>CM062826.1:25594943-26194943 GCA_031772345.1 Himalopsyche anomala
GAACAAGCAACAGACAACGTATGTAAATGTCTTATTTTTTTAATTAACCTTACGTTCATTATTTCGTTTGCCCATACTTAAAGGAACTTATACCAGTGTACCCCAATCTTTTTACACATGCGGACCGGTAAAAAAAAGAAAAAAGAAACGCGGACCACTAATGCAGAGCCGCATTATTGATGTCTACTTTTCACTAGAAAGATTTCATACGAAACATAAATATTACCAATATTGTTTATAAGTGCATTTTTAAAATTAGCATACGTATTTAATTAAAACTTTTACCCACAATTAGTTGGGTATATACTTTCTAGATATTGAAAAAAGGATATAATTTGAAATGGCCAATTTCTTGAAATTCGGCATACAGATTGCGGTACGGTGGAAAGTCTCTGCGGCCCGGCGCCGGGCCCCGGACCACCGGTTCGGGAACACTGGCATACGATGTGTTTACGAGACTTAATAAACGTGGCTTGATACACGCCCAATCATCTGCCAATACTCATTACAACTATAACAGCTGTGATAATCGTGCGCAGGACATTGATTTCAGCTGGCTCACATGGATGTAAGCATGTATAAGATTATGTACAAGGATGCTTTCAACGTCATTCAAATCAATGCCATTAAATCCAAAAAAGTTTTACAGTATTTCGATATTTCTTAGTTTTTGAAGTCATGGTTAAAAGTGCAAAAAAAAATTAAATCGATTATTTTTTTGTTTTGATACATTGTTATAAAAATCACATAGAAATTCAGAAAGCGAATCTACTTATTTTTTAGTTTAAATGATCAAGTACGTCAATTTTATTTTAAATGTAGTAAAATTCCATAGACAATTCAGCATACATTTGTAGTGACATCTACTGATAATAATATATTTTACAATAGAAAACTAAGCATCGGAGTTGCATGAGGTTGAAAAGTTATTTGACTATCAATCATTCCAGTTGGTAAATTATGTTGTTTCATTAGGTCTTCGGAATATACAAACTACAAACACAAAAAAATACTAATAATTACTCATAGTAACATTGCCATTGATTTGCACGAATAATATTTTATTTATTGTTCATCAAATAATGCGAGATCATTCACATTCTTATTTTTGTGTTTAATATTAAATTTGAATACATCAATTTTATATATAATACCTATATCCAATGCAGTAAAAATCTCAATAACACAAATTAAAGATGTCTCCTTATAGTGTAGAGGTAATAAATAATGAGATAATAAAAACCGATGGATGCTTTATTTGATTTTCTGCATATCATGCACTGAAAAATATGGACTACTTGAACTCACAATACAAGGGAAAAAAGAATGTGTAAGTATCAGATTCTATTGGCTGTCACGTATCAAAATATTTATGCCAAACCTACTTTCCAATTTGACACATAAATGATTGTAATTCAATTGAACAATTCATTATATTGACAGTGGAAAGGAAAAAGGACGTAACCCTGTTTTTTCAAAACAGGTTTTTTTCTATAATCACAATGTATCAAATTTGATACACAGAATAATCAAAAGGATGCAAGCTGCAAATGAAAAAAAAAATCTACATTTTAAAAGACTATCCACTTATCATTTTTAAAGAATTCACTTTTTTTATGGTAAAGCATTAAATTAAAAATATTAAACATATTTTTTTAATGATAAGAGCAATGGCAACATCTATAAATAAGACAAATTGTTAAGTGACTTATTCACAATCATTCATGTTATTGATAAAATATAGCTGAATAGGAGGTTCAAAACATCTATTGATTTAAGCATTCTTTGTTTTTCTATTCCACTAACAGTTATCTGTAAAAAATAAGCCAATGGCGTGCTAAAGCAGTGAATTGTTATTTGTTTCAATAAAAAAATATATCAACCAAAACGCACATTTTTTCAAAAAAGTAAAAAATTAATATCATTCCTTTTTTTGACACTTAAAATGAAGCTTGTCTGGTTACTAATCGAAAAGAATATAATTTTGAATCACATAATCGATGCACATTTGTCTTTAATAATTAATATTTTTCACCCTATATATATGCATAATATTGCAAAGAGGGCAGGCCTTTATTTTCTTTATGATATTTTTAAATAGCTCAACCTCACTGAGAATATAACACAAAATACTTTCTAATTTTTTTGATATATTGTTGATGTATTGTAAAAACGATAAATCAACCATTTCAGCATAATCGAGATGTTTGTCAACTTCGTACACTTCTCTAATCTTCTGGATCGGTGGGGAGAGCAAGGACAGGACTAGAGGTTAGCTATTCCCTCTTGCTGTGCCCTGTAGTTAATATTGGATGAGTGGTAGAGAATTTCAAACATAACAGACATCCAAGTCTTTCCGTCAATTCCAACGGGATTCAAACTTGTGAGCTCAGCAACTGAAGCCAATAATTTAGTAATAGTATAATAAATATAACACAACACTTGAACTCTGTTTATTTTAAACAGCAGCTTTCGCTTCTTCTATCTGGAATGCGGCTGAAATCACAATTAGGATGAGACCTGTTATATTAAAAAATATTTTTTGAAGAAAAAAAACAAATACATGCTTGCAGAAAAACAATTTAGTTCATCTTTTTTTTATTTGTTTTTATTCGAAAAGGTAGCATTATACACAAAGAATAATGCATAGATATATACAGGAGAAAAATGTCATAAAACGTCATTATATATTACATGTGCGTTAATT
This sequence comes from Himalopsyche anomala, assembly GCA_031772345.1. Classification (NCBI taxonomy): domain Eukaryota; kingdom Metazoa; phylum Arthropoda; class Insecta; order Trichoptera; family Rhyacophilidae; genus Himalopsyche; species Himalopsyche anomala. The sequence goes on from CM062826.1 coordinate 25,597,651, forward strand.
AAAACATTAAACAAATGCAATGCAATCCATTGATCCTTTTAAAGATAAAAAAAAAAAAAACTATGCCAAATAAATAATGTATAATATTACGAAAGAATAGCATACAATGTAGAGGTGCTTCTGGCAAAAAATAATTACACATGATTGAAGAAACGATCATAGAAATGTTCCGTAACATAATTTTACATGATCAGTATTTTGATTATGATTTTAATCGATCTACAAATTCCAACGGAATACCGCTCGTCAATAACTTCTGTCTATCCATATTTACAAGATTCGGAAAGTAGTGCAAAAGAGACTCCCAACATATCTCACTAAGTTTAGGAATACATAACCACGCTTTATAAAGTTTATTTGTCCTCATGTTGTCCTCGCCCATCAATTGTATACCGCCAAACGTATACATACAGCCTGCCGGGGTGATAGCCGAAGAATGGAAATGTAAAGCCTTCGGTAACACTGTTTCTTTCATAAGAGTCCATTGCAAAGACGGTATATCTAATCTCCACACATCGTTGAACATGTAATCCCCGTCTGATCCACCGATGATGAATATATGAATGCCATTGCTATTATTGATTTGCACAGCACTGTGGCATTTACGCGGTGACGGAATCCCCGATGGAGGTGCGTTTGGATCCGGCTTTGACGGTTGAAAGGACCATGTCATCGTTTCTAAGTTAAATACGGGTATATCCACGAAATCAAAGGCCCACTCGGCCGTGCCGCCTGCTAATATATATAAATTTACACCATCAAAGCCCAACTCATGACGATAGCGTCCAAAAGGTTCATCCACTCGGTTTCCACAGCAAACATGAACCACTTCCCATGTGAGTGTCCGTAAATTTAATCTGAAACAAATTAGCATGTTGAGTACATTGTATGTTTAAAAAAAACCTGTTATATTTTATCTATATGACGAAAAAATTGAAAATTAAAATCATAATAAATAATGTAATCATTTCCTTTACATATCAAGTCCATCGTAAGTAAGCATCTAATGAGTGACCAAGACTATGTACAGTCAATAGAATCGGAAATTGATCATAATATTATATCCAATAAATCTCTTATGTTTGAATCAAATGAATCAAAAGTTAACATTGGAAAAAGATGTCACACATACCAAAGCTGTATTTTCTACAAGTATCTCAATATATCACGAAACCGAGTAGATGCGTCATTCGGGAATAAAACAAATCCAAGCAATCAAAAGCTTTGTAGTGAATAGAGAATCACTCTTTTGCCGTTGGGAAATATGAGGCTATTATTTGCAAACCCGGCTCGTTCCAAAATGGTTAAAAATTAAAGTTTTGTAAGACAATATACATTTTAAAAGTATTTTTAGTTTTGCATTACTTTGGAACATTGGTTCTTAACCTGGGGTGCGGGAGAAGTTTCTATTTTGACATATATAAAAAAAATGTATATTAAATGTATTACAAACAAGTAAATAACTTTTATAGGGGGTGCGAGAACATATTTTCAGATTCAAGGTGGTGCGGGTCACTAAAAAGGTTAAGATACACTAAAAATGTATTTTTATTTACTAAATTACATCCATGGTTCATCTTTCACCAATTTTGGAACAAGCCGGGTTTGCCAATAGTAGCCTCATATTATATTCGCTGCAAATCGCTCTTGCTTTTTCACTCATATACTGCTCTGTTAATAGCAGGTGGAGTGAGAAAACAAATGACGCATGTTGAATCAGACCCTTGAGCCATGTTTTTTACACAGTGACACAGCTCAGATCCACGAATCATTAAGGGTAAGGAGAAGCATTCTGCTTGGCATTACATGCAAGTGTCCCAAATGAACACACAGTGTTTATCATGCACGCCCACCCCACAAACACCACTGAAACCTTATGCTAATAATGAAACATAAATCATGCCCTTACCCCAAGCTTAACCACTTCCCGGGCAATCACGCAAATGCGCGTAAAAAATAATATAAGCATAAATCCTAAAAAGTATGTTAAATTTTTTTTTTAAATAAAAAATGGTAAGTTCCACCCTTCGAGGGCTTAAAAAATATATATTTTTTATGTAATTATTTAATGCAATACTTTAAATTGATGACATAAAATTGCATTTTTGCAAAATAATTCACCCGAGAGTGAGGATCGAGCGAGTTTAAATAAGCAATAACCATAAACCTCGTTAACCATAAATATTAAAATATTACCTGTGTATGTCACAAGTGTAGAGAAAGCCATTGGTTCCACCGACTGTATAAAGATAACCATCATGACAAATAATTGCTTGGCCATATTGCGGAAGAGGTTGCTGACCACGAGTTGTAATGAGATGGAGTCCTCCACTTTCTCCAGTCACGTGATAAGTGTGTAAATTGTTGCTACATCGATGGCCAAACGGTGACCCTGTACCGCCATATACCTGAATAAATAAATTATGTAATATTTTGTAATTCTTTTATGTTGTAAATATGGGGACCAAGGAATGAATATTGTACAGTATCTATCCAAGAGCTCTGGTGAAATTACAACTTTCTATTATATAATAAACCTGGTTCATCATGAATGAGAAAAAAAAATGCTACATTTGGAGTCAGAACAGTGCCGGCTGGTCAATTTGGCATTGGATCAATGCACTCCTTGTATATGCAGGAGCAGTTATATTTCATGAAATAATATTCAAACATAACATTTATACCATTCACTCATTTTAAATTCCTCATGTATTTATTGTCTATAATAAATATTTTAGAAATCGATAACTAATTAACACGCTTCGAGAATGTATTACTCAGCAAAATTGAAATACGAATGCACGGGCATTTTTGAAATTGTACTCCCCAATACTGTATCGCGATGCCGACGCTTGGGTTGTCTTGTTAGGTATGAATCGTGCGACCCATACGGTTTATTTGAGAATTTTTAGGTTTACTTAGGCAGTGCCTCCCTAAAATTTCAATAAAAATCAATCAGTTTGCACTGGCCTAGCTGTTAACAAAGGCCGTCGTTTATAACAATAATATATGTATACCTACCATGTTAACTTTTTGATTGATAAATACTATTTATAATATTAAAGAAGATAAAAGTTTTTTCAGGGTTAGATTAAAGGTATTTCATATTTTTAGCTGTGTATACGGTTCGGCTTAAAATATACTTTCCTCTCATATGTATATTGTTCAATAATGATCTCCACTAAATATTATCATTATGATATAATTAATATCCAATTTAGTATGTGAAAGTATTGAATAAAACGAATGATTGTTTTGCATAGGTATCGTGTTCATTTCATAACATGTTAATATTTTTTCAGTTAAAAAATCACAAATTACTACGATTTTTTTTTAGGTATGACATTCTTCCAGCATACAGTTTCATTAATGAATTAAAACTTAAAAAATAAACTGTCTTATACAGCAGAGGATTTTTACGACACCAATTGAGCGCTTTTACTAATTCGTACTTCAACTTTTTTTACGAATAAGAAAATAGATACCTACTAGAAGTACTTGGCAAAAGCGTTGAGCTATTACAAACACATTGTGGAATACTAATTACTTCAGTCAAAACTGAGCGCTGTTTATCAGCTTTAAAAAGGGAAATGTAATCATTTGAGTAAATACCGGAAATAAACCATAAATAATATAAATATGACTCAAGACAAATTAAATGATCGTGCAACTGTAAAGACAATAATAGTAGGATGGCATTGTCATTTTTCAGACCTAAGCGTTCGTGTAGTTCGCAAATGAAAACAGATTTCTTACATAAATAAGTGAATCTTTTTTTGCACCCCCTAATATTTTTGTCACCAGCAGCCACTGAGTCAGAATGTAGGGTAGTATCGGAGTAGGTAGATTTTATGCTACTCCACATCCTTGAAGGTTGTTGAACTTTCCCAGTAAACAAGACTGTGACTTTTATGTCACTTTGCAAAACAATAACCCAAAATTTGTAGTGTATTATCACATTAAAAAATTGGGAACTTCTTTAATGTACAGTTTACTTTTAAATTAAAATCTATCGATATCCATTTGTTTTAATTGCATGGCAAAACTATTTACTATATATAGTTTGAAAAAACACAGTGGCAATATTATTATTTTTTTCTGGTCATTAAGAAATGCCAAAAACAAATCAATTGAACACCTCTCCTATGGCTTATGTTAGTTTTGGTTAGGTAGCTCAAATAAATATCAGAAGACTAGATGCTGAAATAGAAATGTAAAGGCAGACCCAGAGCTGTAGCTAGGTGCTGGCGAATATGGCGATCACCCTGGATGAATGTGTGTCTTTCATCTTTTTTCGAGGATCTGGAGATAACCCCTTATCCTTTCCATCTTTAGGAATGATTTTTTTTAATGGAGTAGCATAGGGGGCGCCAAATTGATTGCAGGAATAATAAAAAAAAATACAAAATACCGAAATTTTAGTAAAAAAATATAACCCTTGCCCTAGGTGCCAAATACCTCCCTACGGTCTTTAGTAGACTTCGCGCTAAAGCGGCACCGAAAATCTATTCTGCCTTAACATCTATATATTCCTGGACACATTATTTTAATTTCGTTGAAGATCTTTTAATTGTGCCATTTGGCAATATTCTATGTCCATCATATCCAGATCATTTGTGGGACTAAAGGTACAGAAAAATTATGCGTCGAAATTTCATATATTCTCTTAAAATTCCTGGTATAACTTTGGCGCCCCCTATGCTCAGGGCAGTCGCTCTATTCGCCAGCCTCTAGCTACGGCCCTGCACATAGCCAATTCAATAAATTCACTGGCTTCTTGTTAGTGGTGAATTTGGGATGGAAAATTCAAATAATGGACATAATTAAGAATACAATACCATCATTGTCCTGCCGTTGAGACACATCGCATTCGATGCTAATTCCTCAGGTATAGTTTCCTGTATCGGATGCAGTGTCCATGTACACTTGGCAAAGCAAAAACTCCATAACTCCCGAAACAGCGGATTTGAAAGCGTCCATGTCGGATTTTCTTGTAAATCTTCACCGCCGGGTATAATGGGATTATATCCACCGAAACTATAGAGATTCTTGTGGTCACAAACTATTCTATGACCGCTTCTTGGCTTAGGAATAGCTTTAGAAGATTTGTTGGTTACTTTTTTAATGAGAAATGGTTTAAAGACATACAAGCTGTCATCCTGGCACCGCATTCTTAACTAGACAATTTTAAAAATAAGGTTTACATTCATTTTATTTACACACACACGATGCAAATTATTATTGACATGTGTGCGCAATGATGTTTTTCAAATAATACTGAGACTTGACGTACATACCGAAATAATATTCGGGTTTATATGTCAACTGACAGAACTTATACATATATTTTTCCTTGTCTGTATATAAACCTCTTTAATGTAAAATATATTAGCTAAATTTTATTGGCTTATTGAAAATTATTTTATTTTTCCATCGTTAATAAGATATCATTTTTCGTCTCTAAACATAACTTTAGTGTAAATATGCAGATTTCAAAAATTTCACACTAGCCAAAAATAAAAATAGTTGTAAGTATTTAAATAATTTTACACTAAATGATTTTGTAAATATTTTTTTATAAATAATGCAGACAGCTTCGATGATTATGGCTTTTTCGTTTGAGTACAAAATTACAACTTTATATTTTTTAAGGGTCGTGCCATTACCGACTCCATAATAAATATAGGGGGCTATGGTCGTGCAGATGATTTTTGGAAAGAAAAGATTGCTTATTTGGCAAACTTAATATTTTTTTTGGATTAAAAATAATAAATAAAGAATTAATTCCATGAAATTTGTGCGATTTATTGCTATATTTTTAAATCACTTATTGTTGAAATTTCATTTGAATATTATTCATTAGTAGGTAATTATTTACCTAGATAATGTTACAAAATTTTTGGAATCTCCGGTGTCTGTGGTCAATAATATTCAACTTCAATTAAAAACCACTCTATGACCATAAGCAATAACGTTTTTTAAAACAGCATAGACTAGTATACTTTATAAAACAGTTTGCATACGTTAGAATTTGAAATTGAAATGTTAAAATATCGCCCTGGAAATAAATACACTTTATGCCGAGAATCTTTACAGATAACTAAATTGACAAATATCTCATGTTTGTCACTTCTAAGAGTTCTTCGAGACATTTTTATTTGAAGTAATTCAGTTATCATAAAAGTCATCCATAATATTATTGACAATTGAAATAAAAAAGTAAGTTTTACTATTTCTTGCTACGTTTCATGTAAAATTTGTATGTATGACTTGGGCTTACTTAGTTTAGTCTGCTTAACATTAATTGAACACGAAACCATCAAATTTAATTCATTCTTACATTCATCACAAAAAAAGTCTCAATAAATCATAATAGATAATATGCCGGAAGACTTCTCATGGACAGATCTAATATAAAGTAGATTTGGTTAAAGTGAGTTAAAGCTAGTCATGGATTATTTCGGCGAAAAACTTCACAAACTAAGCTCAAAACAACGCCACAATTTAAAATGTTTTATTGAAGCTTTGATAATCGCGTTAAAACCGCTCATTAATACGAAGAACACTGATAATTATGCCTCCATTATTCATGACTAGCTTTAACTCACTTTTACCCTTGATGTTAATTTGAACCAACATGGGTGTCTATGCAGTGACGGATTAATCACTCGAGAGGCCCCAGGCGCACTATAGATTATAGTTTGAAGGCCCCGTTTTTTGGATAACAAAAGAGTGTCCCAAAATTTATTTCTGATTTTCATATCTTATAAAAATCATGTTTTTTGTCGATCGTTATTGCGTTATGGGAAGCAGGTGCATACACAAAAAATACTGAAAACTGAATTAATTATATATGGGCTAAAATGAGAAACCTAAGTGCGTGCCTCGTGAGCTTATGAAGTAATCTGCCACTGTGCCTATGATGTTTTTCCTAACATATCTACAAACATGGATATTGTGATAGGCTATTTGTCAGCTCTTTTTTCATCTTTATTCGTTTATCCAAATCTAATCTGTAATAAAAAAGAAATACAGTAATGATGAATTACATTCAGTTTCTTTCACCTAGCGAGCAATAGCGATCAGAAAGTCCCATTTTACCTGAGCTAAGTCAAATAGATTGGTTTTGCATCTCATGAAGAAATACAGCCCTGCATACGCTGCCATGCAGGCACGTGTGATGCAGACATGTCCGGGCCAGTCTGCCTTGCACTGTGTTCCGTTGTAAAGCCGGTACAGAATCCTGTCTGACACATTCTTTTGATTTTTCTGTTTATACAATAATACTCATGTAGACTACTGTAGAAGGCCGAGAGCTATTATGGGTCATTCTGTATCACTCGGATATCTCACCTGTGCGATGCAGCATATGTTGGTCGCACATGTCCTGCTTTGCCCTTTCACACCTGCCAATTCTATGTTGTAGATCTAGGACAAAGATGTTTGTATTGAATTGAAAATAAAAAATATCTGTTTTAATTACTATTGTATGAATTTAGATAAAATACCTATATAGGTAAAAATAAGTAGCATGGGATTTTGTGGCGCAAGATTTTTTTTTTATTGTCCGAGGGTCACGATTCCAATAATGTCTTAAAAATATCTTTCTGTAATAAATAATTTGATTTCAGATGGTTACGAAATTCAGTCACCGCACTCCTAGCCGGGCTATGACTTTAGCAGAAATGGAGATTGGCACTAAATCTGCTGTCAACCAACAAGAGACTAGTACAATCTGCCGATCAACAAATAAAGCAAAACGTCTAGTAGATTTGCTCGGTCCATCATTTTCCTCGGTGCAAGGTAAATATTCAATAATTGTCTATGAATCAGTGTCTTATGTCTAAAATATTGATGTTTTCATAATTCTGTGGTAATTTGTTGTCAGCTCTGAATTCTGGACATCAATCGGAAAGAAAATATGCCACTTTCAAAGTACCTAAATCGTGCAGCAAAAATTTTACTACATCAAAAATGCAAACAAAGCCTCAGAGACATGAAAATCCCACTGTCAGAAGGACAATAAATTTTATGTCCGCATCGCAGGTATTCAATGAATGGTTTACTTCTTAGATACTATTTTTAATCCTGTTATCCTTGCTTATATAATTTTTTGGGAACTTAATCAAGTTCCCAAAAACTTTAAAACCTAGGTGATTGATTATAACTGATAATGATACACACCAGGGATAAAAGGTTAATTATCTAATGGTCACATTGATTCTTTTAATTTGTCTTAAATCCGAAATCAAACTGATTGCTTATGATAATTATATTATGCAATCTGATTTTACTTTAAATAATATATTTTATTTTATCGTATCGTATTGTGGAAGTGTTTATGTTATATTTTTAACAGTAATTAATTTTCAGGTGGACGATAACCATAAAATGTATCCAACTATTTCACGTAAACTTCCAAATTCTACTAAAGACGATAGTTTTTCCACACAATTAAATAAAAAAGGTGAGAACATATTCTAAAAAACACAATATTTCGAAGGCGGCTTAATTAGTCATTATATATATATATTTTTTTTATAGTTAAAATAAAGATGATTGCTCCAACGCCACTTCGTCCACACCTCACAATGAATGTTGCATCAGTTGAAAACGCTAAACGGCAGTCTCACATCAACTTTGAAATATTAGAGCGCCAAATTGACACAGAATTACAGCTAGAGGGTCAACATCAGAAGGGTGATGCGTGTGAAACCCTATTTACCCAATATCGAGACATCAACAACTCGTTCAACGTGTCTTCCTGTGAACAATCTCCCACAGTTAATATTGGCGAGAATCACATGAACATCTATGATTCCAATAAAGACACTCCAAACAAGTCATCACAACTCTCTGATTCAATTTGTGAATTGATGAATAAAGCCGAATTGACATCTAATTATCCTGATATTTCCAAACAACTTTTAGAAATTCGCGACCAGTTACAGGAAAACATAACTACAGGAAGAAGGCGGAAAGCAATGATTATGTTAGAATTGAAAAAAAATCAGAAATGTATAGAAAATATAAATGAACTTCTAAAAATAGTCTCAGATAGCAACACCCGACCGACTAACACTAAACAACCTAAATCTTTACCTTCCAAACAGCAACGTTCATCCACTGGAGTACCAGTAAAACGACTATCACTACGACCGAGATTAAGTGTGACAAATACACCAAACACCTCGTCAAATACACCAAATACTCTTCAGTTTAAAATAAAACACGAAACCATGTCACCTAATAAGGCTTTGAAAGTAAACAACACAGCAAAAACCAAAACACCGCGGGCCAAAAGCATTGACTTGAGAAAAGTGGTCCTTATGAATACGCTGGATAACAGCAACATTGAAAATGTTACCCCGTCAAAGAAAAAGAAATCTTTCCAAATGTATACATCGCTGAAAAATAGTCTTAATTTTTTAAAGACACCAAACGGTAAAAAAAATGTCAGTCTTTTCATCGAAACACCCAATTCCAAAAGTAGACATGCTACATCGTCGAATATCAAAGAACAACTTGAGCGTTTGTACGATGATTAATTCATTGTGATTGTATTTTCTTATTCTCTTCTTGCCACATTCTTAAAATCATCGGTGACCATTTTCTACGACTTTTATCGGTCTTCGACTATCCGAAAGTCTTCTAGTTGAAAACATTCCTTTATTTATTACCAAACACTTTGAATATGTACTATCTTTAATTAATTAATTGTTTTAAAATTATGAATCTATTAAGCAGCAAATGAAGTTTGAAAACTAATATTTTGATTGCTAAACCCATTTCTCGCCAATTGTTATCATTTTGGAATTTTTGAGTGGACCAATTAATAATACTCTTGTTTTAGCCAAGTTTTTTTTTTCAAGTTCAAGTCTATTGAATTGAACAATCAGTATTCCTTTCCAAATAGTAAACCACTATTGGTGAGACAAGTGTCATTCTTCTCCAGATGAAAAATGTTTCAGTGATTGAATAAAGTTGGCATGGAACTATTTGTCAAATGTCAGAATGAACTGTCTTTGTTAATAAGTAATTTCATTCTGAGAATGAATTCTATTCAAATGGAAACAGAAATGTGTACCACTTGATTGTAATACTTCAATAAAATTTATTTCATCAAAAACATGCTAAACTTCAATAATATAATAAAAATTTAAAGAGTTGAAATTAAAAAAGTATTGAACATTTTATGCATCTCTCTTTATGTTATAGAAGTCAAATAAAAATTTTCATTTTCTTTTTTCCCGTTTTTTTTTTTTTTCACTTCTTACCTAATCCACCTTTCAAAAAAAGGACAAAACGCTGTTGGTCATCAACTATTCTTCTCTTGGTGCATCTTTCAATCCTAACCCTCTCTTAGAGGAGAAGATATGACACGGATCCTCTTTAAAATGCTTCGTTCAAGTTTAAAAAAAATCTTCATTGAAAATAATCTGCCATTTGTGAGACATCTGTGACCCATCATCATTATGGGTAGTCCTGGTATATAAATCAAAATCAAAATGGTTGATATAAAATACATTTCCTTTTTAAATTTGAATCATTCAAATTTTGTACATTCTCACAGATTTTGTCACTAACGACCTGGGTTTAGAACATGCCGAAAGGCGAAACCCGGGTCGTTAGTGACAAAATCTGTGAGAATTTACATAATTTGAATGATTCAAATTTAATGTTGAAATTCCACCAAACACCTTCAGTCGAAATCTTAAATTATTTCCTTTTTAACTTAACACATTGGCTATGGAGTGAATTTGCCAAAAGTGCAGTCTTCTTTAAATTTGTGAATATATTGAGCTATCTTTTATTATAGTATAAGAAATTAATGAAATAATATTCATTTTTTTAACAATACTTCAAGTTCTATTGTCGCATGTGTTACGATTTCAGAATTTTTGTTAAAAAAATCATTTCAGTGTTTGAAAACAAAGTATTTACGTATCTGCAGACATTGCTGTTGAATCTTGTCGTGCAAACAGAGAACGTTCCTGTGAATAAAGTTATAAATATGGTCACACTTAATAAATAAATAGTGTAATATCAACGAATCTACCGAAACAACTGTTACTCCATCAATTGCTCTAACCGGTGATGGCATGGATTACAAATCAGTGGCTCTCATTGTTAAATGAAAATAAGTTAAATAGCTCGCTGAGTAATCTCACCTATATTTAGGAATTGATTTTTTAAAATAATAAAATACAACTGACTGACGAACAATTACGTGAAAATAAGTTAGGATGTTTTTCCAATGGTACTTAGTAATAAACTGATCTACTTTTTCAATAAATTGAACAATGAAAATATGGCCACTAAATAAGTCTGGAATGCTTCAATGAATGTTCAACATGTGTGCAATATTATTTTTTTGACTTAGGTAGTTGTTTTTTATTAATTGCAATCAAATTCCAAATGTTAAAAAAAGGGTGTTTACCCGTCAATGAATTGATAAGTTTTAGTAGCAACTTTTGGTAAAAGGTATTCTAATCATAAAGTAAAAACACCATTTTTATGATCACTTTTAGGGTGTTCACTGTCAATACTTGGTGGAAAGGCATTATATTAATAAAAACACAATAATCCTTTGTACTTCATTCCACTTTATTTAATATGTCAGGACCGGTTTCGCTCATTACGAGCATCGTCAACTGATAAGAAATATAATTTAACAGTGCTATTTATACAAAAATGAACAGTTATAAACAACAATTAGCATTGAAAAGAAAATACCAATTACATTAAAAGTGATTCTAAAATAGCACAAAATTAAAATGTTTAACACATCTAACATATAATTAAAAAGTCATCTCAGATTAATAAATTTAGAATGGGAATTGAAAGTAATTACAAACATAATTACTTGTAATTACTTTCAATTCCCATTCTAAATTTATTAATCTGAGATGACTTTTTAATTATATGTTAGATGTGTTAAACATTTTAATTTTGTGCTATTTTAGAATCACTTTTAATGTAATTGGTATTTTCTTTTCAATGCCAATTGTTGTTTATAACTGTTCATTTTTGTATAAATAGCACTGTTAAATTATATTTCTTATCAGTTGACGATGCTCGTAATGAGCGAAACCGGTCCTGACATATTAAATAAAGTGGAATGAAGTACAAAGGATTATTGTGTTTTTATTAACCATTTTTATGGTTATGACAAATCTCATACATTACAAACATTTTCAACCGATGATAATGATCGCATCACAGTCCTGACCATTTTAACGTATTTTGGAACTAGTACAAAAATTGTGTTTTATTTTTTAAAGTCCACCTTTAATTTCCAAATTCACTAGGATTCCTACTTTACAACTAATAGGTCAATGTTTATAGAGTGAATGGCTTTGTACATAATTCTTATAATTTTTGGAAACCTGTGGTAAAAAAACTCACTATTTCCATTATGTTTTGTAAGTATATAAACAGTACTGTCTATGTCTATGACAAAGATCAATTCTAAACAAACACAATAGAAACATAAGTTTTTATCAATAAATTTCTCAAAAAAATATGTTCACTGTAAGATTACATGATATATGAACATTGGTATGATAACCTTTGGCTTGTTTTTTTTTTTGCATCTATTGCAACTATTTCTCAACATGTTATTATTTATATAGTTAACAGTTTAACGGAATAGAAGGCAGCATTTATCGAAAATACGCATTTAACAATAACATTGAAATAATTCATGAGTATTTAAACCAAGTAATATTGATTAAACGAAATCAGTTCATTCAGTCTTGCCTACCTCACAATCTTGACATTACAGCTAGTCTAAATAACGATATTACAAATTCTAATCGTTAGCAAGATTCTTTAACACAAGGACTAAAGATTTGAATTGGTTAATGCAAGCTTTATCATTGGCCTAAAACTAGCAATACTTGAATATTGAATATAAAAAAACATGGCACTATGTAGTCACTATAATTTATTAAGCAAGTATTTTTTTCACTATATTACTCCCTGTATAATCATCACCAATATATTATATTGAAATTGAATTCCTTGTACACAATGCATAATGAACTGCAAACATTTTATATTTGTGTAGATACTCAGATATATTTATTTTTCCAAAAAATAACTATTTTTGACTGTAATGTATCTTTGTAGATGTTTTTATCAGTCAATTAAACCTTGTCAGATAGTCAGTCAAATATCAGCCATCAATACGTTTCTAGACGATGACTGTCTACAAAAATAGTAAAAATCCCTTTATTTATAGAAACATCTATATGTATGCTTCAGGAATCTTTAAATCTATTGGTTCAGGTCGAGAGAAACGGTGTGGCTTGGTGATTTCTTTTTTTTCCCACTTTCCCACTGATAACAAACAATGTCTGCAGGCTGTTGAACACTAAGAATCACAGGCGGTGCATGCAAAAATTGCCATGCGTATGGATAATTATACAAAACGACAACTGTCGCCCGCTTTGGTCTAGTTGGTAAGAGCTTGCTCTTCCGATCAGGTGGGTCCGGGTTCGATTCCCGGTAAGAACAATGTCAAAATTGGATTTTTTCAATTTTAATTTGAGATCTAAGACATGGGTGTTTGTGAAGTCAATTCTCCTTGGGTTAATCTCATGTGACTTTCAAAAATTCTCAGAGTATATCTCGTATGATCTTTCAACTTTAAAAATATTTGACGCATTGGCGTAAGCTGTAATGTCAATTATTTTAACTTAAAAAAAAAAAAAAAAAAACTCATGAAGTATATAATCTATATACTTCATGAGTTACTATATAATCAAACCCACCATATATGTTTTATCAAATTTTGAAGTCAAAAGGATTATGCAAAGCCAAAATAATTTAGATATTTTTGGTTAAAGCGATATTAAGTGGAAGGAAGGTTAGGATTCCAGCAATTGAATATAGGTGTAATCTTAAAACTGCTATGGAAGAACTGAATAATCTTTTCTCGATGGCAGCCACAGACAAGCTATCTCGTAAAAATTTTCATGCTCAACACACCAATTACGAGTTAACTCATCAATAACTAATTAAATTAATAATTGCATATTATAGCCGGCGTGCTATAATATGCAATTATTATATGCAATATTAACTTTTTTCAACAGCAGCTAAAAAGGTTAATATCCTAAAAAATTATGTGGATCGATGACTACTTTTAAAGGGCCTGCATTCCAACAATAACTTTTTAAAAAAATAACTCTTTACTGACAACAATATTTTAATTATTAAGAATGAATAAAATAAAACCAGTAATACATTCAGGAATAATAAAAACCTTTTATTTCACCAATCCTAGTAAATTGTATTATCATGATTCAATTGCAGGTACATACATTTCAGAGTTTTAAATTAATTTTCGTATATAATTTAACATAGATGAAAAATAATCGATGATGCAAGATATGAGGTAATAATTATTGTTGATCCAAGAGACCGAATGACTCGTTGAGTTTTTTCAAATCCCGACTGTCAATTGACGGGATAATTTCATGTTTTCCCAGAAATGCACACACCATTCTCAAAGTGGACCAAATCGTTGATGAACTTGTATCCTGCTGGGATGTACTGAAAGGCAGTCCCTGGGCTTTTATCTGTTGATTTAAAGCAATCAAAAGATGCTCTGCGGCTTCTTTGTGAGCTCCTAAATTCATGCAAGTGATGCCGACATTATATCTGGCTCGTATAAAGCCTGGTTCCAGTTTCAAGGCCTGATAGTAGGCGTCCACTGCTTCTTCAGAGCGTTCCCCGTTGGCCAAAGTTGCTCCTAACTTATTCCATAACCTTGAATCATCGCCTCGCACCATTAAAGCGGTTTTAAAACAATCTACTGCTTTGTTGTACTCTTGAGAAATATTAAAGAGAACTCCTAGAGCGCTCTGAATATCAGGATCGATTTTTGCTGGATTCATTTGAGCTGCCCTGATAAAAATTGATTGTAAGTGGTCTTGCATTTGAACATTATTCATATTTGAAATGTCTACGTCGAGAGGAACTAGATCAGAATATTGATGATTTGCTTTCAGCCAATTATTGAATGCCTGATAAGCGAGATGAGGATAACTTTCATTGTGAAATGATGCTCCTAGAGCCATATATGCCGCAAGGCAAGTAGGATCTATATCTACACATTTACTAAGAGCTGCTATTGCCTGAGGATCCTGCTCATTCTCAGCTTGCGTGGTACCGAGTAGCAACCAGCCTTCTGCCTTAGCAGGGTTTTGTTTAACCGACGCTTCAAAGCACAACACTGCACCGGGGACATCGCCTAATTTTAATTTCTGTTTTCCTATTTCAAGAGCGTCAGGATTATCAAACATGCTGTTTTCTTCAGTAAAATTGTATTCAGAAAATGGATTAGTTTTCTGTCCAAATTGTGACAGCCACGGATGTTCTGGTAGTCCTTCCCAAGCCTTTTTTAAACTGTCTTCCTCGCTCAATATTGGGATTTGTTGGTCTGATAAAGTTTTCATATCGGCAGTTTGCGAGTCTCCAGGCATATCTAAAGAAATTTCACCGCCGCCTACTTTCTTCATAAACGATATAAATTGACTGTAGGCAACGTTTTGATCAACGACAGCTTCCACTAAGTCTTTCGCCTTTTCTTGAATCTCTCTTTGGCTAGAATCTTGATCCATCATTTCTCCATCAGTGGTGTAAGCCGGGGTGAACTGATTATCATCTAAATATTCTAATTGCACTATAGGTCTATCGCTCATATTGGGCTGCAGTGAAACGTAATGGGGCATTATATGAGGATATTGTCTAGGACCGGAAGGCATTGCACTCCACATATTAGGACCGACATTTGAAGAATTCGGAGGCATTTGAGAGAATTCGTTCGCCCAATTTTGAGAGTTAGCACTGCTAGCTACCGACGGTCTGTTTTCTTGGATGCCTTTTAAACTGTGAAGAAGTGTGTTCATTCGAAATGTTTCAGGAGGTAATTGATTTTGCATTAAAAATTCATCCACATATTGTTCGTGTGAATTTCTATGAACATTTGCAGAAGCATCTCTGGATAATATGGATGACAAATGAACCAAACTATTGCTCCCTCCGCATTCGCCTTCTATTAAATGATGGAAGGACATAGTTATTTGGATAATAATATTGCAATCCTTTGATTGATAAGACTGCCGTAACTCCGATACACGATCTCAATTGAAGGAAGAAAGTTTATATTATTCACCGACGCCTTACTGAAAGAAATCGTATAATTTCCATGATTTCAGCAAAACACGACTATCACTTATTGTCATGTCAAAGAAACGTCAAAATGTTATCTATGAATCAAAGGTCGATACTTTTAACATGGTTGATATTATCGATGAAAAAAATATCATGACGGCAACGAACTTGTCAAGTAAATAGTATTCGGTAGGTAGGTAATATACTTTTTTTATTTTTGATATTAATTAATAAAAAATATCATTGAATTGGATGTAACGTTTTCTGGAAATCCAAATAACTATTTATAATAATAATAAAATAACTATATAGAACCATTCATAAAACGGTTTGACAGAAATCGCGACATGACAACATTTAGTACTCATTTGCACTAGTTTGGAGTCTTTTGTAGAAAATGTTGTATAGTCTAAACGCTAATAGCAATGGATTTAAAGAATGACATTAGTTGTCCAATTTGTAATCGGGAATTCGCAAAAAATCAAATAGAAGAGCATGCGAATAAGTGCATTTTTTTGACTTCTAATCGAAATATAGCTGTAAAAAGAGATGCCCAATTTCCAATGTTTACTTCTCCAGTTTCCCACAAAAAACTCAAAACCGAACCAGCCGTACAATCTACTTCAGAAATTTCACATGTTACAGGACAAAAAACTTATGATAAACATAATAAGGTTTGCTACGTAAAATATTTTTTGAAACTAGCTTATTTCACTGACAAACTTGTTCACCAAAGTTTAAAGTTATTTTTTAAAACATTCTTTATCCACTCAACCCTTAGAAATTGTATCCAAGGCAACAAACGGTAATTGTAGAGTATAGCTCGTCATGAATTATTACGGCGAAAAAATTCACAAACTAAGCTAAAAACAACGCCACGATTTAAAAAAAATAATCTGAGGGCTTTATAATCGCGTTAAAATCACACATTAATATGAAAAACAATGACAAATAAATTATCCAAAATATGACATATTCTCACTGTACACCGCCATACTTTTTAAATGATCTTTTACTTACACATGGACTATTGCGGCAAAGTATGTTGAAAACAACGCCACGATTTAAAATATTTATTGAAGCATTGATAAATCGCCTTAAAACCACACATTATTATGAAGAACATTGATAAATTATGCGAAATACGAAATATTTTAGAGCATTTCCGGGAAATGCTCTAAAATATTTCGTATTTCGCATAATTTATCAGTGTTTTTCGTAATAATGTGTGATTTTAACGCAATTATCAAGCCCTCAAAAAATAATTTTAAATCGTGGCGTTGTTTTCAGCTTAGTTTGTGAAGTTTTTCGCCGTAATAATTCATGACGAGCTATACTCTACAATTACCCAACAAACTAATCGCAGCATATTTATCATGAATACCGATTTTTTTTCATCATATGAAATCGTTTAGTTTTATAATAACACCATTAATTTATCAGTTTGTGTTCTACAATTACAATGGTGGTTGCTGTATTTGTTTATTTGTGGAAGTATATACATTATTCTCAAATACCATCAAACTTATTCAGTGGTAACCCACTAGCTTGTTACTAATTAGGTTACCAGTTATTAAATTATCTATTTCAGGTAGATAGCGCATCTGCTTCATCCAACTCTATTCCTCTTGCTGAGCAAATGCGACCAAATAGTTTAGACGAGTATATTGGTCAAACACATATCCTTGGTAATGACATGTTTTTAAAGCAACTATTGCTTAAAAGAACTGTACCCAGTATGATTCTCTGGGGCCCTCCTGGGTGTGGAAAGGTATTTTGTTCATTTGAAATAGATTTTATTACATCTCGAGCCAAAAATATATCCTAAACAACTCTCTCAAAACGACAGACTTGGATTCTTCAATTGCTAAAACTTCTTGATAAATTCAAAATCATATCCTTAAACAATGTTATATGTATGATAAGCCCGTTATCACATAGTTGTGTCAGTTTTAACATGAGCTGGCTGATTATTTGACTTGCACTGAACCACATGAACATCCCACCCACACTTTTTTAAAATCACATCAAGTTTTTATTCCATAAATGGAAACTTCACTGACCCTGTGGTTTATTTTCTCAATAAATGAACAAGCAGATAAAGAAAACTTACTTTATTATTTAACAAACTTTTGGTTTGCCTCTTCGCCCACATAGCCATGTGTTACTTTGTTGATTAAATAACAATCTTTCTTAATGGTTGAAATTTCTATATTAGCTCTTGAAAAAAATTCCAAGCAAAACCTGCTTTATTGATTGAATTGGTAAACTCCATTTTTACTGTTGGCTTCTGGGGTTTAGCAGTAAGAGCTTAGAGTACCTTAAGCAATAAGGTTCTTCTTGGTTCATGTCATGAAAAGGACAATATCAAATTTAGATATTTTGTGATCTATTTTCTCCTCAAGATAAAAGTTTTTTTCAAGTTAACCCCAGTGATTTAAAAATTCTAAATGTACAGCGACTTATTTTATGAGCTATAATGCCATATATTATTTATTTCCTATTGAAAAAACTTTAAATTATAACATGGTAAAAAATAGCACAAAATTATACTGTAGAATTATGTACCACAGAAATTATATTGTATTAAATAAACAATTTTATTTAAAATTATTTATTTAACCTTATGTTTATTGTATAGATCGCGGTGTCTCAACCAGGGGCCACAGCTCCCAGGATTTGAAAATCGGGCAGCGACAAAACATTCATTCATTGTGACACCATTTTGTCATCAAGACACACTTCATTGTGATTTCTTATCTTATTATTGTGCCTATTTTTCAGACTTCTTTGGCAAATGTTATCTCTAGCATCTGCAAAGACGATAATGAGATGAGGTTTGTGAAACTGTCCGCAACAATGTCAGGAATAAATGATGTGAAAGAAGTAGTGAAGGTTGCCAAAAATGAGGCCAAATTCAAGAGAAAAACAATTCTTTTCATGGACGAAATACACAGATTCAATAAGTTGCAGCAAGATACCTTCCTTCCAAATATTGAAAATGGCACTATTATATTAATAGGTGCCACAACAGAAAATCCATCTTTTAGTCTCAACTCTGCACTGCTTAGTAGATGTCGAGTTATAGTATTGGAGAAGTTGACAATAGAAAATTTACTATCAATCCTTAGGAGAGCTGTGGTTACTAAATTCAAGGGCATAGTTGTTGTGGATGGTCAAAAGAATCCTGACTCTTCATCCCTTAAAGTATTTCCTAAGTAAGTTTTAAAGGGAATTTATAATGCGATGTTATCAAACTTTTAAACTAAACAAAAAAACAAAATTATATATGCCGTCAGCACTATATCTCAAAATAAATTATCAAAACATTTTATGATATACATACCGTGCACTTACTAGTATTTCGGCGCCAAAAAAGTATTACCAATTATTAATTAATGTCTTTATTTTAGTATAGTAGTTGAAGAAAAGTCATTGAAATGGCTATCAGAGATATCAGATGGCGACGCTAGGATTGCATTAAGCAGTTTACAACTAGCCGTCCAAATGAAAATTCCTGAAGATGCTCTGCTATCTGGACCTGGTCTAATAACCCTCGATGATATTAAAAATGGTATAAAGGTAACATAAAATAACCTCATTATAATAAAAGGAAATATGTTGGGCTTAATAGCAGGGTGTTAATATAAAGTTATGTTTAACACTTAACATTTTAATTCTTCTAGATATAATACAACACATCTTATCAAAAATTTTGGTTAAAAAAATAGACAAAAAATTAAAAACCGCTCATTAAAAATAAAACAAAACTGACATGATATTTGTAGCAATACATTACAGTGGAACCCCCAATTATTCTACCCCAAATTACGCACTGGCTTTAAATATTCGCCACAAATCCCCCAATTGAACAGTCGCATTCCATTGTCGTTGCTACGAAACGGCCTCTGTATTCAACACGAGCCAGGCTATACACGTATAGCCGAGCGACTTTGTTTGTTGGATTTTGGCGTGCTTTGCATTTTATCACTTAGTAACTAAATATTTCGTCAATATTTTTTTTTTTTGAAAAACTAAGGGAAATCTTAGTTTAGTTCAGTGATGCACAAACCGTGGCCCTTTTTCAATCTTGTGGCTGCCCTTAAATCTTTTTCTCAAACATGTTTTTTTCACGTAAAACATTTATTTAATAAATGTAAGTAAGCTTTTTCTTCAATGAAGGAGAGTAAATCGGTTTATAGAAACAGGCTAACAAATATTATGTCAAATTAAAAAAAAAACTAGTTAAAAAGACCAAGAATGCATTAACTTATGAATTGCATATGATACGTAAATATTTCACAATGAAACGATTTTTAATAAGCAAGTACTCATAATCCTTTTTTGCATGGCTTATTTATTTTCGAAATAACACGGTCAAAATAATATAATGGAACCTATTACTCATTTATCTAAATAAACTTAATCTTTTTTACACGGTTTTAAGGCTGTTTTACACGGAACATACATATGTTCTGTATAAGAAAGGATTGAGTGTACTTTAAATCATTTTTTTCTTTGCGGCCCGAATCCACGATAATTTGTTTTATGCAGCCCGCTAAAAGGTAAAGGTTGTGCATCACTGATTTAGCATTTTTTGCGGAAAAAACCAAATCCCTAATTTTGTATGAGATCCTCTCCCCCAATTACACTGTTCCAACTTTAGTGTAAATGGGGGTTTTACTGTACATGTTCGGATTTCTTCACTAGTGATACTATTTCAAATAATATTAATACTAACAGGCACTGCTAAAAACATATCGACTGTGAAAAAGAAAAAAAGATGTTACCCACACTTTTTGAACTGAAAATGTCAAATAAGTATCTTAATTTAGCTTTTAAGTTCGAAAAAATAAGGGCCTGAGAAAATTGCGACCATAAAAAAAGACTTAAAAAAAGGTTTTTTTCAATTAATTAAATTAATATTAGATGAAGTCAATTAAAAACCAGTGTATCAGTTTACGTGCACTTCAAGGTTATATATATTTCATAATTTTCCTTTAGCCCAAAATCATCAAAACACGTTTTTTGTGTCTCCTGTAAAATTTGTTATGTGTGGGTTTCGTCTTTCTTCCTTTCCACAGTCGATATATTGGGTTGATGCAAAAGTTAAGACGTTTTTTTATATAAAATTAAACATTTTTTTAGAATTTTTTAATATCTATTTAATCAATTATATAATTTCCATCAGTTTTTATAACCTTCTCCCACCTTTCTATTAACTTATTAATACCTTTGGTGTAAAATTCCGTGGACTTTGATGCGAAAAATGTATTAAAAAATGTTTTAACCTGCTCTATTCTATCAAATTTTTATATCATTTTTTTTTTTTTGCACTGATCTGAATGAATGATAATCAGAAGAAGCAAGAGCTGGAGAATACGGTGGGTACTTGATAACATCCCAATTCAACTCATTTAGCTTGTGTTGGTTCATCATCACCGCATGTGATCGTGCGTTGTCGTGATGGAACACTACTCCTTTTATGTTTATTAATCCTGGTCTATCTATACGGTTGATTGGCTGACTCCCATCATCGACGCGATTTCCCTGGTGGTTAGATGTGGATTGGTGTCATTTATGACTTAAATTGTCATCATCAGACTTCAATGGCCGCCCAGCATGTTGTTTATCAATTAGTGAAAAATCCCCAGATCGAAATTTTGTAAACCATCTTTGTGCCTGTCGAACTTTGATGACATCTGCTCCATACACATCGCAAATGTTTTTGGTTGCCACAGTCGCAGTATTGTCTTTACGGAATTTATAAAGTAAACAATGTCGTAAATGCACTTTATCGACCACCATTTTGAAAAAAAAACAAGGGCTCTTCACTGTACCCTGGCCAGGCCAAAACTGAATAGAAAGTAGAGGGAAAGTATCCTTTATACAATGGAATCATTTTAAAGCAGATAACATTCGTCATTTCTGAGAACAAACTTTTTTTCACTGGGATCATACAAAAACGTCCTAACTTTTGCATCAACCTTATATATTGTAGAATACTCTTATTTGTTCCATTTTGCTCACTATCTAATAGTCATTGAAAACCTTATGCACTCCATTCTGTGGCTAGTTATGAAATCTTTTTTAAATAAAGAATATGTTTGATGATCTCTATAAGATCTCTTAGGTTATACTTTTGTCTTAAAACACTTATATTATCAACAGATTATTTTCTTTTAGAAATCTCACCTTTTGTATGATCGAAAAGGTGAAGAGCATTACAATATAATATCAGCTATGCACAAATCAATAAGAGCATCGGATGATTCAGCGGCATTGTATTGGATGACTAGAATGCTAGCAGGTGGAGAGGACCCACTTTACATAGCGCGTAGGCTTGTCAGAATTGCAGGAGAAGATATTGGTTTGTTTACATTTATTTACAGTTTGTTTTTTCATTGTTTGAATGGTGCGTAGGGGTTTCAATTATTCGTCATTATCAACTATTCGAATATCGAATAGTAAAACTGAAACTATCCGGATATATTCGGATATCCGGATAATTTTGGTATATACACTATAACACAGTGTATATACTAAAAGTCTCTTTATAAATGACCTCGTAATAATGTACTATGTAATGTATTGTTTTATTATATACATATTATGTATATAATAAAATAATTAATTAAAAACGATGTCATCTATATCAGGGGCGTATATTCAGGGTGTGCAAGGCGTGCGCCGCTCGCCCGTAGTGACTATATCATAAAACGATATATTTAAAATGCATTTGCAAGCAGCATTGAATCATATATGAAATCGCTCAAGGCGTTCAATAAGATTGCCGCTCGACTAGTGATCACATAGAGTTGGATACAGTTGACCCGTCTGCGCAGGCGTCGCGTCAAAGTCATGTTTTTGTTTGAAAGTTCAAAGACCCAGGACGATCTCTTCCATTCTAGCTCACACATGTTGTATTTGTTGCAAACTCATCTCAACTCAGGCGCGCACTTACTCCCGATAACTTTTGCAGTTTAATATATAATTTATTATCATGTCTAACAGTGTTCAAAATATTTTGAATACTTCATTTTCAATGTCAAAATTAGAGTACTTCCACCTTCTAAAAAATGAAAAATATACAC
Organism: Himalopsyche anomala; assembly: GCA_031772345.1. Classification (NCBI taxonomy): domain Eukaryota; kingdom Metazoa; phylum Arthropoda; class Insecta; order Trichoptera; family Rhyacophilidae; genus Himalopsyche; species Himalopsyche anomala. Next base: position 25,620,930 of record CM062826.1, read on the forward strand.
AATATATGGAAAATTTGTCAAATATATTGATAAATAAGCTCAAATTTTTTTATGGAGCATTATTTGACTACATTAGATTGAAAAACGATCTTACCGTCGTCTATTCATGCTCGGAATTTTCAGACAAACCTGTTCATTTTCATGAATTAGTAAATTTCATGAAAAATAATAATCTTGATTCGGGTTTTCATGAAGTTTATAAATTAGGAAAGTTAATATAAATAATTCCAAGCAGTACAGTTTCGGCAGAACGTTCATTTTCTGCCCTTAAAAGAATAAATACTTGCTATCGAAGTACACAAGGCCAGACTATGTGGCCTAAATTTAATTTATGTAGAACAAAAAGATGCTCATCGAATTAAAATAGAAAGGCATGTTTTATGATAATGTAATAGAAAAATTCATGTCGCAAAAGCGAAGAATGAAACACAAGAAGAATTGTACAAATAAATAAAAATAAAATTCATGCTAAAAAAATCGTCTTTTTTTAAAAAAATATGACATTTACACTTGACAGCACACCCTACGTCAACACCCACCGTACGCCACTGACCTATATATATAAAACAAAGTCGGGTTACTACACCACGTATAAGTCGAGAATGGCTGCACGGATTTTTATGATCTTTGATTTATTGAATTCGTCTCCGCCTAGAATAGCAGAATAGGCATTAAAAAATCTGAAAAATATCACGGGAAAGAAATTATGAAGATAATTCTTTCTCATACATTTTGTATTAAACGGCTTTTCAACTGTCAACTTGCTTGCGTCGGTCGCGTGTAGATGTCGGGACAGTCAATCAAATATATAAAATAATTTTTGTTTGATATCGCTCATCCGATTGTGATGAAATTTTGGTGAATTGTTGTGCGGACACCACAAAAGGTTTATAAATCAGCGGTGGGCTGCCAATGCCTTAATTTGTTTGTTTGTCTGGTATGCATTTCAATACAGTTCATCAAATTGCGATAAAATTTTGGTGAGTTGTTGTGCGGACGCCCGCAAATGTATGAATCAGGGGTGGGTTTCCAATACGTTAATTTGTTAGTTTGTCTCTTCTGCGTTCCTGTTCCAATGCCGTTTATCCGGGCCAAAATTTTACAAAATTACTCGGTCCGAACCCAAAAAACTCAGGCCCGAGTCTAATACCACACTTGTTACCCAAACCCGACCCGAAGCCCGAAACTTTTTTTTTTTTTTTTAGCTCACCGAGGAATTTGAAATCCTCGATTTGGTATACTTTTTTCCCAGATTATCTCCGAAAGTCCTTTTTTTTTTTTAGTTCACTGAGGAATTTGAAATCCTCAATTTGGTATACTTTTTCCCAGAATATCTGGGAAAAATCTCTATTTTTTTTCCCGTATAAACCTCTATCTAGTGGTGAGCAACGTTCCCTCTAAGCCGAAGGGCTAGCTGCGCGGAAATTTCAAAGGCTGCGCGGACCGATCAAATATTAATTGAACAACTGTCTTGTAGTGCGCTCCAACCCGGAATGAGTGCGCGGCCGCTCACGCGCGCAGCCTAGAGAGAACGTTGGTGGTGAGTTATTTATATGAAATAAGGTTTTTTTTGATTATATTAAATATTTTTACATTAACTCGGTATGTTTTTTTTATGGTCAACTTGGAAAGAATAATACTTATTATTTCTAGTGGCTTAATTTTTTTTGGAATTATAAAATGTATTTTTTTTTTGAATTGTGTTATTCACATTCTGAATAACTAGAATATGCCATTCTTCTGAATCGAACCTAGATCTTAATTGAGTTAATCTGTTAACGAATAGTTCTTTTTAGGGTTTTAAAGATGTGAAAATATACAATAGCTCTACCATTTACAAATATTCCTACTACACTGACTCCTACTCAATTATAAAAAGATGTAAAATTGTACATAATTTTTTTATATTTACGAAAATGCATTTGTACTCATTTAAATTTTTAAAAAATAGAGCTGGAGTCACCTGTTTTTTTACAACTCTAACTCCACAACTCTGACTACACCGCCCAAGTTCTTTTTTGACATTGATTTCAGGAAACAAATTAAATACAAATAGGATTTTTACACTCAATATTATATGACTTTAGATTTGTCTCCTATTATGAACCTTTTAAGAAAAAAGTGTGGTGTAATAAAATTAATAATTTTGCTGCCAAAAAATACACATGTTATTATGTACGTAATAATAAATAATCGTAATTTGATTAAAAAATATATGAAAATGGCAGTAAATAATAAAGAATTCAACACAGTGATTTATTCTAGATGTGGGAAAAAGTTTTGCTTAGTTTACCGGATTGAACTTTTTATTATTTACTTTGTTACTTAAGGCTTGGCGAATCCAAAAGCATTGAATCTGGCAGTGTCCTGCATGCAGGCATGTCAGTTAATTGGTATGCCGGAATGTGATGTCATATTGGCAGAGTGTGCAGTATATTTAGCAAGATGTGACAAGAGTACGGAAGTCTACCATGCTCTCCTAGAAACTAAAAGAAACATTTCCGAGCATAAGGGACCTTTACCATCAGTTCCTTTGCACTTACGGAATGCTCCTACAAAGTTAATGAAGAATATGGGTAATTTAACAATATTAAGTTAATTATTTGCTAACATAACAAAACTTGTACAAAGAGGAAAGGTTTAAAAAAATAATATACTCTACATATTTAAATATGATAATTGGTAAAATAATTTATTTTTTTATTTGTATGACCGTTGTTAGTGATAAAGATGCAGCAGCCACTCGCTATGGTTTTGTTGGTAAGAGCTTTACTCTACTCTTCAGGCGGGTCTGAATTCGATTCTCAGCAATTGATCTTGTAAAATTTATTATGCTTTTTTTGCAATCTATTTTTTGTCAATTCTACTCACTGAGTTGATTTCGAGTGGCTTACAAAAATTTTGAATTGTGTTTATCTCGCATGATCAAACTTCAAAATATTTAGGACATTGGTATTAGCTGTAATGCCGGATACTTCTAAAAATTCTCGTCATTATGACTAAATCACTAACTGGTGTTAACAACTAAGCTCTGAAATTGTATGGAATAAATATCTGCTGAGCCTGTAGTTTACGTTTTAGTAACAATTTTGAATCATCATTAATTGTAATTTTTATTTCAACTTTGTTTTATCATTTTAGGTTGTGGAAAAGGTTACAACACTCGGCATAAAGATGAATCAAATCTCACTTACATGCCCGAGGGAATGGAAGATGTCTGTTTTTTTCAAAGTTGAATTGTCAATACTCATGTGCTAGCAAAGTATACTAGTCTATGTGTCCTAGTGACAGATGCACTAATGACTAAACTAACCAGTGAATTAATTGTATGTGGCTTTTCAGTATTTTATCAAGATCTTTACTTAATATTTTATGTAACAAAAAAAACATATATTGAGTTATTAGTCACGTAGTGAGTGCATATGAAATACCATATTAGTGCAGTAATGAAATGTAGTATTTTCGAATTGAATAATATACCTAAATAAATATATGATCAAATTAAATGGCACCTTAATTTATTTTAAACTAACATGGGCAATCTAGGCTTACGCTCTTTAGCCCACATACCCGTACTACTTAATTAGTTTTTCGAGACTCTGGGCACAATTATCTTGGGATCGATGACTGAGGAAAAAAGTGAGAAATTGAAAGATTCCAAAATGATTTTCAAGTTGAAAAGCTCGCTCGTTAAAAAAAAAGGTAGTGAATTCACGGTTTTCACAATTATTGAAAAATGTGAGACTATTTTTAGGTCGCTGGCGGATTTCAAAATAAATTTGCTCACTAACAGATTTCAAGCACGTATTTACGGATTTCCATTATTTAAAAATGTGGAATCTTTTTTTTAGCTTACTCATCTAAAAAAGTTGCGAATTGACGATTTGCACAGATATTCCTAATGAGACTCTTTTCCCCCCCACAAAATTGTGCTTTGAGTCCCCTAAATTGATATTTTCTTGGTGGAGTATCTTCAGGTAAAAAAAGAGTAGCATGTAGTAAAGAATATTTACAAAAAAAAAATACACACTACTTCTATTTCTATGTTTTGAAGGGTGCATTCGGAAGATTTATAATTTCACAAAGTAAATAAACTTTTTTTATGGGTATTTTTTAAATATTTCAGATGAGATCGTATTGCGATTAATCAGAAAAATAAAGTTAAAACTTGAGCTGCCTGCAATTTAACAATAGATCTTCGATATAGTTTACTTTGGAGTTATTTACTTAATTCACGCAATCGTGTAACAAATACAATAGTTATGTAAGTAACCACACGCTGCTAATGAATGGTCTATGGTCGATAGATTCCGCTACATACTTGTCTATGCTCTACACTTTGACGTTTCGTCGAAATGTCAAATCGGATGTGAAAATGACGTCTACCATTTAATATGTTTTGAAAATCCCCAATCAATTGTATGTTGAGATGTCCACTCAACCAATCGATGGCACTGAATTGCCGTCAGATCTTGTTGCCAAACCACTAGCACTGGTTGGCATCACAGGATTGGACACTGTAAACAATGCTATCCATAAATCGATCTGGGATGCCTTTGGTAACAATAGACGCCCGGATCGAGCCCCAATTCATTTCAAACTGTTATCCAACGCTCACGAATTCCCTATCATCAAACCCAAACGAAATTCATACGAATGGTATATTCCTAAAGGGATCCTGAAGAAAAATTGGTTGAACAAACATCTCAATTTGATCCCTGCTGTCATAGTCGTTTACTATGATATGGACTGGAATGATCCTCAATGGAACGAAAAAATCATTGAGTGTGCTTCGAGAGTTCAATCTATGAGGTGACCCAAACAATTATTTTGGATTTGAGCGTAAAGTATATTGATGTTATCAAACAAATTTATATAAATTAAATTATAGAGCTGCTACTGAAGGTCATTCTCCAAGACTAGTTGTGGTAATTGTACAAACCAATGCACCACTTCCGCCGGCAGAAGATGTTCTCGGTGCGGAGAGAGCACAAGCGCTCTGTGCAGCTTGCGAAATCCAATCAAAATCACTGTTTGTTCTTCCACATGATGATCATTTAATGGGTAAGAATGTTTCTAATCACAAAACAATCAAGACTCAGATTGAATATGTGTTCTTGTTGAAAATTTGGTAATGATTTTAATTGCACATAAGTTTCTATTTCTTGTGCATTGGATATAAATGTAGTTTTTTTCTGATTGAATAGACATTTACTTGGTAGAACTCCATTATAATAAAGTAAACAGCCCGGTATTGCAATTGTACAATTTTTTTTATTAAGTAGATAACTATTTTGTCTACATTCTCGCCAAACCTGGCTGGTAGCAAAGCCGAAATAACTTTTAGCTGAATAAAAAAATTGTAGAACTAAAATACAGTGCTATTTTGACAAATTTTATATTACTTTCGTATGCGCAGCATATTATTAACTTATAATGTAATGTTAATATTATTGATATCTTTATTCCGCCACTTTTTGTGTTACTAAGTGTGATTTATGTTTCGCCTTTTTGAGAATCGTCTCCAGACTAACTATCGTAAGATTTTTATTTATAACATAGGTATTTATTTTCATTCTTTAAATACTCGGAGCTAATATTGTTACTAGTGCTCTTATGTTTTGTGTCTAACCCATCCACTTACCATGCAAAAAAATCCCATTCCTAATTTCTTATTTATAAATAAAGAATCAATGTCTGCGCTATAAATACAAATATTATGATAGAGTTAGTTTAAAAAAGCTTCTTCAAGAAGTAAAAAAATGTTTACACCTGGTAGCACTATCAGTGGAATAACTAAGTTATTGTATTTTGTTTTACAATAATATAAATTTATGTCTCATGATATGTGCCACAAATGAGGCTGTAAAAATATGTATCGTTGCATATATTGTTAGACAAATTATTTCTCTATCTATATTCACTTCTTCAATGGTTTTCAGGCTATGCAATACGATTGGAAAATGCCTTTTATGATCTTGCCCAGAACTACTATCACCACGAGGCTCGTAACATAAAATCCCACCGGGATCATCTCAACAAAACTACTCACCAATATTTATTTGTCCGACATCAGTTCAAAATGGGTTTTATTAATGAATTGAAACAAGACAACAGCACTGCCCACAAGTAAGGCCATATATTTATATCAGTGGTGCAAAAGCTTTTTGAACGAAAGGCCATTTTATCAATTTTCTAATCTTTCGCGGGCTGCAAAGGGTAAAAGTGTTGAAAAATAATGATATACACCCAATCCTTTTTTACATAATTTTGATTTTACGCGATTTTTTTGGATGGCACCGTTACTTTTTTTTATGCAACTTACTCGTTACGCGATTTTTATTTTTATTTTTGGAACCAATTAATCAAAGTGAGGTATCGCGTAAAAAAGGGATTGGGTGTATTAACACATCACTCAATAAGTTCGTAGTATAACATATAGATGGTGCCAATCTTGACAAATCCATACGATTTTTAGAAAGTACCAACCTTCAAATAACACGTATCAAAATTTCATAACAATCTGACGTTTAGTTCGCATGTTACAGTGGTTTTAGTGAGACTACTTTTTTAAATTTTCAAAATAATGGAAAATATCTGATATTTCCTGATATTTTGATTCAAATTGATCATTGTTTTGCAAATCGATCAATTTTAGATACAATGATGAATCGGTCTCGTTGACAGATGCTGAGAAGGAGTTGGAAAATGTTTTAAGCAACAAACAAAGCGTGTTTTGAAAACAATAATCTAAAAACAGACTTAACACGCACCACAGACGGTACTCATTGTAAAAAGATGAATTATGGGCGCAAATGTATACCCGTGAAAATATAATCATATTAAATAATTAAGAATAGTATTAAGTTTTCTATCAGTGACGATTCAAATTATAAACCTTTGTTATTGCATAATTTTTTCACATATCAAACACAGATTTTTATTATATTCAATGAAGAATTTGGTGATGAAGTACTTGTTATTTTGGGCCGCATGCGGCCTGCCGTTTGTGCACCACTGATTTATATGAATCATCGTTTTTTTATTTTTTACCCGTCATTTATTTCTCTATGTAAAATATACTGCAACTCAAACTCAAACAAAGTATACTGTTCACACTCCACAATTTTCAGTGTTTTATCTTGTTTAGCTTGATGAGTGAGAATTTTTGATTGATGAAAATTCAATCCTCTGTGTTAACCCTTTGAGTAAGTAGTGAGATAATTTTGACTATACTAGGTTTTTTCTTTTTTATATTTTGATTATTTTTAAATAATTTTCTAGACGCAATTATTTCCATTTCGAACCTAGATTTTTTTGCTCTCATCTGTGAGCATGTATGACGTTGATTCCAGGAAGGGAATTTTACGCTCAATTTTATATGGCTACCGAGTATACAACAAATGTACACATATTAACCATTTTGCAAAATTCCTTTGTTAATTTGCAACAAATAATAAAAATTATTTGACTGCCAAAAATCACAGATAGGTATTTTTTCTATCCATATGTGAAAGAATAATGTCAATTCGATAAAAAAACATGAGAATGGCAATCCATATTCATTTGGACGCACATACGCAGCCATACTCCTCTAAGGGTTAATGTTCACTTACAACAATCTGCCTAAAACTAAAAGAAAAAACCATCTCAAATTTTCATGTTACTTTCATTTATGTTACTTATAATTCTGGTGTCAATTTAAAAACTGAGTGAATATGATATGCTCTGATACTGAGCATTCCGTGTATTGTCTTAATTTTTCGGATATTTTGATTCCATTATATCATCTTTAGTAGCTTAATTTTTATTTATTAGTTATGCCCTTATCCTCTTTTCTAGGCATTACCTTCATGCATACAATAACCTTCTCGAAGTCCGTATCGTGGACACCAATGCTCTGGAAGTAAAAACAGTTGCCGGATACATCAATTATAAGCTGTGTCGTTTATTGTTCAACTTGAGTCTTCCGCGAGATGCTATTGCTCAACTGAGAGCTCACATAGAACGATACCGAATCAGACTTGGACTGCAGGAGCTGGCTTTTGAGCACAATGCTTGGATGGCTAGACAGTATGTAACTTAAGTAATTTAAATTACATATATTTGATAGAAACACCATTACGAAAATATTATAAATAAATGTAATGTTATTGAATGCCAATCAAAGTTTATGGATCCTATCTGTCGTGTATTGTAAACTATCTGTGCTAGTGGCCTTGAAACTCAACCACTCAATACTCTTTGAAATTGAGGTTTAAAGGGATTGGTTATCAAAGTGAGCCAAGTCTCGTTTTCCTGTTTTTACTTCTCTGAAAATAAAGATTGTCTTACTACTGAACTAAATTTCAGATACAGCGTTTTTGGTGAATTGTTCGATGAGGCCATCAGATCTGGCTTGCCAGCTATTCAAACACAACATCCTGGTTTTTACTACCAACAAGCTGCTCAGTGCGCAACGCATCGAAGGCAGGCATGCCAACAGTTGTGCCACCCAACGTCTGCATATCCTCAGCCTGATCCTTTGCAAGGTGAGACTAAAATACCATAATATCATTTGTAAATTTGTGCTAAAAAGAAATTTCATTTTTGAAGGGAACAGTAAAAGCAAGCAGTGAATGTTGATGCAAAGGATGTATGATTTCTGTTATTTTTTAATTATATATTTTTAAAATAAATCAATAATTTCAAATAAATGCTGATGTTTTGCATTATCAAATTTTGCCATTAAAAATCGATTAGCAGTTAGAGATTATAATCACTGTGGTTTCAGAAGATTTCGAAATTTCAATGTTCATAATGTTACCATATTTAGATTTCTGTGATCTGTTCTATTCTATGATTCTAATCAAGTTTTAATAATATTTCTCTTTTTAGGAACAATTGAGTTTTACGGACAACGAGTTTGGAGGCCTGGCAAACTTAGTGCTGACCCTCCAGACCCCCAGAGGGAACAGGATGCCATTACCGCATTGCAGTACATAGAACTCCACAATGTGAATCATTCGGTCAGCAATGTTTTATAATCAATATGATGAATAAATTTATTCTAACATACAAATAAATTTTGAACTCATAATCTCTATTATTAATTTAAAGATCTCTAATTTTTTGGAAAACTCTTCAAAATATTGAATTAATTTATTTTCAGATGATAATCATAAGCCTGCTTGGAAGCGCCATAGCTCAATTCAAAACATATCGTTGTCCGAGGATGAGACGACATCTTTTGGTCAAAATGGCAAATGAATATTACACATGCGCTGATTATGGAAAAGCCTTAACGTAAGTTAACTCGCTATTAAGATGTTAACTATCAATTGTTGACTAAAATCATTATATTTAAAAACAAAATATGTAACAATTCAACATTTTTATAAATTTCAATACCGGTTTTGCTCATCGTAAACATTACCAACTGATGAAAAATAATTCCAAACATATTAATTAATCGAGGGCTTAAATTCAAATAACGTTATCCAAAAAAAGTGATTTTCGTTTTTTTTTTTATAATGCTATTTTTCATTCTCAGCCATATGATAGTCAGACAACGTTAACTACATAAAGATGTCCGTTTTAAATGTTTTTTAAGTTCATAACTAAAATTTAACATTACCATAAGCAATATGAACGTACAGTACACAATAAATTATTAAGTATGAAAATTAGCTTAAAAATAGTTCTATAATTAATTTTACCTAATTAAAATTTTATTTTCATTTTGTTCCTTTAGAATAATTTTAGATTGCAAAATTATTAAAAAATATGTATGCAAATTCCAGTCTTCTGACTCACATGCTGTATGATTACCGAAGAGAAAAGTGGTGGTATTTTGTCTCCATCATTCTGGACAAAGCCCTGGCCTGTGCCTATTTATCAGCCAACATTCAAGATTATGTGATACTGTCAATCGAAGCGCTCGGGAAAAATATTGCAGTACACGATGGCAACAAAAAAAGAATCCTAGATAACCTTTTAATTGTTTTAAACGTAAGTTGAAAATAATCAACTCAATTTCTTTATTCTGTAATCTGTATTCAATATGTTGAAAGTATTTCAACTTAAGTTTTATATGTATAAATGTATAATTAATAATATTACTTTTAATGAAATCAATGTGTTTGTATTATAGTGTCAAATTCCTCAACCCGAACCGAATATTCCTGAAAGTTCACTGGCTGCTGCTGAAGATTTATGGAAACAATCCATAAACAAAGACCCAAAAAGTATAAGTGTCGATATGTCGACTCTTTGTTCTTGCATTGAAGCCAAAGCTCGGTTTACTCAATCCAAATACCAGGTTGATAACAGTGTGACGATTGAACTCTTTGTCAGGTATGTGTTTTTTGTATTAACTATACTAAAAAATAATGATAATTTCTAAAAATGTAAATAACTGGCAGCCTTTCACTGAACAGGTCTTGCAAGATTGCCTCAATTGTAGAGAATGGTTTTATTGATAAAATTGTTTAGGTTTAAATAATATATGTGGAAAATAATTATCATCTCTTTTCGCTTTACCTATTTTAATTCTTGCTTGCAATAATAATTATTGTATCTTGACAATATGACACCTGCATATATAATTTCAGACCGAATTGTGTTGTATTAATCTCTCCACTCAAAGGACAAATCTTATAATACTGGGAACGTCATCTAAGTTATTGCCGTTTGAAAATTTGGTTAATACTTTTAAGGTGATCACTGTCAATACTTAATGGAAAGACATTATATTAAAAAAAATGTTCATCATATGTTCATTATATTCATCAGTTTATAATGTTCCTTATGAGCGAAACTGGTTCTGATCATTTAAAATAAAAGTAGAATTAGTACAAATAAGTGTTTTATTTTTTGAATTTGGTTAACCTTTATCTGCCCGCGCACTTTGGGTATTAGGAGTAGTTCACTGCCCATATAGTTTTTTGCAAGATTAATATTGAAATTTGTCAGTTGTCAGAATGTCAGAAGTCATTACTTATTTAATCTAATATCCATATTTTGTATACTGCTATTGCGAATCCATGTAATACTGTTGTGAAACTCGCCATACTCTAGGGACTGCTGGGCAGCGAATGACGGAAATCCGTGTTCCCTATATGAACCGCTGGGTGCTTGAAGGTTAACACTCAAGCAACCAGCAGTTTCGCGACAAAGTTACGCTTAAACCCGCACATTTCGCACATGCAGCCGGATTCGCGCGTTTTTTCTTTAAAAAATCATATCTTTTTATTTAATCGACACATTTCTTCAAAACAAAAAGAACTCGGAAGCAAAGAGTCGTACCTATGAAAATAAACAATGAATGGTCTTGTGAAGGAGTATGTGACGCGATAAAAATGCATAATTTCACTGATGTTGACATCATTGATAAGAACCGAAAATAATAAAAATTTGACACGCGTAATTAAAGTAAGTGCCCATAAACATCTGAAGCAATAAATTATGACCCTTAATTGTTTGATTTTTACGGCATCCAGAAAATCTCAAACTGTGTAACATTTGTTTGCGTTGACGTATTATATGTACATTTTTAACGAAGTCATTTTCACCCAATAATAATAAGGTAAATCGACACAAAAAAATACACATACGCAGCAAACCCTCTTGAGCAGCATAAAAAAACAAAAACCCGAAATAAATTAGTTTTGCCTTAACGGATACCGATTACACGCCCACGTGTGTAAACCCGCGCTAGCGCGGGGCCGGGGTTTAACGGATAACGACCATTTCCGCGTTAGTGCGGGGCCGGGGTCTTGAGTGTTAATACAAAATAATTATACACCATGCAGTATTTTATCCACAACAAAATAATGCAATTAATTTCCATGGTAAATAAAAAATTGTTGCTCTATTCCTATTTATAACCATCATTTATGTTGGGTCTGTGATTGCATTGTCAACATTGTCCTCTTTGATTGTTATGTGTACGAGCTTAAATCCTGATACGTTCACACTTTCATTTTTCAATCAATTATGGATTTGCGTTTGAAGGTATGGATGTATGTGGTGTCTAAAAATTTCCCCCCACCCATCCGATACCAAAAATGAGGTGTAGTAAGAGCGATTAGCTCACTGCTGGTCGTGTCGTAGCTCCATCCTTTTATCTTTACTATATTACGAAATATATTTGCTTTATTTTTAGAGTGTCTGCTCCATCTCACGTCCAGTTGGACAGATTAAGTGTATGTGTCAACAATCCTCGGTACAGCTGTGAGTTTGCAGTATGTGAAAGAGAGCCTTCGTCGCCGACTCTTCTTTTTGAAGACGGGAAAATCAGGAAATTCCTTTGTCAATTTGTACCGGATCCTCAAGATGTTGGGCGAGACTTGCAAGTAAGTAATATGGTTGTCATGATTCAAATAGTGTGATCTCCACCTAAAATATATTCCTTTTGACACTAGACTGCTAAAATATCAGTGCTTTGTAAAATATATAAAACAATAAAATAGAATTTTGATGTTTACTATATATTTGGTTTTTATATGCTACTGAAATAAACTAACAAGAAATGTTAGTTGAAGAGTTTTCACTGTTGCAATTAAATTAAAACAATAGTTCCGATGCCCGTATTACTAAGATGCGGTGAATAAAAACCAATCGTACCGTTCGTTGAAAAATCTAGACGCAATTTTTTGAAAAAAACAACAGCTGCCAATCAACACGTTGCCAAGGTGAGAACCATAAGTTATTATGTGTTTCTTGGAGAAACGATTCATAGAGAAGCTTAAAAGTTGACGGAGGAAATCTGGGCAATGGGTCTGCTATGTGTTATGCTATTGAGCTGGGCCTTGTTTTGGCAATTGATAAGTGCTCTGGGAATAAAGTGTTAGTATTATTCAATAAATTGTATAAATCAGTGTTCACCAACCTGTTGTTAGTGAGATCATGACAAAGAAGTTTGCTGAAATTTTTTTAGTCTGTTCTTTTCAAATTCAGTCACAGTAAAACAATAATGACTCCGTAGCCATCATTAGCGTCTTTATAAATAGACTGTCAAATTAATTTTTCTATTATGGTTTTCAGATTGCTTCAATATCTCTACAATTGGGCAATTCAGAAGGCCGTCATGCTATCTTGAACTTCACTGGGGCTGCCGGACCAGTGTCTGGAATTTATCCAGAGATATTTAACTACCGAGCCACTCAAAAAGCAATTCCTGACTTTGACAGCATTCAGCCTCTCGCTACGGCTCAGATAATTCCAAGGTATTAATTGCAATAAAAATTGGTACAAAAATTAATTGCAATAAAAAAAGAGAAATATCTTTTTCTTTTGTTTCCATAGTATTGACACTTATTATATATTTATTTTAGTGGCCTAAAGTGAGATAATTATGTATGGTTTGGTTGAGGTTTTACCATCTGTATTCTTTTATCAAGTGTGCATACCTTGAAATCAATATTTAATAAAAAAAATATTTGGCATAAAACTAAAAAAAGAGGGCAAAAGATTAAAATAATAATTAAAAAAAAAAAAACAGATCAAAAAAAAAATATATATATATATTAACTGATCAGATAAGCATAACCCCAATTAATTGCAGCTCGAGGTTACTGAATCAACCACTAGTGTCACATGTAATGCCTACGAATGAGAACTAATACCACCACAAAAACAAAACAAAAACCAAAGACCACGCACCCGCCTACGCCCAGGTAAATCCAGGACGCTACGCGGGAAAAGCAACATCAAAATACACCAGATGAAAGGGAAATTGGAGCTCGGCTCCACCAGTCCCATAATTTGATGTATAGATATCAATCAAATCATAAAACTTTCTTTTTTCTAGTTAAAAATATTCTCGATTCTAGTTAAAAGATCTCGAGAATATTTCAATGCCACTATTGTTTCGGAGTTTTAGTTACGATTATGGCTTTTGAATTTATCTTTTTCCTCGCTAAATGTGTAATTCTTTATTTCAGAGAATCAAAAATGTCAGTTGTGGTTGAGCAAGCAGATCCGGCTCTCCAAGGAGAATGGTTCCCGATAACAATAAACTTGATCAATGATGAGTCAATGGATGCGCAAGACATTCAACTTTCACTCAATCTGGCCACAAGTGCTGATGTTACAAATGTGGAAATAAACAGTAAAGATCTATGATTATTATTAAAATCACTATTTTATATTAAACGCATTATTGATTGTATTATTAGCAATTTTATTCATTAAATTAGCTCCAACATTAATTGGGTTGTCTCATCAAATTATTAGGAAGCTTAACTTGAAATTTCAGCTTATATTTTGTCAAATTTCTTATTAATATTTTCAGCCGAATTGTGCTTTGATCCGTCAAGCGAACCGTCTCCACTGCCCCTGTTGATAAACGTCGGTGCTTTGAAAACTGAATCAAAGTATCAAAAAGTTTTTTATCTAAGATCAAACAAAACCATATCGTCTACCGTCCTCATGAAGATAACGTACATTACGATGACGACAAACAAATTGACCAGCATTAGTAGTGTAATAATGGAAAATAAATCGGCGACTGGGGAATTGGCTTCCGATAAAAAGATGGCCTGTTTCAAGGAGCACCCGATCAAAGTGACTGTTGTGAAACCTTTCGAGGTATCGACCAAGTTTTGTACGATGCATTTTGATGATCTAGAACAGTGCTTCTATGAAGATCCGTTCATTGTTATGCCGCAAATCAAAGTTTTGAGCCCATGGCCGATTCTAATTGAGAAAACAGTGTTTGATATTGTAAGTAAATCACAAATTTTTCATTCACACTTGCTTTGACAGATGAGTTGAGTTATAGTACATTGATGTTTTTATTATATGTTCCCTTTAGTTTGTGGAAGCTTTGAAAAAAGGAATACTGAAAATATGAATACAGGTAGTCCCCGACATACGACAATTTGCACTTACGACCAAAAAAAAATAGCAATTTTTAAAATTTTGAATTGGATCACGGGGCACCATTTCATACAGCTGACTTAGACGTTGCTAAAATGCCCAGGAAATATGGTGTATTCTCCGACCAAAAACTGAGAAATATGTGCAGGAGATTCTCTTTTGTTATTTTCTGACTACATAAAGAAAGTATGAGAAAGCATAGACTGCTTGACTTGGGTGTTTGTAATGTCAATTTACCGCGAGTTTATTTCGAGTGATGATAAAATTCTCATCGAGTTTTTCTCTTTTATTACAAATATATTTAAGTCGATTTTTCGACTTTAAAATATTTGGCGCATTGGCATAAGCTGTAATGCCAAATATTGAAATATAAAAAAAAGACGTGTACAAGGCGGGAGCAATTTTGACTACTTTAAGTGAAATCATAGCTGTAAAATATGAACCATATACTCGGTACATGTGCAGTAAGATCTCATGGTTCATATTTAAATGCTTTTTTTAAATGATGGCACATAGTTTGTTTTCTATCTCATTTATTATGTTATATTATTACATGGTTCATACTTTAGAAGGCTGAGAAAAAAAATAGAAAAAACTTTATATTTAGCTAATTTTCGTAAAATCGTCACATATACCATATTTTGTGTGCAGTGACGACGTATTTTATATTAAATTCGACATACGACCAAAGCTCAGGAACGTATCTCGATCGTAAGTCGAGGACTACCTGTATACTAGAAACTCTGAACATATGTACCATTTTAATAGTAGAGATTTTATCCAGTTGTCATGAAAGTAATAAAAAAAAAATACTTTTCCCACAGGCTGAAAACTTTGAAGCAGTTGATAAAGATGCAAAAAGCTGTCTCAAAGGTATCACGGTGGAAGAACACATGATTGCTAATGAAGCAATTTGTATTAAAGGGATTTCTTTGGCAGATCACAATGGAAAAGGGACGGGATCGTATACAGTGTTCTGGAAAAGGTAATAGTTCACAAAATTTCATTTAATTTCCTCATGATTCTGGGCATTTAATTTCCTCATGATTGATATCTGATATCTATACATCAAATTCTGGGGCCGGTGAAGCCGAGCTCCAATTTCCCTTTTATCTGGTATATTTTGATGCTGCTTTTCCCGCGTAGCGTCCTGGATTTACCTGGGCGTAGGTGGGTGCGTGGTCTTTGGTTTTTGTTTTGTTTTTGTGGTGGTATTGGTTCTCATTCATAGGCATTACAGGTGACACTGATTGTTGATTCATGTTTTTCCTCAATTCTTTATGTACCTATAAAGACTCAGATGGTGATGAGTTAACATATATGCGTGTGGAGATATTATCAATTGACATAGCTTATGAAACATCGCGGGTATCTCAGACTGCAAATGGCTGAAATCTTTAAACAAAATATTCATACGTTCATTGTGTTTAATTCATAGGAAATCCAGTGATTTGGCCGTTCCCTCGCAGACAACATTTTATTTGGACGCTCCACGCGTTTCTCATAGCTGGCTAAGAGTGGAAGCTATTTTCCCTCCCCACGGATGGTTAAGATGCCCTCTGCCGTTCACCCTCAGATTGCACAGCTCTGCCCATTGCCCGCACAATCTGCTTCTGAAGGTGGAGGCTAGTGATGCGTTTATGTTCGCTGGGCATAAGCAAGTACGTGCTATTTCTTAAATTGATTATCTCACGTGGAAATCATTTAATACGAACTCGTAGAGAAAGAATTTTTTGTTTTACTTTATAATATTTGTGACTGGACCAAAATATTTAGACGATAGATCGAGGAAAACGGTAAATCAGGGAACGATTAATGCGGGACTATTTTACATTGTTCTTATGGGTGTTTGGCCGGGAACTAAAATAAACGATATATACGGGAAAACGAACAATTCGAGAACGGTAGATCTGGGTTCCACTGTATATTGAAATACAGTATTACAATTGTTTTTTTCTTATGTTGCAGTGCACTGTTAGTATTTTACCCGACTGTAGTCAAGAGTTGAAATTCAATTTCTATCCTTTGATTTGCGGCGCCGTCAATCCTCCTAAGTTCCGTCTTTCCCCTGCCGAGACGTCTTCCACCACTCCGCTACAGTTTGCTCCGGAAATGACCAGCGAGTACTTGCAAGAACTGATCGATAGAAACTTACCATCACAAATATACATAATGGTGAGAAATTTTATTAATATTACATTCCATAAAATACACCATGGCCACATTTATTAAGGTTACTTTCACTACTCCGAAATTACACAGTTACGACCTTGTGCATATAATAAGACACATGAAGTTGACAAATAACATAAAGCGTTCCAAAAAAACACAAATGAAATTGCATTCTAGATACATTCATTTCCTGTTTTTATTCTTTTTTGAAAAAAATGATCACATTACAAATCGTCGCCTGAAAGCTGTACCGGGACATATAAAAAATCTAGTATCGAGATGCTTTGCAATGTTGTGGAATGTTGTGGACGCAAAGGTAATGTTTATATAGACTAGTCACTAGTTGATTAATGATGAAGAACGAAAAAGAGCTTGTCTATGACATTTAACATATTATATCTATCTTTTTAACCACTTCTTGCTCCACAATTGGCTTTATGAAAAGTTGTACTAAATCAACTTGATACGAAAATAACAGTCGATAAATATTGTGTATGTTGCATAACTGAAATATTATAAATTTGAATTTTTTTTATTCAATGACTGTAAAATTACACGTTGTTAATATAATATTATATAGTGTTAATTTAAAATTTTCTTTCTTTCCAGCCACAAGAAACCGACAAGAAATTAATGGAGATGAAATTTTCGGCATTAAATATCAGTGCATAGTTTAATGAATATCAACTAATTTTAAATAGCTTATAATTCTAGATTTTTTTGTGAAATATCTACTTGTTATTTGATTCAGATGAGACGTTTTGTATTATTATCTGGTATAGAAATATTGAACACCTGATTTATCTCAGATGTCACAAAGCTTGGCACATTTTTATTAAGATTTCCTTTTACTCATTCTTACTATTAGCTTTATTTGAAATTCTTCCATTGCGATATTGTAGATTTTTATTTAACTGAGATGAAAAGCATTTACTTGTCAAAAGTAGACCTTATTGTGCAAATAGTTAATTAATGATAAATCCTGTTAAGTAGAAGTCTACTGCCCATTGAAATAGTAAATAATTTTAGGGTATATCGAATAGGAATGTGTCATTGTATCTATCATTATGACAAA
Source organism: Himalopsyche anomala (assembly GCA_031772345.1). Classification (NCBI taxonomy): domain Eukaryota; kingdom Metazoa; phylum Arthropoda; class Insecta; order Trichoptera; family Rhyacophilidae; genus Himalopsyche; species Himalopsyche anomala. The sequence continues at coordinate 25,639,039 of CM062826.1, forward strand.
CTGATTTTGCAACATAAACTAAATGTTTAATTATTCTTTTATTTATCATAAATAATGAATTAGTAAAATTCCATGGACATCACTTTTGGTGGACACAATTTTATTTTCATTCTGCTTTTCAATTCACGTAAGATGTTCAGTTCTGTGTATTAATTTTGATATTTTTTTGCATCGAAATTCACAATATGCCTAATAAAATCCATCACAAAATTTCTGTGGAATATTAATGGAAAACAAAAAATGAGGAAATAAATTTCCCTAAAAATAAAACCCATGACCCATCCCTTGGTCCTATTTCAGCACCTATCCAGAAGTGATTGCGTAAATACTACACAATTGTACCCCAAGTTTTGAAGTAACCAATCAATGTTTCCCATATAATGTGTAGTAATATTTGCTAACGAATTCTCAATCAAATATAAAAATATCCTACATTATTTGATTATGTTAAATAAAATTATTAACCATGGTTTAAAATATTGGATAAATTGAGGTTGAACGCTTTGGATTGATTCAGCTTCATTGGATTCAAATTTTAGTTTCTGGTATGCAGGAGCATACTCTGAGATATCGATCAACCGAAGTGTGCGAACATATCGTTGGTATACTGGCATTTCTAAGTCGAAGTTTTGAGATGATCATCATTTTTGATAATCATGAACTTTAAACATCTCTATTTATGCACTTAACTATTTCTTATTGTTTGAAAACTTCATGAAATTCGATAATGATTAATGAATTCAATTCACATATTTAAAAGCCTGTAATTTATTTATAGTTTTTTTGTTGCTAAAAATACCTTTGATCGGAATTGACTTGATGTGACTATGTTCACATTATGTTAAAATACACAAAACATGGCCAAAATGGTTTTTTTCAGAAGATACATCATGTTTAAATAAATCCATCTGCATTCAAAACTCAAAACAGTCAGAGTTTGAATTAACGCTTACTATAGTATGCCGATGATATGTAACTCTGTATAGCAAATAAAAATCAGTTGAATCTTCTTCAAGGTTTGTATAAATCATTTTATGAGTGATAACTATAAATACTTAATGCGCATAATATACTGTTAAAATAATTATTCTGCAAATACTTTGTACAACATTTATTTCTTTTGATAAAAAAAAACATTTACTGTTATTTAGATTTCTAAAATCATTTCTCTTATATAATAAATTTTCACTGCCCCATCATGAGCCCAGTATTATTAGGTGGCCAACTTGCAGGCAACATTTGAATATTTTTGTTAAGTGTACAATATATTATTTTTTCTGTAATATTAAGTTTCTTTTGAAATTTTCTACCAATATATTCAAATAAAATAAAATTACTTAACAAGTTTATGTCCTTTTTTTCCCAAAAAGCTATGTATCACAATTCAATAGATTCCGAGAATTGACACATATTGTCATCAGCCCAGATTGCAAGTTCAGAACTCCCAAAAAACTATGGGAATGAAATTATCCTATAGAGCAGAGAAGCACAACTCGCAACCTATCTGGAATTTTCGCAACCCTCGAGAGTTGTTTTTTTTTTTTAAATAAATAATTGCATTTTATAACCGATAACAATTCTCAAATATTAATTTTATAGAATTAGCCTCAAATATACAAAAACCAAAATCGCATTCACTTTTGAATTGTAAATGCAACATGTATAAATATTTTACAACAAAAACTTTTTTGTAGTAGGAAAAAAGTTGTGCTGTCTGCTTGGGAGGTTTTCTCTCGTTACATATTTATTAAAATCCCAAAACTCAGAAAAAGAAATCCTGATATTCAAATGATTAGTTTTTACGGTGTAACCACCTAACAAATGTGACAACATTGATATTTAAAATCATTAATACAATTTGATAATAATTTTATGTAGTTTTCATGCTTTTTTCAAGATTTGCATATAATATAAGACTAAAATACATTCACTCCCTTCCCTTCGGCAATATTGCCGAAGCGATAGGATTAAATAAATTATTCCACAGGTGTCCACAGCACCGCACATTAGACCCACATAAATGTAACACCTTCTAATTTGTAATTAGTTACCACTTAGATTTTTAGATATAGTAGTTTAGCTGCATGTGTATGGGTTGCTACTTTTGTTTTAATTAAAAACACTCATTTATTGACATACAGCACTTCTGTCGATAGTTTGTTTTCCGAGACTCTTTAGTGCTGCACACTTGCTGTTGAAGCCTGATAATCTTTACTATATTTTGAAAGCACAACATTCTATCTGCAAAAACTGTCATTGAGATAAGCATAATGTATTAACCTTTAGAGGAGTATGGAAGTTCTTTAAACTCAACACAGGAGTGTCTGTCTGTATGCATATATATGCTCTAAGTATGAATTCATTGGGAAAAAGTGACAAAATTGTCATGTTAAGAAAAGGCAGTAAATTAAAGTAATGTCTGTATAAATCTATTCACTCCTCTAAAGGTTAAAAGCAGAACCTGTCCTGTTCTCAGTAATTATACGAGTATGCCTTATTTCTAGGATCAATTCATTGTCAATACTAGGTACTTAAAAAACTTAACACAACATCATAATAGCCCCTCATGCATGCATTCATCATTCATATATTACACATACTAGAAAATCACTGATGTCAATAACCATCTTGATAAAAAATATAACATAACAATCAAAATATTTGATAGATGCGTTGTATTTGAACTATTTATTTCAGTGTGGTAAAGGTATATTGGTGTGAGTGACACTGTTGCCTCATCCGCGAGTGCGATATCTCTATACTTTTTTTCCGTAGGCTTTATGTCAACTTTTTTCAAAGTACCAGTTGTGCTCGGGGTTTCCGTTGTGGTTTGAGTGCTGACAGTCGGGCTCGTAACAGCTCTCGTACTGTAATCTTCATTTTCCGTTGTACTGTCATTAAGCAATCTCATGTAGACGTTCAATTGCTTCATTATTGGATATTCTCCCGGTTTCGGTTGATCGACTGTGAAGCATACTTTTTTATATTTGTAGCCGGTCGCTAGTAACTGCAATAAATAGCTTTCATTAATTTCATTTAGATTTAGTGCCTTATCGATGTTATACAGAATTGTATGTGAAAGTATTAGGTTTCGCTACTGATCGCATTTCTTTATTGATTGAATATATATAACGACAATAAAACAGTATTCAACTGAAGTATTGCTTAGGCTAGTATTTCTCAATTTGAATCCATGTCCATATAACATGTTAAGTGATACTGTAGAGGAAAAATAAAAATGCTTAGTGGGAAGAATCAGACACAGCAATGATACCTACTGGAAACTGGAAACTGTCAGTTTTCATTTTGATATTATCAGTACTATTTTTGAGCTTCTACTAACTGTGAGCTTGTAGCTTCCTGGCAATAAAATCCTGAAGTATTCTCCGAATGGTGAGCTAAAGAATGACATGTTTCGCCCCTCAATCATCAAGTTGGCTCCTGGGATCGGTTCTGACGTTTCAATACTTCTGACGAATCCCTTGATACCGTAACCGGCTTGCAGACAGTATTCCAATAGTGCCTAAAAATGAAGAAATATTTCTTTTGAATGAATTGCAATTTTCGTGAAACTAACAGCTTAAAAAAGAAAATAAAATACAAACAAATGCCACGTACATTTCTGTTCTGCATCCATATTTTCTCTAATTCGGATGCCATTGGGTATTTACAACATGAAACCTCTAACGTGACTTCCATACAGCCGTGCATAGCATAGTTGTAATCTTGCATACCCCCTGTTAGAGGATACCAGGCGGCTCCGTTTGTAATGCCGTCTTTGAAACTCTTGGAGTCGTTGCTGCAAGGCTTGCCGAGGTGCATTACTGGGTGCGTTTTAGAATACACCAATGCTAAATGTCGAAACACGTCATCATCTGGAGATATTGATGGTTGAGGGTCTGAGAAGGATACTGCAAAATAAAAGGCAAAAATTTCATACTTAATATTTGTTGAATTATGATTCTAATGTTATATTTGTTTTTTTTTTTAAATATAAATAGTACTCATTTTGATCTTTGACTGCAGTGTGTACCAAAAGAAATTTATACAAATTTCAAAATCAATCTTAAAATGAAAGAGTGCCAAGTTACATTTAAGGAATTTCCAAGGGAGAAAGATTAAATTAAGATATTGATTGAATTGGCAATTACTTGATAGAACTGCTTAGTTGAGGAAAATTTATACAAGAGTTAAGCTTTACAAAAATCATAGAATTAAGTCGATAGCTATTTCGGCATTAAGACAGTTCTGACAATTTTTATAGTTCTGAAGATGGCGTGAAACCAAAATAGATACCTACTGAATTTCATTATTCCTATAGAACTAAATATTTAGATATTTTAGCTTGGAACACCAATAAAATTATTTATTAACTAAAAGTTTTGTGCATCGCCTTTTGATAATAAATCTACGATGCGAATTACTGCATACATCGGTGTGTTCAAAGAAAAGATCACGAGATTCTTTAATGTTTTATAGTAAGATGATAACTCACAATCTTCATTTGTGTTTTCAAATGGATAATTGGCAACCATTGCGCCGCCGTGAAGACTAGCGGACAGAATGAAATAGTTTTTGTTCATCCATTCTGATATCGCTTTGGTTTCCGCAGGGAGTGGCTTTTGATTGGTACGAAAATAATCCGGAAAACTTCTGTAACAAAAATGATTTTTACAATTAAGTACCTGTTCAATTTAAAAAAAAACATGGAATTTGATGTTTTAATTGGCAGTTACAACGAGCCTCAAAGAAAACACTCTGTAATATCATCTCTGGTCATCTGGACAGATATTTAGGCCTGCCACTTTCTCTGTACTTGTGCTTTGTCTATTATGATAATCGATATTGTGCCGAACGCTGTTATCAAATATTTTGCAGCAAGGAAAAAAGTGGACATTTTGTAACATTTACAAAACACCTGATACAGTAGAACCTCAATTATCCAGACTTACTGGGGATGAAGGTAGTACAGATAATCGAAAAATATATATAATTGATGGGGATACAAAGTACATTCAGGATGAATATATATTATAAATATGCACACGCAGTTTAAATTTAAGAAATTTTATTACTGATTTTTGCTTAAAGGTTGTCTTTGGGACGCTTAAATTGTCTTGAGTTACTGTTTTCATTCTACCTGACGCTAAAACCATCTCGTGGTGACATCTAAGCATTGAAAACCTTCAGAATGTATAGGACCCATATTCCTTAGGTCGGTAATCTCCTTTTTGTTGTCTGAAGGTGGATATTTCCTTAAAAATTTGTAATCTAGGATTATTCCTATCGCAGATTAACTACTGAGCGACATCGTCTACGTTATATTCTCTACATATTGAAATTTGTACTACTACTTTCGTGATAATTGTATATGTATTTATAATGTCCAGATAATAGATGTTTTACTGTATTTTATAAATTGTATGTACATCAGGCAGGTGCTGTGAATTCCTTTCTCCCACATCACAGCACATACTAACAGAAAAGCATGAGCGAGATATATTATTATACACTCTATTCAGTGGCGGTTCTACATACTGGGCTAGGTGGGCTTACCCCTACCTGAATTTTTCACGCAAAATGTCTAGAAAAAAAACTTTAGATAGCTTAATAAAAATGAATAGCAATTCGGCCACTAAACAAAATAAATACATTTCTAAACGTAACTAACCTTTCCCAAATTTACACAATATATTTGTTTTGATTTTCCTCTGTCAATATAAGACAATGCTATGTCTACCTACAATAATACTCTCGATTGTTTTTAATTACAATTTCAAACTGAGCCGGGATAAAAAAAGCAATATCCCTATACATACTTCATACAGAACAGGCAACGTGACGTCAGTCTGGCAATACCTACGTATTAATAATAATAACAAAGGCTCAGGCTACTTTGAAATTAGTCCAAGTACTTTGTTTACACTGGGGGGCAATCAAGCATGATTAGAAAAGTATGTATTTTATTTACATTGGCCTTACGGTAACGTCATCTAAACGTACACGACTGCGCCCCGGCATATAGCCTGTAGTCATTACGTCACACGGGCTAATTCAAACTAGCCCATACATACAAAATCACTCGTGCCAACTTCTGTTCGTTTAAAAATAAACGTCAAAGTTCGTTATATTTCAAGGCGAGATGTATTATATGAAACAGAACACGGTAGTTCACTTTGAAGGAGATGAATTTGAGGTCCAGTTTTTACTATTCTATTATTTCATACTTACATTAGCTTTGATTTTATTGTATAATAATTTATGCTTTGTAGTAGTGTCGTAGTATTTGTTAATTTGCTTGTAGATTAATGTATAATGTAAAGTGGAAACATGCACAATTTCGTAAATAGTATACAATGCTAATATTTTCTCTAGCCCACTCAAGATTTTAGGTCACAAACCGCGACTGACTCTATTGCATACTATAATTTTATCTATTACACATATATAATAATAATAATATGTTGTTTTTCTCGATAAAAATTGATTATAATTGGGTCCTACACAATTTTCAAACCCTTTTGTTGCTGTGCAAATCACAAAGCAAAACTAAAATGGGTCATAAATATTATTATCATTTGTCATTAATCTATGATTCAAGGATTAGCCAAAATATTCGTCACACTCTAACCTTGTTATAAGCAAGTATTAATCATAATTTTGGTCAAAATCATGTTTCTGACACTCGTTGAAAACTAAATAAAATAATTACCTATGCATCTTACTGAGAGTTGACAGACTGCCCGCTGTAGTCTAATTGGCAAGAGCTTAGTTCTACTGATCAGGCTGGTCTGGGTTCAATTCCCGGTATGGTCAATTTAATGATGATAATCACTAAATTGACTGATATATTAGAATGATATTACAAATTCACGTAGATATATCAATAAAATGATTTCTTCAAATGTACTCAAATGCATATTTCGTTTGCTTAGTAAAAAAAACAAATCAATTTTATTCAATAGACTTTGGCTAAAAGATCTTTACGTGTAACTTCATTAAATAAAAGTGAAAAAATATCTATTTTTTTTCTTTTTGCTTATCGAAGAATTAGTTCAGTAAAGAAATTTATTTATTCAAACCTATTTAAATCCATATCTTTGACGTTTTGCCTGCCGAGACCTCTTGTGCACATTCCTTCCATTGATCTTTCAAAACCATCAGGGTTTAATGAAGGCATTATATGAATGATATTATTTTCCAGGAGGTGGCTAACTTTCTTGTCTCCGCTGCGGTATTTTGTCACCAAATACTAGCCAAAATAATGATAAAAATTATTAAAACATGTATTCCCATTCTCATAAAATAAGTATGGTTACTGACACAAAGTAATGAAAAAACTATACCTCGCATACCTATAAGTAATTACAGAAAATAACTGAGTCTGTTTGTTCAAACAGTAGATTATATTTTATAGAAACAATATAACCCAACTGATATTTTTAATAATTTGGATAGGTCATATTCTAAGGTTGAATTAATATTTCGTTTTAGATATATTTTACTTAGACTTTCAAAAATAATAACCACTAAGTGGCCTCTAAATTTTACAGCTTATGGGCAACATTTGTTTGGAATTTATCAGTCAGTCAGCTAAAAGTTTTAATATTAGAAATAATAAAAGGTAAAGATAGGATGCCTTAAAAATAAAATGTTTTCAGAATTTAATTTATCATAAAAAGAAAACAAAGCATCGTAATTTAAAATAAAATAATATAGAAGAATTTTGAGTCATTGGTTTTGAAATGAATAACTTAAAATTGTTGGAAATGAATATAAGCTTTAACAACAGTAAATGAGCTCTCTTAAAAGCTTGTACCCTTTCATACATTGGCGGATCCAAGGGGGGGGCCATGGGGGCCATGGCCCCCCCCTGAGGAGATTTTTTTCCTTCATTTTTCTACTTTATTAAAACTTTATTGTAAAATGGGATCTTTAATTGTTTAGTTTACGATGTTTTATAGAATACATACTTAATTATGTATTGACTACTTTTATATAGATATATTATTTTTAAATCATCTATTTTTTAATATATTATCTTTTTATGATGTTTATTTTCGAATTGAATGGCCCCCTCCTTGGACAATTTCTGGATCCGCCAATGCTTTCATAAGTAGCTCAAATGTAGTGTCAATCAATTCTCCATATCAGGTCAACTGTAAAATACCCCAACAAATAATAATACAAACTAAGTTGTAAATTTTAATTTATAATTAAATTGGATTCTCACATTTATAAAATGTAGAAGTATTTCCCTTCCTGCTGCTTCGTTTCCATGTATATTCGCTAATAGCTTGATAAGTGGAACGTTAATTGGCTTCCCTTTGATTGCCGACACTTTCATGACCCATAATTCCCTTTCTGGAACACAAAAATTGTAATTTATAAAATGTCTCCTACCAATATGAAACTAGTAAAATTTCTGTTGTGATACCTCCATTAGGAAGTCATACTCCTCATTGTCCAAATGTTGACCCTGATTTTAGCTATAACTCAAGTTTTTTTTTTTTAATTAGTAGATTTTGACTCGAGAAAAATAATTCTTAAGAAAACAGTTTCTTTTGATTATGGCTTTACGAGTCAGTCTTTACCGCTAGTCCAAAAGGCCACTGTGTCGTAGAAGCAAATATTTTTTTGTATTATATTATAATGAATCTAATTCAATTGAAAAACATTCATTGTTTGACAAAATTATAAAATATTAGCTTTCATAAGGAACATATAATAAAACTATTTAAAATTTAGATAACCTTGTAGCATTTTGTTAGATTATGAATAGCTGTAAGTTTTCCTCGTCAAAATAACCACTAACCCTTCAAACCAGGATGACGCAGCAAGCCAAAAATTCATTCAAATAACTTGTTTTCTTATAAAATGAGATTAAAGTTTTAGATATTTCTACTTTTTGTTATATTTTTTTTTGATCGATATTGCTTAAATTTTAGATTTGAACTTTTGAAAGATAATAGAATTTCAAAATTTGATACATTTTAACATCAGAAATTATTTTTATGATATCTAAGTAATATTTTAAAATGGGAAAAAAAAAAATATTTGGTACTATGGTTGTAGTTCTTAGTATTTCAATATAGCGCCAATAAATTTCCGGCTTGTGAGACCACTGGTTTCAAATTTATTTGCCTACAAGGGCACCAGAAATTTTCGAGACAAAAAATCAATTTTGACATCTTTATTTGCTCATCGGCTCAATCTACTTTTCATTGGATACAAATTAGCACCTATTCAAAATCTATTTTAGGCATTGGTGCCTGAAGGGTTAAACTGCACTTAATAATTTATATACACTGTGGAGTATTATGCTAAATAGTATTTATTACCTTGAACTGATTGTCCTATTGAATACAATTCTGTCAAATCTTCATTACTCTCTGCAAATTCTTTTAGAAATCTTGTCAAGTTGGAATATTTGTGGTATTTAAATTCCAAGACATTCGATGTTGGAAAACTTGCACTAGTTCGATATTGTAATATTAACACAACAAAAAATAAAACAATCGAAAAGCAATTTAATTTTACTGGTACACATTTCTTCATCGTATTATAATATCTTTTTTACACTATAAGAAATATTACGTATTGCTGAAGAACTATTATTATTTATTCCCAGTAGATAACAATTTCAATTAGCACATCTTGCACAAAAGCACACAACAGTTTTTGAATGAATGACAACGGTTAAAATTATACATCAAAAAACACAAATAGCGGTTGAGAGCCCTCACTCTTTTTGTCTTCTTATCAAATGAATCTTCTCTTACAAAAGATAGCGTCGATGTGGTTAGGCTGTGGTTAAAGCTCATGGCCTGTTCTGGTTATTATTATTCCACCAGAGAAATTAAACTAATCCTATTACATGGATATAAATTACTTCTTATTTTCTATGGATTCAATGCTTACTTTGTGAAAGTTAATTTTTAATATAAAGTTTGATTCGATAACTTTGTTAGTCCACGTGTGTTACAAATTTTGTCACGTGTTTCGCCTCTTTAAGAATTCATTCGTAAGCCTTGTGATAATCTGTCTGAGGATACTTCTCAAAGAGGTGAAACATGCGTCACAATTTTTAACACATGTAGCGCAGCGGTGGCCAAGACATAATATCAGCATACCAACTGCTGTAGCCCAGTTGGTGACATTCTGTTCTTTTGTACTGCAGTCTATGAATTCATTTTGCATCTGTATAAAACAGTGGAAGCAATTGTTGTACAGTGGAACTTCGAAGAATGGAAAAATGATACTACTTTTTTAGTATATGCCTTCACCATAGAGGTCTGCACGGGCCAAAATTTTACAAAACTACCCGGTCCGAGCCCGAAAAACTCACGCCCGACCCGGCCCGGGCCTGAGTCGAATACCGCACTTGTTACCCGAACCCGACCCGAAGCCCGAAACTACTTATTTTAGCTCGCCGAGGAATTTGAAATCCTCGATTTGCTATACTTTTCCCCAAATTATCTCCGAAGGTCCTTTTTTTTTTTTAGCTCATCGAGGAATTTGAAATCCTCGATTTGCTATATTTTTCCCCAGATTATATCCCAAATTCCAAAGCCCAGCCAAAGATTTAATAATTTACGAAATTTCTGCTACTACGAAAAATAGTTGTTAGCAAACTTAAACATTATTCCAAAAATTAAATAATATACAAAATTTCTGCTTCTACGAAAAATGGTTGTTAGCAAACTTAAAAATTATTCCAAAAAATAAATAATTTACGAAATTTCTGCTACTACTTAAAATAGTTGTTAGCAAACTTAAACATTATTCCAAATATTAAATAATTTACAATTTAAATACTACAAGGCAGGACTGTCGATATATGCCCGAGATATATTTATTTTATTTTTAGAATTTCTGGCTTATTCAATAAATAGGTTTGTAATTTTCTGACTACTTAAAAATGCAACAAAAATCCCCCCGTTGAGGTTAACGGGCTTACAGCTAGTATTATATAAATGTGGAATACGAAAGAGTGCTTAATTTATTGAATAGATGCCTTAATAGAATAATGCCTTTCCACCAAGTATTGGCAGTGATTTCAAACTAACATAAGACATGCTTCAAAAATATTGAATATACCTATTATTCATCATACCTAGATATGATTGGTTTCATGGACATTTTGGTATTTCATAGAAACTTTTTTGTGGTGTTAACAATAATTTTAAGAATCTACCTACCTCTATAAAAAAAACAAACAACTTCATATATCAAAGCGTGTTTGTGTTATTGAGTTTGCCGGAATTGGTTAAACTTATCTCTAATAAAGTTTACCACATTTAATCACAACAATAAAATAAGCAAGATATATTTTAATGAACTTATTAAAGTAAAAAGATAAAAAGAAAACGCAGAAAAATTACTTCTTCTCCGCATTAGTTTAAAGTCACGTTTATTTAGAAACTTATGCTTTTTTAAAACAAATTATGATAAGTATGCTAAATACAGGATTTTAAATAGATATATAGATTCTGTAATTTATCGCCCGCTTTGGTCTAGTTGGTAAGAGCTTGCTCTTCCGATCAGGTGGGTCCGGGTTCGATTCCCGGTAAGGTCAATGTCAAAATTGGATTTTTTCAATTTTAATTTGAGATCTAAGACATGGGTGTTTGTGAAGTCAATTCTCCTTGGGTTAATCTCATGTGACTTTCAAAAAATTCTCATTGAGTATATCTCGTATGATCTTTCAACTTTAAAAATATTTGACGCTTTGGCGTAAGCTGTAATGTCAATTATTTTTTATTTATAAAAAAAAATGAAAAAAAAAAATAATGCAGAAGAAATGTGGACTATAAACATCGCCTGATGCTAGGTGACTATTTTCATAGTAAGCATTCATTGGTCACACACTACGTGGCCTACTCCATTAATTGTAGACCAGCATCTATAGGTGTAATTCTAGAAGTGTATACTTAATACGGGAATTACTAAACGGACCAATAAGTCCATCTTTGGAGAGCTAAATACAAAAGACTTTCAACAATCTCCTTTGAGACAAAATCTTTAACTCGTCTGTCATGTAACTAGGGCAGTGAAAACAGCCTGAAGAAAATACTATTATTTATCCTGTCCTCAGAATAAACAACAAAACAATAATTCAATAAGTGTATTTTTTTGTATGACAAAATTTAATAGCATCCAACATATGTAAGTAACCTTTTTCTAAATTTTTTTTTTTCGATATCTAATCAATAATTATTCTGCATTAGAAGTCTACACAGACCCGGGGTTGTTCGAGGACCTCTACTAGTCCTGACTTATGGACCGTGTTTGATGGGTAAGGAATTTATTTTTCAGAAAAATATTGCAGACTATGTTCGGGTCACAAATGCATCGCAGCTTGCAATATTACTTTATTTTATTAAATAAGAGAAAGATTTTGTAAATTTATTACGTTTTTTATTACAAACTCACCTCTTTGGAAATAAACCAAGGTTCTCAAAGTATAAAAGCTTTCAAGAAGTTAAATTTGAATCATTCAAATTATCCACATTCACACAAGTTTTGTCATTAACGACCCAGGTTTCGCCTTTCGGCATTTTCAGGCGTTCAAATACAGGATAAACTTGACCAAATTCCCCAATCTTGTATGTAAGTAAATATAATTATAAATATTCCAGCAAATAAAATAAATATGATTCTTGAAATCACTCACCATTCAAATCCTTAGGCATTCCTATGGGTTAATCCATTTTGCCAACAATGGCTTTAAGCTCAGTGATACATTTATTTCTTATATAAACACGATACATTTATTTACTAAGCGTCAGTTCAAGTTCATCCGTGCACTTTATCGCCCGAATGTTCCAGAGACTCAAGACAGGCAAAAAGCGTTGAAAAACCGGAAAATCATTTCCGGGTTGCTTTTACACATTATCTCTATTCAAGATTATTCATTACAATAATTTTATAGCTTAACTAATTTATTACACATTGTTATTAATATCTCTGGAAACAATGAAACTTTTTTTGTAGCATGTGGCTTCACACATTGAGATTTATTTAAGAAACATTAATTTTTAAAAAATCTATAAAATTGTGTGACTTAATTAACGCTAAATCTGAAACATTGTTTTCTTTATTAAGCAATGGCCAATAGTTATATTATCGCAACTATTGGTCATTGTAAATATTATTCAGTACTTGATTTCTATTAGTTGACAGTTTCAGAAAATTCTCGAAAGACTTTCAATGGTAGAAATAAAAAGTTAAAAAATGATGCAAGCTACAACGAGGATCGAATGAAATTTTAGCTTGGTTATTTTGATAATGTAAGAGCAAGAAACAGCATTTTTACACATGTTTTTTAATTAACACAAAAACATCACCAAAGTGTAAAAACGTAATGTTGAATTTTACAAAATCATAAATTATTGCAAATTTTAAATTCGGGCTTCCTTTGGGCTGCAAAACTTTAGGCCTGAATTCAAAGTAACAAAAAATGTTTATGATATGAACATTTAATTTTTTTTTTGCACAACATAAATTTTCTTGTTCATTTTCTCCCTGACCTTTATTCACAGATTTTTCTATCAGAGCACCAACAGTCAAATGTTGTACAAATTAATTAATGTAGGTATTATTCTATTTTAATATTTACAAAAGTGTTCAAGACGGTAGTACAAAAAAGAAAACTCAATGCCGACTGTCTGGGACACACAGCTGTACTTGATTAAAACCAAATGCCATTTGTTCAACGCTTGCATTCCGCTGGTACTGCTTTATGGTAGCGAATCATGGCACCTGATGAAGACTTAGAAAAACCGTATACTTATCTTCAAGAACAGATGCTTGCGTCGGATAATGGGGGTGAAGTGGTTTGATTTTGTGAAGAATTCGGAGATAAGGAAACGTAAAGGACAGCGCCCAGTCACGCCAGTGGTTATGGAAAAATGTTGGAACTGGCTGGGTTACATGCTGCAGATGCCTCCGAAAATCCTCAATCCTGCCTACTTCTTCTTTCGACCAGTGGGATTCCGGCGCCCCGGACGTCCGTCGGGTACTATCCATAAGATGTACTCAGCGGAACTGAATGATGCTGTTTGGGAGTAAGCAAAGCAATTGACGGGAGACAGGGAAACATGGAGGTACCGCGTGGTGGCCATATGCTTCACATAGGGAGCGAATATGGTCAAGGAAGAAGAAGAGTTCAAACTTAAACAAATTAGAGCATTGTAGGGATGAGCTTATCTGTTAACATAAATATACACTTACTAGGAATGTTATAAATCTTTCAATTAGCTATACAATTAAAAAAATGTTTTTGGACAATTAGAAAATAGATTACCGACTGATTAAATATTATTAAAATTTATAAAAACGGTTCATTCAATTTGAAAAGTAACAGAGGAAAACGAGATATAGAAAACGAGATATAGATATAGATAAATTTTGTTCACACTTTTAGCTTGCAGACATTCTAATTTTATTTGTGTTGAATTCAATGGTTAAAATTGAGCAAATCGTTTCTGATTAAGTACTAAAATTGGAAATTTCACTATTGAAAAAAACAATGCTTCGATTTTTATTTTGTATTACATAATTTTTTATCGTCCATAGATATCAAGTCTTTGAAGATTTCACCACATTATTTGTCTATTGGTCTATAATTTCGATCCGGAGGCCGACAAAATCTCTTTTTATATTGAAAACCAAATATTATTCTAATAAGCATGTCCACATTTCTTTCAATACGGAAGATATTCTTCCCCAGTAAGTTATTCTGATTTGTTTCATATCAGGATGTTGGTTTTACATAGCGAAATATTTTTTAGGTTAACTTTTTTATGCCCCCTGTGTACTAAATGTATTCGCTTATTATCCAACAGTACTAGAATAAATGATTCTAATAATGTTTTGTGATAATAAACATTTAGTAATTCATTTGTACAAGTCAGCTTTTTGACGCAATATCATTTTTTATAATAGTTTCTTTCGACGTCTCGTTCGAACAGTCCCGGTTTTTCCCGATTTCTATCGGTAATCTGCTCCTTTTATTCTGGAATATCTCATCTCTATTTCAATTGCACGTCATTCAGAATAAAGATATCCTTACTACTACACTTGACATCATATTACTGCGTACATGATAGAACATAATTAATACAGGCCGAAAAGTGGCTTTGAAAAGTCAATTCAACTCCTTTTTATATTCAATTAAAATTGCTTTGCACTTGCACACTATGTTGTTCTTCAATTGTAAACAAAAACAGCATAAACAATCTTTTTCTGTGTACATATTTGAGTTTTAACAGGGCGTGAAATAAGCGTCAAGTCTTTGAAAGTCGGTTGACTCGTTTTGATACCGTTTTCTGTTTTAATTCATTGATAAAAATTCAAAGTTGTTACATGATTAAAGAGGCAAACTATGAATTAAAATAAGGTTCTAATTAATAAATGGATTTATCTTCTAATAACATACAATTAGTTGTGTTTATTGTCTTTTAATACTGACTCAATCATTACATTCAAAGTTAATCATTTCATTGAGATTTATTTTCATTTCTCTTCTAAATACATAGTTTTCCAGATAAACTGACAATAGACCATGAAAAGTTTTAACTATTCCCATTTCTTCTTCTTTGAAAAGAGAACATATAGTTGATGCTATTGATTGTTAATCTATTCTCCCAACTTTTTCATCGTTGTATAACATAACTTTGAAAAAGTAGGTTAAGCAATTGAACTAGGAACTTTCTGATGTATGTATATATATATATTTTAATTTCAGCTTCACAGATCCTCCTGAAACAAAACCTCTTTATTCCGCATTCCCTGAAGGCGTTTGCTCCATTCAATGGAATCATCGCTAGAAAGTTCGCAGAAAAGAAAATATTCGAGAGGAATAAGCCTCACTGTAATGTGGGGACAATCGGCCATGTTGATCATGGAAAAACTACACTTACTGCAGCTATCACAAGGGGTAATTTTTCTCAATTGATTATAACATTTACCTATTTTGGAAAAATTGTTTACGTTTTGATTTATTTGTATCATGATGTTACAAATTAGCACACTAATTCGTTAAAGCTAAAATTGTCTTTAATATAATAATTGTCCCTAAAATAAAAAAATGCAATCCACTAACTAATACACCAAGTAAAGACCTGATTGTACTTAAAAGTCCAATAGAAAAGTTTTACCATTATACTACTTATAATATCACAAAGTTTTATTTAATCTTCATAATAAAAATCAAATAAAATTTATTTAATACAGGTTGCTCAATAATTTTACTGCTTAATTACATGCTATTTCACAATCTTTACAGTATTGTCAGACTTGGACTTAGCAACACAAAAAGGATATGCCGAAATTGATAACGCACCGGAAGAAAGGGCCAGAGGAATCACAATAAATGTAGCACATATAGAATACCAGACAGAAAATAGACATTATGGACATACAGACTGTCCAGGCCATGCTGATTACATTAAGGTACTAAAAACCATATACAGTGGAACCCCGATCTACCGTTTTCGCATTGTTCGTTTTCCCGCATTAATCGTTTATTTTTCATAGTCCCGGCCAAACACCCATAAGAACAATGTTAAGTAATCCCGCATTAATCGTTCCCCGATTTACCGTTTTCCTCGATCTATCGTTTAAATATTTTGGTCCCGTCACAAATATTATCCCGATTGACCGTTTTCGTTGAATATTTCTTATAAATAGTCTTGTCTCGTAATTCGTTTTTTTCAGTGGGACCCCGATCTTCCGTTCTCGCTATCTTCGTTTTTTTGCATGGATTGTTTATTTTTTACTCGACTAAGACTTTGTAATAACAATGTTTAATAATTCCACGTTAATCATTCCCTGATTTACCAATTTTCTCGATCTATCATCTAAATATTATCATCCTGTCCTAATTACGATACCGATTGACCATTTTTGTTGATAATTTCTTTTTCACTCATAAATAGTCTTACATCGCATCTGGTTGCGTGAATTTTTCCAACTCAAAAGTCAAAACTTTGAGAAAAAGAATCATGCTCCTCTAGTTTATATCAATGGCATGGAACGATTATTCGAGAATTTGATGTTTTGAGTTATATTACCCATTGTATTCAAATACCTTTCTTCTATAGTTCCGCAAAAGAAACACTAAAAGATTTTTACATATGGAAATAAAGAAATATAAACAATCTTCACTCAGTTCCATATAAATACAAGTGAAAATATCATTTGATACCAGACGACTCATTTTATAGTTTTTTCAACGTTTCAATAAATTCAAATTGAATTGAGATAAATTACTAAATGATTCATTAAAAATATGAGATAAATAATAATGGCTTAGAATTAAATGAAATTTTGGTTAGATCATTTGCATTTATAGTGTAGCTACCCATAGAACTCTGTTTGGCTACAATATTTTATTTCTGAATTAAAATAAAATATATGCAGGATGGTTGTGATAAAAAATTTAAAATATACATTAAATATGTATTTTGTTATATTTTCAACAAAATCAAAAATCAAGTTCACTTGTACCAGTGAAAACAATCCAATCCACTAGCGTATTTTTAACCCAATAATAATTGCCATTTTTCAATAACTCAGTATAGATGTGTTGTTTGGTCTGCCATATCTCTAAACTACCAATCTCTAGCTGCAGCAGTATGGAAGTATGCCATCTAAATCAGTGTTTCTCAACCTTTTTGGGAGCGTGGCTTTTTTTGAGTGTCTTTATTTTTCTGTGGCCCCCATACCATTGTTTTGTCTTCCCATGAAAATTATAATTTCAAAAACCCACTTTTTTTATAGCTCTTCCGAGAATCTAGAATGCCAGTAATTTATTTTATTTACGGATTTACAAAAAATAGCTGTGCGACATCCGCCATTATGCTCTTCCCTGTATTGTTTTAACAATACCAGTGGCCCCCCCTAAACTGTGTTGTGGCTCCCCAAAACAAAAATAAATCTCTGGCCCCCTGGGGGGCCACATGGCCCACCGTTGAGAAACCCTGATCTAAATGACCCTGAAACCGTTGCATTGAATGTCTTGGCAATTTTCTCTGGCATACTCTAAAATCAAACCTTTATTTGCTTTATTCATAAATTTATTTATTAACCTGATAATGAAAGACTTACGTCACAACTGTATACATATATCATAAGTTGATTAAATTTTACATTGTTGTTTTCCAGAACATGATTACTGGTACCGCACAAATGGACGGAGCCATATTAGTTGTAGCAGCAACCGATGGTGCTATGCCGCAAACGAGGGAACATTTACTGTTGTCCAAACAGATCGGAATCGAACATTTAGTTGTATTCATTAATAAAGTTGACGCAGCCGATGAGGAGATGGTAGAGCTTGTTGAAATGGAAATCCGAGAACTCTTGACCGAGATGGGATATGACGGAGATAATGTTCCCATCATTAAAGGTAATTTTTATTTTGTTTAATAATCTGAGCTGTGCTCTAAGTGACGCCCCAGGATATTCAAAAAATTATTAAACATAAAAATAGATTGCCTACCATTTCTATAATTTATTTGATAAGAATATTTATATTCAAAGCACTCATATTTTATTAGTTTCAATTGCTATTCTGAAGCCCTAAATAATATCCCTCAATGGATCCCAAGATGATGTTATGAAGTTACGTTTTTATTAATATTTTTATATTCAATAAATTTCAGTGTCAAAATTTTCATCTTGCTATTTTCTTAATGGTTAAAATTCCAAGCCGACACTCGCCACCACTTTTTTAAATTCAGCAGCCTAAAATATGTTGACCCCTAGTTATATATATTGTTGCTTCTCCAGGTTCCGCATTGTGTGCATTGGAAGACCGAAACCCAAAAATTGGATCTGAAGCTATAATGAAACTACTCGCTGAAGTCGACAGATATATCCCGACACCCATTAGAGATCTGGACAAACCATTCATGATGCCCGTTGAAAGCATTTACTCCATTCCTGGCAGAGGGACAGTCGTCACTGGAAGATTGGAGCGAGGTAATAACTAAAAGATTTATTGAATAATGAGGTAGTAATCAATATTGCCAACTGCGTGGTTAAGTAGTCAACGTCGTTGGCTTCGGCTACAGGTTCGGTTTTGAATCATGTTATGGAAAGTTTTTATAAATTGATTTTCAATTGAAGCTATTAATTAGAAACCCGGCTCATTCCAAAATTGTTGAAACATGAACCGTGAATGTAATTTAGTAGATAAAAATAATTTTTGAAAGTAATTTTAGAAATCAGTCTCAAACATGGCTTTAATAACATACAAAATATCATTTCAAAGTAATGTAAAACTAAAAATACTTTTAAAATGTACATTGTTTTTCAAAATGAAATTCAAGATTCATTTTTTAACCATTTTGGAATGAGCTATGTTTACAAATAATACCCTCAATTGATCTATGGATTTCCACCCATCCTATTCTAAAAACGGGAATAGTCAGAGCAATTAGCTAACCACTAGTCTTGTCCTACCCTTCTTTCCCCCTTCTCTTAGAAAAAGAGAGTTTGAGCAACTGAGTAAAAAATAGTTCTCGTAGAAAAACTTCTGTTGAGATACCTCCATTGGGAAACCTTTATGTTCCATATTGGGAGCAGAGATGGATAAAAAAATCAATCTGACTCTGATTACACGGATCTAAAACCAACATCTGCTTTAGTGGTAAAAGCTTTATCCTAGTTATCAGGTGGATCTGAGTTCAACTCCTGGCGCAGTTAATGTGAAATTTACATTATATTTGAAGTCAAGACATGGGTGATTGTGGTGTTTTCTTCTCAAGTGCCTTTGAGTTTATTTCGTGTGATTTAACATTATCTGTCACCTTTGGCAGTTACCTGTAATCACAGATATTTAGATACTACAGTGGAAGCCCCAATTACACTACCCCGAATTACGCGTTGGCTTGAAATATTTGCCGCAAATCCCCCAATTGAACAGTCACATTCCATTGTCGTTGCTACGAGACGGTCGTCTGTGCGGTGCATACAGTCAAATGTTGGATAGGGTCTGTGTATTCAACACGTGCCAGGCAATACACGCATAGCCGGGTTTGCATTTTATCACCATATCCATATTTTTTTTTGCAAAACTAAGGAAAGTCTTAGTTTTGCATTTTTTGCGGAAAAAACCAAATCCCTAATTTTGTATGAGATTCACAACTCCAAATACACTACCCCAAATTAAACGGTTCCAACTTTAGTGTAAATGGGGGTTTTACTGTATTTTAAATACTTACAAAACCAGTGCAAATATTGAAGATTATTTTACGCAACTCGCAAAAGGTAAATTATGTCTGCGATTATTATAAAATAATATTTAATTGATATTTTTACAGGTGTGCTGAAGAAGGGAACTGAATGCGAATTCGTCGGCCATAACAAAGTCTTGAAGACAACAGTTACCGGAGTTGAAATGTTCCATCAAATTTTAGAAGAAGCGCAAGCGGGCGATCAATTGGGAGCGTTGATCAGGGGAATCAAACGTGACGATATTAAAAGAGGAATGGTGATGGCCAAGCCTGGAACTGTGTCCGCCGAAGACTCTATTGAAGCGCAAGTGTACGTTCTGAGCAAAGAGGAAGGCGGCCGACCCAAACCATTCACATCATTTATCCAACTGCAAATGTTCTCTAAGACATGGGATTGCGCCGCACAAGTACAAATTCCAGAAAAAGAAATGGTCATGCCCGGGGAAGACACCAAGTAAATATACTTTTATTTTAATAAAAACACAATAATCCTTTGTACTTCATTCCACTTTATTTAATATGTCAGGACCGGTTTCGCTCATTACGAGCATCGTCAACTGATAAGAAATATAATTTAACAGTGCTATTTATACAAAAATGAACAGTTATAAACAACAATTGGCATTGAAAAGAAAATACCAATTACATTAAAAGTGATTCTAAAATAGTACAAAATTAAAATGTTTAACACATCTAACATATAATTAAAAAGTCATCTCAGATTAATAAATTTAGAATGGGAATTGAAAGTAATTACAAACATAATTAAAATTTGGGAATTCTTTGACAAAGTGATAAAATAAAAATAATGACATTAATAATGACAATAATATAGTGAATAGGCTTAATGATAGTTAAGAAAATTTCCCCTCTTCCAAGTAGTTGGTAAGTGTACATACTTAAACAAAATCGACAGCCAGGAAGATTCTGAAAAAGAAATTTTTCAAAGACCATATCAATTCTAACAAAGATATATATATATATATACATATATATATACATATATATATACATACATACATATATATATATATATATATATATATATATACATACATATACATACCTATATATATTTTAAATTATATAAAAGAATAGTTAACAAGGGCTAATGCAATGGATAAAGTAACGGGGAACTAGCAAATATTAATTGATCGTTCAAAAGACCTGATTCAGATCTTTTGAACGATCAATTAATATTTGCTAGTTCCCCGTTACTTTATCCATTGCATTAGCCCTTGTTAACTATTCTTTTATATAATTTAAAATATATATAGGTATGTATATGTATGTATATATATATATATATATATATATATGTATGTATGTATATATATATATATATCTTTGTTAGAATTGATATGGTCTTTGAAAAATTTCTTTTTCAGAATCTTCCTGGCTGTCGATTTTGTTTAAGTATGTACACTTACCAACTACTTGGAAGAGGGGAAATTTTCTTAACTATCATTAAGCCTATTCACTATATTATTGTCATTATTAATGTCATTATTTTTATTGTATCACTTTGTCAAAGAATTCCCAAATTTTAATTATGTTTGTAATTACTTTCAATTCCCATTCTAAATTTATTAATCTGAGATGACTTTTTAATTATATGTTAGATGTGTTAAACATTTTAATTTTGTACTATTTTAGAATCACTTTTAATGTAATTGGTATTTTCTTTTCAATGCCAATTGTTGTTTATAACTGTTCATTTTTGTATAAATAGCACTGTTAAATTATATTTCTTATCAGTTGACGATGCTCGTAATGAGCGAAACCGGTCCTGACATATTAAATAAAGTGGAATGAAGTACAAAGGATTATTGTGTTTTTATTAATATAATGCCTTTCCACCAAGTATTGACAGTGAACACCCTAAAAGTGATACTTTTATTTGATTATGGTAAACTATTTTATATTTGATAATGGTAAGTATTTTACAAGAACAGAATAATAACTGCATGGTCATATAAAGCACAGATGTATCCACGCAGAAGTAGGTGAGAGATGAAAAAAATTGGATGCACATAGATACACATTATTAGTTGGACAGAGGGTTTTTTTGCTGGATAATTGATTTGTTTTTTACGGTTATACGTTTTGAATGCAGACTATTGTTTATTCTTCTGCTTGCAAATATCCATTTTCACACAGATACTTTTTTTAAACCTTAATTTTTTTTTATCTTTGAATTCATCAATTTGCCAAAAACAATAACTGTGCACAATAGGGTTAACTTCGTATTTCTTATAATATATTTTTATAGTGTGCAATAATTTAACTCCACTTTTTCAGTTTTGGATTTAAATGACCTTATAATTTTTAGATTAATCCTGAAACTCTTCAGACCTATGGTTTTGGAAAAAGGACAAAGATTTACCCTGCGAACTGGCTCGATAACCTTAGGCACAGGCGTTGTCACAAGCATATTACCGAGACTCAATGAGACCGATCGCATGTCACTCACAGAAGGTAAAAAGAAGAGGGAAAAGAAAGAGTAAATAAGTTATAGAACATTGAAATGTATTTTATTTTATACTTGTGTGTAGTTTGTTTAATTCAAACTGATGTGTTGATAATATTTAAGGATAGCCTTAGTAATCCAAATTATGTTATATTAATTTTAAATAGATTAAATTAAATCCAAAAATATATGTGTGACTTATTATTTCTGAAACATAAAATTTATGCAGTAGATACATACGATCAAGAAAATCTTTATAAATAAATATAGTGAATAAATTTATCCATACTCACATACAATAACAGAATATTTAAATGGTTTTATGTGAGCGTCGTTGATTGATTTTCCCTATTTCATCGTGCGTGGTTGAGTTTCAACGTCGTTAGCTTAGAACTCAGAGGTCACGGGGTCGATTCCCAGTACGGATAGTTTTCATAGAATAATTTTTCAATCAATTTATGAATTTCTGTTCAAAGACATTGATGTATGTGATGTCATGAATTCCCCCCTCCCACCCATCCTTTCCTAAAAAAAACGGGATGCAGCGAGAACGATAAGCTAACCAATAGTCCTTTCCTAGCCCAATCATTCTATCCTATTCTCTAAGAGAGGTTGAACAAGTGCGTACAAAGCATTTCTCCACGTTGGGAGCAGACATAGTAAAAAAAATAGACAGTAAAATAGTCCAGTGCTATTTATAATATTGTATTCTCTTGTTGATAATTTTCCTATACAAATATGTATTAAATTCTTTATAACGTATTGAGCAATCATGCAAGAAGGCATGATACAATTTCGAGACTAAAATAAAATTTTAGGAAATCCTGCTAATCGCCACATCTGCTGACCAATGTTCCCGCTAAGGTGTACGTGCGCACAGGCCGCACTCAGAAATATTGAAAAAAAAGTTTGTTTCACCAAATTTTATTTTTGCTCAAATACTTATACTAAACTCACCAAATCTTCCACATCAAATGTCAGTGAGTACATACATACATATTTGCACACATTTTTTATTTTGCTGAAAATTTACTGCTCACAGAAGTTAATGGTCCACACACAAAATGGAGGGAACGTTGCTGCTGATAATATTTCAACTACACCCAGGATAATAATCATACCTATTCAATTATTTTAGTGCCCAAAGGCACAAAAATAGCAAAACTTTCTCAAAAACGTTTCTTTTCTATAAATCTTGTGTTTTTTAACTATAGAGGTTCAAAATTAAACCACATGTCAATGGAACTGTATTTGATATATAACCTATAATAGTAATTAGCATTTCTTGAAAATAATCTTAATTTTTTTTTATCTTCTTTGACCATATTCGCTCCTTATGTGGACCATATACCCGCCACGTGGCACCTTCATGTTTCCTGTCAATTACTTTGCTGCCTCCCATGACATGCCAGCATCTCTCAGTTCCACTAGGTACAATTTATGGATAGTACCTGATAGTCGAAAGAAGAGGCATGCAGGATTAAGATTTTAGGCTGGAGGTATCTGCAGTACATGACCTAGTCAGTTCAAATGTCTCCCCACAACCACTGACTTGACAGGGTGCTGTCTTCTCTAATCTCAGAGTTCCTCACGAAATTAGCCCACCTCATCCCCATTATCCGATGCAAGCATCTATTCTCGAAGCTAGATATACGATTTTTCTGAGTCTTTATCAGGTGCCATGATTCACTTTTTTTGTACAAGATTTAAATTATAATAGACTTTTCTGAAGTTAGTCCAAAAACAATACTCACAAATTCAAAGCAGTTCAAATACCTGGATATATATGAATTTGTGTTTGACAACTACAAATATTTCATTCCCCCTACTCTATCTAGGACAGTGGTTTTTAACCTGGGGGGCGGGAAGATATTTTTGGGGGTGCGGGAGAAGCCTCTAATATAAATTCTCTAGCCTCTAGCAAAAAAATCGAAACACATTTTTAAATGGGGGTGCGGAGACCTATTTTCAGATTCAAAGAGGTGCGGCTCCCTTAAAAAGTTAAGAAACACTGATCTAGCAGGATAGTGATTTCCCAACTATTCCCATCTAAACCTTGCTCTCTTTGGAGACATTTAACGGTTCTCATTTAAATACCTACTTCACAATATTCCATCTCAAGTTCATATCGGGAGCAGATTGAAAGTCCATTTGATGAACCACCTGCCCACTGTTATACAATTGAATCTTGGTCATTAAAATTTCAGCGATTCTCATTAATTCCTCTTTTCCATCTTTAAAGCAATTTTAAAGTCTAGCATCAAATCTAAAACCCCATGAATGAGGATATTAACCCATTACTGCCCGCCGTACCCGCTTTTGTACACCTAGTCAAAGCTTGATTTCGAAGTATTCTTTCTTTGTTTATTTTGAAAGTAATAACTTACTATGAAACTATATAGCAGTAGGATACTGTAAAAAAATTAAAATGCATAGATAAACGTCATTGGTTTATCATCGAAATATGGATTTGAAACAAGATTATTTAGGTTGGAAATTTGTATTACTTTTTAGTGTAAATAATAAAATGTTTTTCATTGTTTCTTATTATCATGTATACTTAGGCTCTACCATAACATGATTTATTATCAGTTTGAAAATATTTTTCAACTACATTGCACTATGTTGTATTTTATTACCCTGTACACAAGCGGGTACAATGGGCGTTTGAGGATCAACTATGTTTAAAAAAATTCTTTGATGAAGATGTTATGTTTACGGAAAACAGAACTGCCTACCGAACGTGTTTACTTGAGTTTGGATGAAGATCTTGGAGTTCCGTTGGTCGCAAATTGTATGTGACATAATAGGTATTTGGACATAAAAGAAACCTACACTTGGCAGACAATTCTCTTGCTGCAGGATGGTCGGATAAAATGTACAAAGTGAGACTGTTGAGCAATCTCCTTCAGAGAAAGTCATGACAGTGTCAAATCCAAATAAAAAAAACTCAAATCATGTACAAATTGGAATTCGAGATTGAGAAATGTTTTGCTCGGCAAATTTGAAATCATTAATTTCAATTCAAAGCTTTTTTTTAGCTCTTCCAAGAATTTTCACATCCCAAAATTTACAGATTTATAAAAAAACAGGGCAACATCTTTTTTTAGTTCCAGGTTAGTAAATTCTAGGATTGGTACTGTCATAATCCTAGGATTTCAGAACCACAGAATTGGACAGGATCCCGGGATTAGATACCCTGTTGTAACTATGGGTACAAATTTTGACTCCATACACCACAATCCCGAGCACATAAAAAAACCATTGCGCTGTGTGATTTGCCACAGCCAAGGTTGCTGGCGTTGTGGACTATGCGACAAAACCCAGTGTCGAGCGGCCTATGGGCCTTGCTTCGGTCAATACCATGCGTAGCCGTCCATTGTACCCGGTCGGGTACACCCACTTATCTTCAAAGTTGTAATTTTTTTTTCTGGTGTTCCTTTTTCAATACCTCTCAATAAATAACATTATAAAATAGTTTCCTTTTGCGCATTAATGGGTTCATGTTATTTTAACTCAAAGCTACTTTATTAATTAGGCACTACGAGATGTGGCTTACCTTATAGGAACTAGGGAATCGAATCCCGGGATTAAATAACATCATCCTGAAACTTTCAGAATTGATTTTCTTATAAAACAGGAACGTGTTGGTTTTGTAAAAACAATACTCTTGCCAGCCATCGAATTCTCACATATAATACATGTTCCATTTTTGCATCATAACAGAATGCAAAATTAAAATCATTTTTGAAAACAAATTTGATAAATAAGATAATATTCAATTTGATAATTTTGTTACTCCACTTTTTGCATTACAGAATTAAACACGTGTTTCGCTTCTGTGTGAAGCATCATCAGCCAATCGCAAAGTTTATGAATAAACTGGAATATAAGTTATCAAATTTAATTTTTATATAAAAAATGAACATCAATAATGTTACCAGCGAATCTATCGAAGATATTTATAAATAACGTTTAAATGGATACTAAAAATATGGGGAATTTTTTAATATTATTTGTTTATGATACATTCCAAAATGAAAAACAACTATTATAGCAGTCACGGTGTTGGTTCACTATTGACCAAAATGTGGATTACTAGTAAATTTAAGAAGTAATAGGGATCTTGTCAATAATACTATAATCTATGGGTTATAATAATATACATTGTCGGTTTCTTATATTTATTTCATAATTCAAATACAAATTTTACATCAAGCTTAACGGTTAAGATTTAAAACTAATTAAAATAAAAAAATACCAAAACTGGAATCAAGAATAGTAATCTCCAACCATTTTAGAACTAATTGAATAGGTATTTTCAATTAAGATTCTACAGATCAACTGAAATGAGCAGCTTCTCGGAATTACAAAATATCGTATTTTTCATATAGAAATCTGATTGAAATTGAGTTACACTGGATTTCGTCAAGCGGAGATACCAACAGAAAACAATTCAATACGAAAATGAACAAAAAGGAAGTTATGTCTTAAGGCAGTTAAATTCTTTTCTAGAGGTCTTCGTCTTCTTCTGGAAGTGCTGTTTCTTGTGCTTCTTTGAGATCTTTCTCCAGTTGTCTCTGCCATTGTGGGTCCATTTGAACTTCTGGGGGTACGAGGGCGGGTGTGGCGACAAATTCCAGGTTAGGGTCTCCAATGAGCTTCCTAGCGAGCCACAGGAATGGCTTTTCAAAGTTGTAGTTGGATTTGGCTGATATGTCGTAATACTAAAATAAAAGAAAAAATATTATTCACAAAACAATTTATAATAAAGTGGAAATAGATTATGGGCTAACGATTCACCAAAAGTTTTGCGAAACCTAATATGAAGCTATTTTATTTGCAAATCCGTCTCATTCCAAAATTGTTGAAAAATTAATATGATTTAGTAGATAAATATAAATTTTAAAAGCATTTTTAGAAATCAGTCTCGAACATGGCCTAATACCATACAAAATATCATTCCAAAGTAATGTAAAACTAAAAACACTTTTAAAATGTACACATTGTTTTTCAAAATGATATTCAAGTTTCATTTTTATTCCATTTTGGAATGTGCCGTGTTTGCAAATAATGCCCTCATATATATTACTAGCATATTTCGTTGGATGTAAAAAGGTATTTTTTTTCAAAGTCTTAACAGTGGAGTTAATAAATATCTCTAATTACTCAGATTTAACATTTACAACTAACTGCTTTAAAACACTTCATTTTGAAAAAATCAGATCAGTGTGATATGAGAAAACGTAAATGAATTATTTTTATTGCCTGTCATGGTACGCAGTCGCAGAGAAAAATTACCAAGAAAGCACAACCGATTCGCTAAGCTGCATAGTAATTTAAATGGGTCGATCTTTTTAATTTCTTGTGGAGAATAGTAATGTGCAGGAACCAATATTATATCAATTCCAAGAAACTGTATGAATTCGTGGGTAAAATAAAAAAAAATGGACAAAATTAAATTTATGGTATGTCAAATACTGAAAAAATAAAGAAAGAATTTATACTAAGATCTATTAAAAAAAAAAAAAAATGAATACGTTTTGGTAATCTTATAAACAAAATATGAATATCCGCAACAGCACACATTAACATTGAGTGCAACAACAGATTACGATGGTTTTATCCAACAATGTTTGATGATTGGCGGGAAAAGGACTGATTCAATAGTGCCATAGCAGTCTTAAGTTCCAAGCAGTGCTGTAGAAAAACCAGCAAAAATTACCGGGCCATTGAATCCCAGCCTCTACTAACAGATTGTATGGCAGTTATACGTAGATCAACTTTATTCCAATTTATGAGCTTATTTTTTGTTGAATATAACATGTATGTTTGAAAGATTTCTTATATAGGTATTCTGTGATTCCTTGGTGTTATTAATTTATAATTTAAGATACATCAGAAGAGCCATATATGCAAATTTGGTAATGATTGTAAGAAATATAGCAAATGGCAAGAAATGCGATGTGTGGTAGAGTAATTTATTCGAATCTTAATGTATCTGAAAACACATTGTTTTAATTGCATATTAACTATTACAATTTATATAATTGATCACGATTATTACTCGTAGTAATTATCTTTCCAAGTAAGCATCTACATTCCTGTTAACAGTTAAGATTGTTTGATTCACGTGTGCGTTAGTTGCAATTTTTTTGAACAAGTGATATAATGGCACTTTGATTAAGACATTAAACAAATTACATTTAACTTCCCACTATAAAGTATCACAGTTATATAGAATATTAATTTTAAATAACATAAAACAATAGTAACAATCGGATTTCATGTTATGTTATATAAGGTTTTGACGCCTATTGTGATATTATTTATGCTTGTGGAAATAAATGCTGCGTTTTTTATCAATTGGACTGTGGAAAGGAAAAAGGACGTAACCCTCAATTTTCCAAAATAGCTTTTTTCGATAATCACAATGTATACAACTTGACACACATTCTATGAAAAGGATGGAAGCTGAAAATGCCAAATTAGTATCTAAATTTAGCTTTTATGTTTGAAAAAGATGACCTTGTAAAAAATTAAAACCAAGAAAAAACACTGAAATAAAGGTTTTTCCGAGACAATTTCTGTAATTATTATTAGATTATGTCAATTAAACACCAGTTTAGAGGTATCCGTGCACTTCAAGGTTGTGTATAATTCAAAATTTGCATATGTCACAAAAACATCAAAACACGTTTTAAGCGCCTCCTGTAAAATTTGATGTGTGGGTTACGTCCTTTTTCCTTTCCAGTCAATATAATAATGGCAATTTACCAAGTAAATGAAGGTGAATTGTGTTGCCCCAGTTTGACATTTTTGATTACTGATATAACTTGAAAAATCCTATGGAACGAGTATTGAAACAGTATGCACAAATAAATTTTGAGATCAATATCAATTGATTAAAATTCCATCAAGACTTTGGTTTTTTTAATCCCTATCCAACCTCATATTCTGTTGTATTGAAATAGTGCAAAAAAAATAATAAAGAATAAAATGATTTTCCTTCATTGTTTGCTTTTGTTCTCCAAGATTTTTATTTAAAAACCTTGGGAAATGTAAATTTTTTCATATTATGAAAATAATTTAATTGAAAAGATATATGTATTTCTTACAAAATAACAGAAATAAATGGTTTCATAATGTGATATAACTTTGAACATTATGACTCCGGCCCGCTCATCAGAAAAAAGTAGCTGTTTTCAGCTCTATAGCATGGCGCTTTCACTATAGGAAGCTTGGATAGAGTGTGCACCTTTCCACACTTATTCATTAAGATCAGGAAGCACGTTTAACATAGAATGGGAAAAACCCAACTTTAAGACATTAGTGAATCTAAGTTTTTTTTTATTTAAAGAATGATGTAGAACCTCAAGACTGACAAGGTCGAGGCTTTAATTTGATGCATACAATAGATTTGTGAAGTGTAGATATAGTTTGTATGAATTGAGAAGTAACAAATTAAGCTACCAGTAAATAAAGTAAAGAGCACATACCTGTAGGTTCTTTTTCCGGTGGAAGACGATGGCCTTAGCTTTAACTTTTCTGTCCTTAATATCAACTTTGTTTCCACAGAGAACGATAGGAATGTTTTCGCAAACTCTGACAAGATCCCTATGCCAGTTAGGGACATTTTTGTAGGTAACTCTTGATGTTACATCGAACATTAAAATCGCGCAGTGACCTTGGATGTAATAGCCATCTCGCAGACCGCCGAACTTTTCTTGGCCAGCAGTGTCCCACACGTTGAACCTAATAGGACCTCGGTTGGTGTGGAATACCAAGGGGTGCACTTCCACTCCTAATGTGGCAACATATTTCTTCTCAAATTCACCCGTAAGATGTCTTTTCACGAATGTCGTCTTTCCAGTACCTCCGTCTCCGACGAGCACACACTTAAAGTTGGGCATATCCAGTTCGCTTGCCATTTTAGTGGATTAGAATTATACGCCAACTGAAAATCGAGAAGTTTTGAAGAGTGAAATGTCATTGACTTCGATGTCAATATTTCGAAGCGGGAAATAGATACTCCAACAAATAGTAGCGGAAAACAATTAAATGAGTTTGAATAATTGTTGTTATGAAGTTTGATCAGGCCGATGAAAAACAAATTAGAAAGCCTTAATTCAATTTTCTATAGAATGGCGCTCTAAATGCGTCTCATAGGAATTTCGTACAAAAGCGCCGCCTTCACAAGCTCATATCACGGTAAATACGAAATAATTTACAAAAATATTGAAGATGTTTAACAATAAATATATACAAGTTTCAAATACCTGAGTAGAACTGTCAAAATCCAAAGGATTGGAACGAAAATAGACGATTATATGCAGAGCCACAGATAGTCGTTAGGGCTCACAATGGCGTTTCTTTGCTAAGATCGGTTAACGGACGTATGAGTCAGAAGTCAAATCATGCCTGTAATATTTTTTTAAATATTATCATTATTGATTTGGTATTTGAAGTCACTAGAATCTATTATTTAATTATTTTTAAAATTGTGATGCTAATCAAAATATATATTATAATTTATATGAGATTTTTATAAATTAAAGATTTTATTTCTATCAACAGGGTTAGACGTCATATGAGCATGCGCAGCGCCATCTGCATGACTGCATAAGTAGTGTCTTTCAAGGAATCGTATCGATTTTTGCGAACGTAGTGACCGTGTACTTAGTTTAGTGCTGTTCGATGGAAAATTTAGTGAATGGGACTATTTTATAAACTAAAACGTTTTCACATTGAGTGATCGGTAAAACATGACGAAGGATAGATTAGAAGCGCTGCGGGCAGTAAGTCTTATGCTATTCGTACTATTCCTTTTGTCATATTAATTTCACATAATCCTCACAGAAAGTAACAAATTACTGACATTTGTGTTTATACTGAGTAAAGTTTGAACAGGGTAGAGTAAACCTGAAACAATTAAACACGGTCATCATCTATTCTATTCATTCTATCTTTATCAGGAAGTAATTGTGCCAACTTCCTTTTCTTGTGACATTCGACCGAGTTTTACGTCCGCCCCACCCCTTAACTCAGTAAGGCGGTACAAAATAAAATCCCATTCATAATGCCTGTTTTTAAAATATCCAATTTCGTGTATTAAAAGTTGCATTGACATTAATTATTAGATTTCCTCCAAAGATTTCTCATTGTCAAACCTTGAGTGTTAACTTGCTGTACTAGATTAACGATTTACCATACAGTTTTTTTCTATACCTGTTATACCTTAACACTTACCTACAGTTATTTTAACTAATCCTATATTTCTAGCAATCTGATATTGTGGAATAAATATTTCAAATTTCCTAGTAATTAGTTGTATTTTGTAAAAATGACAGCTCCTAAAATATGTATGTATATTTGTATTTTTCTATCACCATCACGATAAGATTAAATAAAAAATCATAATAGTGATAATGTCATTAATGACTAATGGGAAATGAATGTTATTTTTACTATTTATAAACATTATTACATCGGTTAACTGTGATTATTGTGACATACGGTGTCTGCCTACAAGCTAATTGTACTGTCAAGTGAGTCAGTAACTACTTTCAACTATTTATTGCCGATCTTAATTAGTCAACTGCTATAGACTGCGTAAAATTTTGTGTATCTTAAATTTAATCACTTACTTTTAAATTTCATGAAAATAATCTTTACTTGTCAAAAATTGTACTTTCCTAAAGTAAAACAGAATCCAAGAATAAAAATTCCATATTCAAATCATTAGAATTGCCTTTTTAAAATAAACAATATTTTTGTGAATTTTTCATAATCGATTTAATTACTTGTGATCAGTGTTTGTCACTGTTTTATTTCATTATTGGCCTTGAATTAGTACGATTTATTACAGTATGTTTAGTTCTCTCTTTTTCCATATAAAATTTACTCTCCGAGATTTGATTTTCGTATACTTAATACAATAAGCAAGCTCTTGAAATATTCTCTTAAAAATAAAAAATGGCTGTACAGCCTACAATGAAAATAACCAACCCTTTAATTTATTTTACTTTCATTTCGAACTGTTTTTAATTTACATACTATTTAACATACGAATCAAGTCTCATCCAATTTTAATTATATCATGGATAAATAAATATCTTGTTTTAAAACAGAAACTTTTTTTATTTTCAATGAGCACATAAGTGTTTTTATTTATTTTGTAAAAACCCCCTAAACGCACAAGTACCTACTATTTAAACAATAGGAAAAAAACATGAACATTTTTTTGTGTTAATGTAATTCAATTATTCAAAATTAACCGAATATTTTTATGTGACATTCTCTCATTAAGAATTTTCATCACCTAAATTCAGATTTTTTTGTAATGAGAAAATATAAA
The DNA here is from genome assembly GCA_031772345.1 of Himalopsyche anomala. NCBI lineage: Eukaryota > Metazoa > Arthropoda > Insecta > Trichoptera > Rhyacophilidae > Himalopsyche > Himalopsyche anomala. Next base: position 25,672,112 of record CM062826.1, read on the forward strand.
TATTTTTTGCATATACTGTTATACTTGCTTCATAAATATTGATTTCAATGATTTTATATCGTTATGTAGTAAGCAGAGCTATTTTTAATGCTTTGAAATACTTTAATATACATATAAATAAAATATTTTTTGTCACAAAACTTTCTTAAAAGTATTCTATTTAAGTAAAACAAAAAAACGAATTAATTGCATAAATAATTTATGCAATTATAAAAATATATATTTTTTAAAAATAACATTCAGTGAATTATATTGTATGTATATTTCCTAAATTTTGACAACGGAACATTTCAATTTTTTTTATGTGATATTTTTCTTTGTTCACACTACATTTTATATGCTATAAAGCGTTGAAGGATTTTCCCTTGGAAATTCCTTGGAAAAAAATTGTATCTCGGAATACAGCCTGTAGAAGGGTGGGAATTCGTAGCGGGTACAATGTTAAGTACCGTTAAATAACGTTTATCATTGATGGTCTTGAAAATAGATTATTTTAGGCTCACCTCTCTTTCAAAAAAATACATTATAACGATACTATACTAAGCAGTATTTCAAACAAAACACTATTTAGAAGTATATACTCAAATAAATATTAAATGTTGGTAGAATGATGCAATATTTTTTATTGGTCAGTGGTTAATATGTGTACGACGTTTTGAATTGTTGCAGGCGCAGAGTGATGAGGACGATGTCGGCCCCGACGATGTGGCGGTCAACGTGGAGGGGCGGGACGGCTTCATGGACGAATTCTTCAGCGAGGTAAGTCACCCACCTCCTGACTATCTAAAGACCGAAGGTATCGCACTCTGAAATCAAAATCGGAGATGTGCGTCCTAAACCAGTTGTAAAATATTTTTGTAGGGCCAATTAGTTGCATATGTTAAGGGAAGGATACGATGTCACTTTTTAAGATAATGTAATCGATTAAAATTTGTATCCCGGCCACAGTTATTTAAAAAAATAAAATTCTTATTTTAAAAGGGAAAAATTCAGACCTAATTATACATATTGTCAAATTTTCTTTGTGATGAAATGAAGGGATAAAATATTTTTATTTAATTATGAAATACATTTTATACTTTCCGCAACACAACAAATCTTCTACCAAATATATGTAAATAAGTGATAACTACCGAAATATTAATTTTGTATAGTGATGACATTAGCTCTTTTCTTCTGCGTACTTCTGACGGTTTGCAAACCGTCAGAAGTACGCAGAAGAACAGAGCTAATCATATAGGTAAATGAAACATTTAAAAAAAAATAGGAATGGGGATGTGAACATATTCAATTTGTGTACGTGAATATTATAAATTAATTATAACCAACCTTTTTACATTCCGTGTCACATATCTATCTGCCAACTAGTTTCAAGTTAATTTGTAAAAATAATTATAACATATAATTGATTTTACTATTACACTTTTTTTACATATTCTCAGCGGTGGGCTGGAGGGGGCTCGGAAGGGCTCGCGTGAGCCCCTTGTTAGATTTTATCACGGCCGGCGAGCCCTTTGTTAATTTAAGAGGAAACAATATTCTCAGATCAAATTAGTATATAACTGCAATTTCTGACTTATCAGCTTACAGCTTCCAGTATACGCAGTAGTACATTTTTAGCAATTTATATTGATTAGTTAATGGTAAACTACATATTGTTGCATATTATAAGTGTATTAAATAACAATCGTTTGCTTATTTAGGTATTGCATATAATTGCATATGAGTAATACATTGCTTTGAAATTGAGCGATCCCCTTGTTAACGTATTGGAAGCCCACCGCTGCATATTCTCCATAAATATTGAATCTTAAATGTGTATTTTTATCGCCAAACTAGGATAACCGCTTTAAATGTCAACAAGTTGTATTTAACGATGGCCATTTATTAGATAGATAGTCTCCCATTTTAATAGATAGGTCGAGAAGCGTTAAAAACATAAGTAGTATAATCCCGGTGTCCTATTATAAGTAGTACGGATCAATTGTTTAGTACCGGACCCCTTATGGTGGAAAAAGTTGTACATGGATAATATTTTCACGGTTCACACCCCTTTTTCATATAAATTATCTCATGAAATATGTCTTTCGGCTAACTTAGCCGCTAAAACAAAGGCAAAATGACAATTCTTTAAAAAATATTGACGCTATTCCTAGACAACTTAGTTTAATCGGAATCCCTTAGTGTTGTGTTCATAAAGTATGTATATTATTTTAAGTTTATCGGCCTTTGTCTAGTAGTAAGAAATTCGTTATGCGGTAAAAAAGTAAACATGTATTTTTTTTCTAAATTTACGTTTTGTCTTCTGGGCTTGCTGTGTTTGTGTAGGTTTTTTCCTCGAGTTGATCACACGTAAAATTAATGAAATGTTCATATAAAACGTTATTTACTTGGCAAACCAGTCCACATTTGGGTTGAGTTAAGCGGGAATCAACTTATGTTTTTAGGTGGTTTTAAAACTAGTCCCAAATATTTCAAATTTTGATAAGGAAATCATTCTGAAAATCGTCCTGGTTTCTGTTTTATTTACATTATTTTCTCTTTACTTAGCGGGCAAATTCATTTTTTTATGAAAAAGGAACCCTAGTACAATTTTTTCCTTTATGTTTAATTGACAAGCGACATAAGGGTTAATAACATTTTAACATAATCATGTACAGGATACGCAACCTTTTTGTCGCTGGGATTTACATTGACATTTCAATCTTGAGTTTTCTCGCAATCGACCCCCAATATGATTCTTATAAGAAATTTTATTTTGGGTTTTTACCTATTTCATTTTCAAATATCGTTTGATATGTGCTTACAAAATAACTCTGACTATTTTTAAAACAATATTTATTAAAAACATTTTTTTTTAAATCTCACGAGAAAATAATAGTTTTCGGGGTAGACCAAATTTGACTTGATTATAACCTATGTAATCGAAACTGTGACTTTGAGAAGTGAATGCCTTGTACATATTGTAGCAATTCAATGTTAGAGATACAGTAACTTACTAACCATATTTATCTATCGCTGAATCTTTCGTTTAGAAATATCCCTAAACCATACGACGGTAGTCAGCAGTTCAGAATAATCAATTCGGTATTCTATTTTCATTTTTGAAGTGTGTGGTTACAATATATATTTTTTGTTGATACTTCCATTCCTTTATATATTTCAATAGTTTTGAAGTTTAATATTAATATGTATCGTAGTCAAAATGAAAAAAAAAAAAAAATTTACAATGTCAGGTTTACGTTCGGCTCTCTTATACGATCAGAGTCCTGCCTCGTTATGATAGATTTGAGGACGCTTGAAGTCCGAACAATCCAATATGATTCTAATGCGATGGGGTGTGTCAAGAGCGTCTTGCACAGCATCTCAAGCGTTCACGATATTTCACGGTATATCTATCGATGGCCTACTTCCATAATATGACAATGAATCAAATATTTAATGTTTTGAGTTGTATTACCCATTTTATTCCAAAACATCTCTTCTATAGCTTTACAAAAGTTCAACTAGAAAAAAATACTAGTTTTCTCTCGGCATGCAGATGTTTGCATATGGAAATAAAAAAAAAAAAACAATTTATCAGTTTCATATAGCTCTGTTCTTCTGCGTACTTCTGACGGTTTGCAAACTGTTTTCGAATTATAATCTAAAAGCTTTCAATTCTATTATAATTCGAAAACAGTTTGCAAACCGTCAGAAGTACGCAGAAGAACAGAGCTATAAATACAAATCGAAATATCGTTTGACGGTTTTGTCAACATGGCTAAAAAGATGACTAAAAGATCGCTAAAAAGATGAATCAAACAAAAATGATCACCTTTTCACAACTGAGTTAAGATAGGTAAAAATTTTCTTAAAACTGTCAATTTTCTAGTTGTAGCACTATGAAACTAAGTCATCGAAATTATCTATTGCAAAAAATATTTAAAATAATCATCTCATTAAAAGGTGGTTGACAATATTATTTATCAACAGTTATGTGAATATAGCGTTAGTAAAAATGGAAAAACATAACCCAATACGCAGAAAAGATTTTACGTTGTTGCTCTACACCCCACAGTCGTAGTAATAGATTGTTGTCTAAAAAATAAAATTGATTGGTTTCTGACTATGGTACGCTCGGGATACAAAGCCGCGGACATGGACAAGAAAATATCGCATAAATTCATTAGCTAACGAATTCCGTGTTCATCAATCGCCTGCTGTTGTTATCTATTTGATTATTAAGGACCCTGTTGCGACAAGCAACAATGGTGACAATCCGTGTCATCATGCCGCATTTGAAGAATTGCCATGTTGTGTGGGATTTACTATTATATTCTGTGGCGTTCGTATATATATCAGGCACGACTGCGTCCCCAGACGGCAAACACCGACCACTGCTGCTCCAGGGCGGCGCGTCGTGAAGGCGGCCGCTATCGCAGTATCGATTCCGTGCCGTATTGCTCATGGGAAATTTTGTAAACCGCCTCCAAATAATCCATCGAGCTGCTAGGAAACATGAATAGTAACTAGGCTTATAAGTTTGAATAATAATAACCAGAATTGCTAACTCGGTATGATTTTTCGATCCCGGGATTATGAGATAAAACACATTGTTTGCGATAACCGATTTGTAATATACAGTCAATCCTCTTATTATGCGATTTTGAAGTTATGCGTTTTTTCGAAATGCAAATCTAGTCATAGAATAGAGAATGAATCATTAACACTAACCGACATTTGGAAAAAAAATACGATTTTGGACTGTTTAAATCATGTTGCATCTGCCATCGCTGAAGTAAGTCCACGTACTTTAAATTCATGCTGGAAAGCAGTGTGGCCTGAGTGCTACAGTCGACGAAACCATTGAAACATAGGCGATATCAGCTATTTTTTTTTATTTTGTACATGAACTTGTCGGAGAAGGGTTCGATAACTTAAGCGAAAATGATATCGACGAATTACTTATGGATAACGCTATGAGTAATGATAATGACATTAGTTTAACTTTAACTATTGACAAAGAACCAGAAAACGATGACGAAGTGCAAGAAATTCCAGTTCCCTTCACTGCGAAAATAATTCAAGAAGGTCTCCAGCTTCGCAGTAAATTAGAAAATCATTTTATTCTAAATGATTCAAATTCTGAACGCGCATTTAAGTTTCAACGAGAGCTTAAAAATTGTATTTCTGGGTATAACGAACTACATAAAAAAATAATCATCGAAAAAAGAAAATGCGAACACACTTTGATCACTAATTACATTTATTAAAAAAACTAACAGAAAGATGGTGTGATTGACACTAATTCCATGCGTGAAGAACCATCGTCTTTTGAAATTGATGCACATACTACATATTTCTTCCGAAGAAGAGAGTGATTTCTAACCACATGCAAAACGCACCTAACATTATCATACAGTGATGATAGTTTTACTTAAAATGTTACTTAAATAAAACAATAACCATCAATTTTATTTTTTAATAATATATATATATGTAATTTTTACACTGTGTTTTTCTTAATATTATGCGATTCTGGGTATATTTTAACTCGATGTTTCAAAGTTATGCGAATTTTAAAATTCATTGAGCGTATCCCCACTTTTTCTATGGAAGTCAAGTCTTTTTTATGCGATATATCGTGGAACGCAACTACCTCATAAAAGAGGATTGAAATATACGTGTGGCGTATTTACGTATACCAGTTTACCGTATTGGTTTATAAAAACTAACTCACAATTAAAAATTGGGTTGACTAAATGACCTGAAACCAGCTGCCGGCAAACCACTAACTGCTCGGATATTCCGTAAACAAATCTTTTAAACCTTGCATAACATGAGGCAACTGAGATTTCGCAGATTTTATCATTTATTATATAAAATATTTTTCTCATATTAATACTTTTACTGTATCTTGTCTAAATATTTTGAAACGCTCATCGCTGACGCACCAATTTCCATCTGCCTTTGATCCTTTATTTTTTCGCGAGCCTCCTCTTGCTACAATCTGAAGTGTTTTGTACACTTTTGATAACCTTCCCATACCCCATTTCAAAAATGTATTTCGACATGAAGAGTTTAGCAGGTTTCAGTGACGATCCAAATATTTTTCGATATTGTATCATTGGATACCCTAAAGCTCATTTTAAACTCATTCATACGAACGCATAATATTTCCAAATAATTTAAAGAACTGATAACTTGATGTGGTCGAGCAATAGTCAAGTTCTCTTTAAACATGGCTTCATAATGATAACAATACTTTAACTTTTATATAATTTATTGCTTCCCCGTCAAATATGGCATACCTACCTAACTCGAATTAAATTTCCATGATCACCAGACACCCTTTTTAAGACGGATACAATACGACGGTGGTCCTTGATTCATTAGACACTGATGATGATTGCATGTAGGCAAGAGTCTGCCTGGAATACTTTCGGAAGTAGCGATGTTGTCAGCTCTTTGTTTTCGTTTATGGTCCGCAAAGAGTGGGAAAATATGGGCTAATAAAATGGATATAAACATTAAAATGCCGTGTGAGTGGCGCTGGGGAAGTATTTCAGAAGGATTTTATTCTTTTCGGCGCTCGACGCCGCACATTTCTTTCTCGTTTCATTAAATTTCGTACCCACACGCACACAATTTCATCGTTACAGAGTTAACTGACTGGTGGCGAGGGGGTATACCCCCTCACTTATTATTATCCGAACGCAAAGAACTGTCAATTCACTACGTCTAATAATAATCCGCGGACGATATAATTTTATTTCAAAGCTCTTTCTATATTTAGGCGAAAGTGATTGATTATTATGATTAATATATATTAAAAAAAAAACCTATGAATCACTATAGTTAAATCTGTTTGTGACAAGAAAAGGGTTTTATATATATTTTTTATAGATTTCCATTTATAAAAACTTTGATGTAAAATGTGAAGTTTTGTAATTCGACAACGTTTATTCGTCTGATCCTGTTACTTCTCTTACTTACGCGTCATCTTAATAAGAAAACTGCGTATCTACGCATTTGGTAAAAAAGGTTAAGAACGTCATTCTAGAAAGAATTTTGTACGTCATCGAATAGCAAACCACGAATATTTTTAACAAATACGAATCAATATTCATATAAAGGAATATCTTTGTCTAAAACTGAATCGTCTTCTATAATTTAAGACTTCGACTGAACGTGCTTGGTGGAATTTTAATATTAAATTTCAATCGTTAAAATGTTGTATATTCGCACAATTTTTGACACTAACGATCTAGCTTTCGCCTTTCGACATCTTCAGACGAATCCCGGGTCGTTAGTGACAAAACTTGTGCGAATGTAAAAAAAGTGAACGATTTAAATTGAATTTATTTCGTACCTTTTGCTCTAATGAACATTTTGCTAAAACGTAGATATGAAGTTTGCAAGTTACGCCGACGATATGCTATTGTACATTGGGAGTCATTTTCTACACATTGTGAGCGGACGGGATTTATCCAATCCAATTTTATTGCTGCCAATTTGTTACGATATATTTGAATGCTTATTTTTTTTTTATTTCACAAGATAAAAAAGAGCTACTTAGTGTCACACTTATATGTTCTTAGTTTCTAAGAAATGCAATTTAATATTTTTAAACTTTAATCTAAGATGTTGATCGAGTTACTCGGTTGTGGGTCTTGTATTTACGGTTTCGTCTACGCCATGGGTGTCCAACCGGTAGATCGAGATCGACCGGTTGATCCCAAAGCAAAATTTGTGGTTGTGTATAATTCATAATTTGCATATGTCACAAAATCATCAAAACACGTTTTTAGCGCCTCCTGTAAAATTTGATATGTGTGGTTTACGTCCTTTTTCCTTTCCACAGTCGATATGTACTTATAATACGGTACACAATAATGTCATTTTTTCTCAGCACTGTTTTTTTTTATGTAAATCGTTGACGTTTGAAACTAAGTGAAGAAAACGTACCTCTCATACTAGTTCGTCATTTATATTTTAACAGCTGCTTTCCTTGCCAGTAACAATCGTTGCGTATGAAAAGCCTACGTTTTCCAAGTTGTTATTTTTCGTTGGGTCTCTTACATACATCGTATGGCTACATGCAGTATGACTATATGGATATTGTAGAATGAACAACGAAACAAATTGTATACCATCAACTTTTTAATTGAACCCTCAAGAAGTTAAGTGAGCCAATCGATAAAAAAAATCTGTTAGACTGATAAATCAAATCACGTATTTACTTAGTTATTTAATGATTTTGTGGTTTGCATATTTTTATGTTAGGTAGAAATCACCATTGCAGTGTGTATTTTCTAAGCTCAATTCACTTTTACCATACTTTAATAACTGTATAATATCACAACGCGTCTTTCCTAAAATACCACTTGGCTCACTTCACTTCTCCGAGATTCAATAATTCTTTTACAAATATTCGAATCACTTAGCGTGTTTGACGGGACAGTTAGATCATTAATATATGTTTATCAAATCAAATTGCAGTCATTTTAGCGACATACGTACAAGTCGCAGATGATAGTGTCTCATCTAAACAGATTCGTGCATTTTTTTTTTATGAAATATTGTCTTTCTTTTTGTAGGAATATTTTTACGTTGTGGTCAGACTATATTCCTCGCAGAAGAACAGAGCTATTATCACTTGAAATTTTAAGACGTTTTTACATTGTCTGATTGGAATCATATCAGAATGATAAGCAATATCTCTTCACTTGTACTGTGTGAACTGAAATAGTCAAGTGCTACCAAAGATTACAGCTTAGCCGTCGCAGTACTATCATTGTCGACACTAATCGTTTCGATAGCATTTGACGTTTTACAGTCCTTGATTGGAGTCATGTTAGATTCAATCATAGTTTCCATATTACCATAAGAATTGTACATCTCTCCTCACTAGCCGTGATCCTAGATTTATTATTGGACTTTTTTGAAACTCTAGTGAGAATCTCACTAAAAATTAACATTCTTAATAAAATTAAATTAGTTGCTACCTATATGTTTAAAGTATTGTTTCATTAATGTCAGTTGGAATGTGAAATTTCTCATAATCATTTAAACTTTAGAAAGGCAAAAGGACGTAACTGACACCTAAAAATTTTACAGTCGGCAGGCACAGAGACACTTTTTGATGATTTTGGGTCGAAGTCAAAAATGAAATATACACAACCTTGAAGTGCACGAAATCTTATAAACTAGTCTTTTATTGACTCGATCTAATAATAATTTAATAAATTGTTCAAGAAAAATCTTTTTGAGGGGGTCCCTTTTCCTGGTCGCAATTTTCAGAGGTTCTTCTTTTTTTAAATTTAAAAGCGCTTTATTTGCATACTACTTCGGCATTCGCAGCTTACATTATATTGATAAAACGTGTGTTAAGGTATAACAGTACGTAATGGTCCTAGAACTTCACAACGAGGCCGCGGCGATCGGCAACGATCTTAAAATTAATTAAATCGATGTCTTTTCAGCAAACGAATTCCCGCATACTTTTTACGTTTTCCTTTGTCCAATCCGCCCCAGCCGGTGACTTTTCCAGGCTGTGACGACTGTCGCATCGCACACACACTCGCGTGGAATATAAATTCATTGCGAAAGGGTGTTTTCTGCGATTTGCCAGCGCCGCGTACAGCCGGCGGGGGTGACGCGAGGCGCGCAGGTAAATCCGATCGTGTGAATCGAAGCGCCCGCGAGAAAATACATCCGTCCACGACAAAGCGAAAAAGTTAAACACACTTTCAATGGAAAAAGCGTCCGGCGGAAACTTTGAATTTTCTGATCGCAATAGTTTTCCACGGTGACATAACGCAAAAGTTACACGAACGATATATTATTTTTTTGTTTGCCACCAGAGGTCGTATCATTTTCACGAAAGAAGATTTAAACAAAGTAATTGTCAGATATCGTACTAAACCTCCTTTTATAATGACTACGTAAGACAAAAAGCTTCAGTTAAGCCAAAAAAGAAAACTTGGAAGTTTTTTTTTCTTGATTACGGCGAAGTAAAAAAAAACTCAAGAAATGATCTTCTTGAAGGCTGAATTCATATTTTTTAATGAGTGATAAAGCTTTTTATGTTAAATGAGTCGTTTAGAAACAAAATTGCTTGTCAAGTTTGTGTACTTTATAATTAAGTATAATCTCTATTTTATTTATTTTTTATTCCTTTAACTTTAATTTATAATAAAAGTTGTCTGCGTATTTTTTTTTTTGTTTGTTTTCTGACTTTGGTGCTACGCTATTGTTACGTTATATTAAAATATATTGATTGAAGGCAAAGCCTAAAAAATTTTGTTTATTGGCAAATTTATTCATCTATTTTTATGATATCAGTTATGTATGTAGAGACACGAAAATTTCATCTCGCATAATATTATCATAACGCTGATAACCTTTACGACTTGTGCTTCAGTTTTACAATATGATTTTGACGTTAACTGTATCTTTTTCTAAATATACACGCAATATTTATAAAATAGGTTGTATTAAAAAACATGAACATTTATATTTTTAAATAATTTTGCACACCAAAAGTTATCCAGATTATATAATCCGTTAAGAGAGGCAACATTTTCACTAAGCAAGGAAAATCGAGCCAGTCTCGTATCATAAAAATGTATTTTACTGACTATTTGTCGTGGCGGTATAATTGATTTGTGTGTAGCGGTGTTGAATTATTTGTATGTATTATTTAAAATATCGGAAAAATAACAAGTGTGCGGTTAATGGCATAACTCTTCTAATTAGAGATAATATATTGTATAAATCGCACACCCGGTGCAACATCGTTATTAGTGCAAATTGCTTTTTTCTGGAGTAGCATATAAAGATTCTGAACTTCAATTTCTATTTCAAGTGCTACATTTGTGACATTGACGCACCATTTTAGGCTTGCTTTTTTATCATTCATCTATTTTTTCATTATTTACCACTTGTGACGTTGGTCGCACCTGGTGTGCGATATCACTCACTGACTTGTGATAAACGTGTCTATCTACATCACACGCTACATAGCCTTTTTTGTATATAAAAGTATGATAAAAGAACAATCGCCCTCATGCCCTTATATCTGACTCACGAGGTTCACTTTACATGTGATTTAGCTAGAAAGAGAGAGGCGCCAGCAATTTCGTTATAACTACTCGAGGAGAAAAGACATCACAAACAAACACCCACAGCCAATATCTTAAATATTAAATTGAAAAAATCTAAATTTGATGGATTGATTGAATATGCATTTAATTGATGGAACTCTATTGTAATAAGGTCAAACATTATCCAAGTATTTTAGTTTAGTACAAATATACTTTTATATACGGTTGATACTACGCATATCCTTCACAGAATGGGCATAGCGATGCACGAAATTTTGTTGAACTAAAATACGATTTTTTTCACCTTTTATCTAAATTTGATATTTACCTTTCCGGGACTTGCACCCGGACCCGTTTGATCGCTAAGGTGCAGTTCTCACCATTAGACAACATAGTCTGACAATTTCTATTTAGTAATACCTTGACATGCTAGTTTAATTCGTTACGTGACATTGCTCGTAACTTATATTACTTGTATCTCAAATCATTTTTTTACAGAAATTAATTAAAAAGTCCTACGTTTCAGCCCCAAAACGCCCTATTTTTCTGATATGGGTTTTTATTTAAGAATAGTAAATGTATGTTGTGTAACAAACTTAAGATAGAGGTTTGTTTCTTCCTCCTTTTAAGAATCTTCGGAAATGAGTTAGACAAGTGTCATTAAATAGCTCCAACGCTCGACCAGTTGCAACTTTTCTGAGTGTTTCCTTCCAATAAACTCTGAAAGTCTCTCCCAAGTTTCCCAACATTTCCATTATCTCACTTGGAGAGATAACCTTCTCCGCATCTGTCTCCTCCGTGTTACTAATTCCCTGCAAATTTTCTGTATGCTGCTTCGACTTGAACTTGCTTAACTCCTTCGTTATCAGTTTCTCGTAGTGTTCCTTGATGACCTCTTTCACACTCTCTCCATCTACCTACAAACACGTACACTTTCCATGTGAAGCTCATCCGCAAATTGAGCTTCACACTGGATCACTGTAATACAGTGATAACTTGAGTAACGAGTACTTGGGTATCACAAAAGACACGGCCGGTTGTGGCCGCTCGCTCGGTGTGGTTGCTTATAGCCGATTTTCAGTGCGATTTCGTTTCATAATTACGTAAATGATAAAAACATTTATTTTTTAAAATCGTTTTACAATCCCATGGCATGCGCTGCATCTACCGCACGTATGGACTACACGCCGCTGCACTATATGTATATCGACTTTGCAAAGGAAAAGGACGTAACCCACACATAACAAATTTTACAGTAGACCCAAATAAAATATACACAACCTTAAAGTGCACGGATAATAATAAACTGGTATTTAATTGACTTAATCTAATATTCATTTAATAAATTGTTTAAAAATAAACCCTTTTTAAGTCCTTTTTCCTGTTGGCACTTTTTACGGGACCTTCTTTCTTCAATATTAAAAGCTACATTTAGATACTATTTTTCCATTTTCAGCTGGCATCCTGATCTTTGATAGAGCGTGTATCAAGTTTTACACACTGTGATTATCGAAAAAACTGTGTCTTTGCCTTTCCAAAGTCGATATCTAAAAATATGTATATAATATTTAGTTTGAGTAAGCTTTCATTTCATTTTATGACATGGAAGATTAAGCAAAACTGTGTTATATTACTTTGGTATGTTATTCCAGCAATGAATAACTAAAAACAATAATAAATGTATCAAAGAAAAGGGTGAACATTACGTATTTAATGGCCTTCGACCAAGTATTGTCAGCACGAACAGCAATTGATATGAAATAATGACGGATATTTTTTCATCCCCCTTTTGAATTGTTAAGATTCTCGAGTTATCACGTTTTTATTCGGGGATTTCTATAATAATGGGTAACCGTCGGCGTTAAGATGCGTCACCTTTTTCCGGTAGGTTTAGCCCGTGATTCAGTCTCTGAAAAGAACCACCCCCCAACCCCATTTAAGTGGCGATAAGTGGTTGGGGGATGCTGCCAGTAGCGCGCAGACCGATAGAAGCGAAGAACTTGTGTGTTGCCATGCGATGTTTTCGTATTTTGCATTATCAATTGCGAAATGGATACACCATTCATACATTCACCATTCATCCATTAAAACAACAAGTTAACATATCGTCTTATACTGGCAGAAGGCCTTAAATCTCGTTATGAGATAATCGTCATTTTCGATAATCATGAAATCTTAACATCTCTGTTTATTCAGTGCAGTCTTAAACTAACGTATCGTTCAATTCGATAATGATTAACTAATTCAATCCACCTATTCAAAAGCGTTCAGTTATTTGTAGTTTTTTTCCAATAATAACTTTGAACGGAATTGAATTGATGTATATTATGTTAAAGGTCTGTAAAAATACTTAGAATATATATGAAAATAAACAAAAAACACAATATTCCTTTATTCTACTTCCACTTTTATTTGAAAAGATCAGGACCGGTTTCGATTTTCAATACCAATTGTTCATTACACCTTTTTTATTTAATTTTGTTTTGTATAAATAACACTGTAAAGTTTTAATTTCTTATCAGTTTATTATGCTCGTCATGAGCGAAACCGGTCCTGATATTTTTAAATAAAATTGGAAGTAGTACAAAGGAATATTTTTCAAAAAATATAATTCCTTTCCACCAAGTATTGACAGTGAACACCCTTAAAGTGAATGTGTATGTTCTTGTTTTTTTTCTCTGAACACAGCGCGTTAAAACCTAGATATCTGCTTTCATATCAAACAGATAGTTTTTATCTTAACGCCTACTGCCAGAGTATACTGACGAATTATTATGATGTACACAAATAAACTGTTACTACTGCCTCAAATCTTCTCACGTATTAAAACATACAAACAAGTGAAACAAACAAAAACATCCGGAATGAGTGAATTTTGTAAAAAGCTCAAATTACATGAGCACGATGAAAATTACATTGTTTGTAATACAGTGAGATCCACATTTTAAATTTTGTAGTGACATACAAAAATAAATGTACACAGAGATTGTATATCTGTGGGCGCTACTGAAATTTCTCCGTCAACCCGAATATGAATTGATGATTCGGCTGGATTTGTGTTTTTATCTTTTTTATTATTCATCCGAGTCAAGTCGCGCAACTTCGCCTCCGGTCGAGACACTCGTATCATACTCGACGCGACATAACGATCGACCGACCGTCCGACCTACTGCCGGCGGATCGTCTCCAGCTGACTGACGAGGAAGCGCCACCCTGGCTGGACGGCGGCGGACGACCCCAGCGGTCGGTTGGTTTATACATGCAGTTCTTTTCGGTCGACCGCCAAGCAAAATTTGGTCGATTCCGAAAACTGTCGTGAATTTGGAAAAAAAATATTATTTTATATAAATATTTACAGCCGACGATGAAAAAAATATTCTGGCAGTCAGACACATTCTGCTCGATTCGTGATTATCTGCTAATTTAGAGGATTAACGAATGGTCGTAACAAAAGACCCTAATAATATTTCTTATATGTATCTAGGTAGCAGTCGATCACGAGAAAAAAAGGTTGGGAACCCTTGACCTAAAAAATAAACGCGATTAAGGCAATTGATGTTACATCGCCAATAAATTATTCACGCTTATATTATGGTGATTTTTATTCGATATCATTGCAGTATTCGTAAAGGGATTTTTTCCCGCACAAAGTTTTAGTTGGTGGAATAGTTGGATAATAAGAACATAGTGTACACACACTAGCAATAAAAAACCAAGAAAAATAAGCCCGCTTCAGAGGAAAAAATAATTCTTCATCTAAATTACCCTAGTTCTAGCCTTCCTTCGAAATATCAAAACATATCTACAAAATTAATCTCGTGTATCATGTATCTAATCTGAACTGTAGTCACGTCACTGTATTATATATATATATATATATATATATTAACCATGTCCGCTCCCAATATGAAGCATGTGGACTCCTAAAGGAGTTTATCTCAACAGAAGTGTTTCTACGAGAACTGCTTGTTACTCAGTTGCTCAACCTCTCTTTTTCCAAAGGGAGTAGGAATAGAAGGATAGGGCTAGGAAAGGACTAGTGGTTAGCTAATCGCTCTTGATACGCCCAGTTCATAGGATAGGATGGGTGGGAGGGGGGAATTCAAGACATCACATATGTACATCGATGCCTTCGAACAGAAATTCATAAATCGATTGAAAAATCAATTTATAAAACTGTCCGTACTGGGATTCGAACCCGTGACCTCCGTAACCGAAGCCAACAACGTTGACCACTCGGCCACACAGGCTATATATATATATATAGATTTCGAGGCGATTTTATGTATTAATATACCTAATCACCTGGAAACTTTATCATCCCTCTTTTCAAGACCTAAATAGTTTTTGAACTTGGGGTTACTAAAACTATAAATCACCTTTGACAACTTATTTATACATCGTTTTATCCACTATTCCAGACGATGTACGTTGCTTGTCTATGTGGTACGAACAGGCAGTGTGCAAACGAAATCTCGGCGCCTGGTGACTGGTTTCTGCGGACATTAATTTTATTGTCAAAATTTTGGCAATTCGCTATATTTATTTTTTGTGATATTAATGTTTATAACGTTCGAATTTCTAGTCTGTGGCTGGGTATTGGTTGTTTATATTATTACAGTTGAAATCTCGTCGGGGTTAAATTTGGCTTTCGTATCAAGTCTCAAATCACAATCAATGTATCATAGTGAATATCATGAGTAGGGCTTCCAATCCCGGTATCAGAGATCCCGACCAATTATGAGATTCCGTAATCCCGGGATTGTTTTAGTACCGATTCCGGGATTCACTATAACATTTAAGAAACTGAAATTTTCTTTAATATTGCTAAACGATCTCAACAGGTCTGGAATACTTAGTCAATGGCAGACGTAACTTGAATAGATGATGGAGCTAAAAAAATGACTTCGAGTTGGGAATAATTCTGGAATCTGTTGATTCGTCAGAATTTTCGGAAAATATGATAAGTGATCAATCCTTGGGATCTCGAAAAAAATGTGAATCCCGGGATCAAAAAAAGGTCTAGTCATAGGTGGTATCTTTTACTGGAAAAATTATCAAGTGAACTTACTTAGCAAAATTATGTCACAAAATTTACAAATGCATATTGTCATAAAAATGATCAAGTCGAGATCAAGCTCAGATTAAAATAATTTTACACAAAGAATAGTGGAGTAACCGTCTGGTGGACATACATATACTCCAAATAAGAAGCGTTTATGAATATTTTTTAAAAAATGGGAAGGATTGAATTACGTAACCCAATTCAATATATGATATGAAAACCGTTTCAAGATCGGTTGTGTTTTCAACACTGGAAGAAACTTCAATATCTTGATAGTTTCTCTATTTAATCTCCTTTGCCCTTTGAGCGGTGAGCTAATTTTAATTAAATTAGGTTTTTTCTTACATTTTGATTATTTGTAGTATTGCCGCACACAAAAATATAAAAAAAACCGTTTTCTTTATATACGGACCAATATGGGAAGAATATTAGTTATTATTTCAAGAAGTAAATATACTTTTTTAAATTATAAAACTCATAGTCAAAAATGTAAAGTAAACTAGTTCTTTATTACTTTTGAATATTTTTCTAGAAGCTATTACTTCGCTTTTGCGTCAAGATCGTTTTTGCTCTCATCTGTCTACATGCGCCGTTCTACAGACGTCGATTCCATGAAGGAATCGATCCCAAATAGAATTTTACGCTCAATATTATATGGCTACCGATTTGTTTACAAATGTTACCCTTTATTTAAAAACCTTTTCTTCGCTTACAACGCACACAATAAAAAAAAATGTGGCGGCCAAAAGTCACTGGTGGATGTGTCTAGTAACCGTATCTGAAGAAATAACAAAAATTCAATAAAAAATATTAGAATGGCAATAGACAATAGATGACAAGCTACGCCGCCGTCGTAATCATAAGCGATTGCCCACTATTGAGCGTGAAAATATGTATACTTAATTTCATTGCAGGGAGCAAAACAACAAGGACTTTAGTGTTGTGATTCTTTCTTGAATTTTAAAATTCTTCTAATAAAAAGATCATTTAATAAAAAAATGTAATCGCCTGATCCAGAACCTAAATAATACCTAAAATCGTATTATAAAAAAATGTGTCACATTGTTATATCGAAACCGTGTTTTAAAAGTATCGAGTGAATGTAAACTTTCAACGGGAAAATATTTCAAATAAAAATATTGCAAACCTACAAAATCACAATGGTCTATTTTAAACCTCCCCAACAAAAGAGTCAAAGATATTATGTGGTTTTTCTTATTTTGCACCGATATAGATTTTATAAATAAATACAACCTCCACGTTTTCAACGACATCTTTATTAATAACTGCAAGGCCAGTGAAATTTATTCATACAAATGCTACTGCAAAATAATTATGGAAAGTCGGTATGCTGCCTACGTGGACCACAAATATTTAATGCATTCTCGCGTCGCATTCGTAATATATTCATTAAAAACTGCATTTTGTATTTCTTTTGATTTAATTAATTTTAAAAAAACTTCAACTCCTACGATATTATATTATGTTTGACTCGGTATTCAGCTATGTTTTTTTTTTAAATATATTTATACAAACGTGTATGTACTATTTAGGTAGAGTAAACTGTACTATACTGTACATGTGTTAATTTGTAGATAAATATTTGTTAAATTTAATTCCGACCTGAGCAAACTTTTTACCTGAAAGGCTGGTTTCGAAATTCAAGATGACCGAGCGGGCCGCAAAAAGTGAATTTAAACGTTAAAAAAACGAATTTAGACGAAACGGGCTGCAAAAAAAAACGGGTAGTGTTTGCCCTGCCCAGGCCTGAGTTCATGTCACTCCTGATGTTTCGATTCAAATCTTCGTTAACTGTGAATTTTTTTATTTATTTTTTACATTTAATATCGTCATGGGGTAGTTTTTCGAAAGGCTGTGGATGTAAGGATAACGAACCCCTCAAGTTGTCAAATAATCGCTGTACACTTCGTTTGTTGTTTGAGATAGGATATGCGTGGGATGGAATGTAAAAGTCACAGACATCGATGCCACGCCCACCGTACATCGATTGTAGAATCAATGCACGTAAGACTCCGTTTGGGGATTCAAATCCGTCACCCCGCTACAGAATAAAGTGAACTCTCCAATAAATCTTTTTATCCCATATTTTTCAAAACCAGACCATGTATTATTATCTAAAATAGAGGCTGATCAATTGATTTATATCAGCCCTCGTTAATAATACCCGATTCTCTTTTTCTTAACTCGTTGCCTTTGAGTTTTGGGCCAAACATAGATTTATATTTAGGCAATAGTCAAGTAACCTATTTTCAGGGAAATTATTCTTCATTTTGGCGCTCATATATCAGAATAACTAGCATATAATTAATAATGATATTCATTATTTTATCTGTGTATTGTATCGAAACCATCTTCAGAAATTTTATACCATCTAAAATTTGTATTGTAAAAATACGATTGATTGTTAGATTGATCAAAATCAACATTGTTGATTTCATATACACTCACCTTATTTTTAGACGGTTGATACGTTCCACAGAAAACCGTGAAAAAAAGTGATAGAATTAATAGAAAAATTGAAGATTGGTTCCCTGAATTAAAAAAAACCGTGTTTATTTTTAAAAAGAACAACATTGTGGTATAGAGAATCGTACACACAAAGGTAATAAATAATGTAGACCCAAAAAGTAAATTACACTAAATATTTTTCATGTTTTTTAATCAAAAAAATAATACCATTCATCGATATCGGGGACTTGATATACATCGCTTTCATCGCTAAATATGTCTGACACGTCTAATGTGTTGGCAATGTTGGCATCTAATGAAGCCTTAGTTTGTTATTGCTGTTTTGTATTGTTGAATTTCTTATTAGGACATGCTATAAGCTTCAGTGTGTTTTCGTGTCTGGTAATCGTTTAAAAACAAATAATTCGTGTAAAAATATAGTATTCATTATTTCTACTGGACCGTGTTATTTCAAAATCGTGTTTAAACACCCGTGTAAAAAAAGAGTAGAGTGTGCTCGCTATCCAACCGAAAACGTTCCGATGACGCATACCAATACCTCTCTCTAGACAGGCTAACCTTGCATCAATGCGACGCTTTAATTTATTGACATTTCCCCTTTCACATCATCGACTGTATCCGGGCAGCGAGATTTCCCACTTACGTAACTCGGGGATTTGTCGAAAAACCGAATGCTACATTTCCAGCTGTGTAGAGGAGCACTGTGTATTCACATGATAAATTTTCAAATTGCCGCGAAGTGTTTATCTACTCTTGGTGAGTGACTGGCAACATACATACACTGCTCAGTGATGATGTTATCCCGTCGATACGCGTGATCATTATTTAATTCATGTAGTCCACGCTACCTCAACGCAGTCATTCACTTTATTTTAATTTGGTATTTCAATATATTACACATTCGTGACTGTATAAGAATTACTTACTACCTGTTAAGTATATCGACCCATAATAGACAGAAAGTCTTAACCGACATTTTATAAATTTTACTAGAGAAGGTTTATTTAAATTACTCTCGTACTAAGTTCGATAAGGGAATAATTTTAATTTAAATAGTAAATAGTAATATATGGTTAATGCATATCCTGTTTATTATACTGACTACTTTCAGTTCTCTAGATCAGCGTTTCTCAAATGGGGTCCACAAGGAACAAACGATAACAAGTAAAAACGCAAAAATCTTCAGGCCCTTAAAAATATCAGGCGAATGAGATAACGTTCTAAAATTTCTTAAATGTCACTAACGCTCTAGACCAGTTGTCGACAAACTGCGGCTTTTTGGCCCCTTGAGTGTGGATCTTCCACAAAATACCTATGCGAAATTTCAATCGTTGTATTGTTGGCTCAGTTGTCTAATAAGTTTGCCGACCACTGCCCTAGGCGATATTGAACAATTACTGGTTTAAAATTCAATTTACCATATTGTGTCGCTTAAATATTTATCATTACTGAAAAGTAGTGGTATTACCGCTTGCGGGGTACTTATTTTGAATTTTCTGAAATACTCAAAACAATTTCGTTACGAGTATTCGGACTGTCGAACACAATCACGTGTTGGGTATTTCAGACCGTCCAAAATAAGTGCGATGCGCGCGGGAATAGCACTGAAGGAAGCAAATCCACCTGTCAAAGTTATTGGGTATGGCTTACTTTTGTAACAGAAATAAGTGATTCAAATTTGTTTTTTTTTTTAAATATATATATATATCAGGACCGGTTTCGCTCACCACGAGCTTATGAAAATTGAAATCTCTACAGTCGGGGCATTTTTCACAACCCTTAAGAAATCATTTCCATAATAGGTGTTGGAACCTGTAAACACTGCCGATGATTTTGACATTGACCATTCGACTTCATGATTAAAAATTTGTAGTCGTAAATACAGTACGCTTAAAAATGAAAAATCCCAAAATGTAGTCGTCTAAGTTTCACTGTACGTAGTTGTAAAGTAGAATTTTCCTTCCTTTATATCTGTGAAGAAATCTGAGAAAGTCTGTCTAGTGTAATAGCATGTAGCATCTACAAAAGAAAATATTGTAGTAACCTTTTCGAAACGGTATACTTATATCCGTCCAAGGATAACACCGAGAAAATAATATTTTTACTTGAGAGATTTCCCCCTTGAACAAACATCTGTGATATATTGCTGTCGAGATGGCCTCTCTTATATCGTAATAAACATGTGTTATTGTTACGCAAAAAGCGTGGTGGCACATTGTGTTTTCTCATTATGTAAAAGCACGGTATTAAAAATTATGTTTTTGTCTTAAAAAAACTGTTATCAAAAATACTTGTGTTCTGTTTCCGTGACCGTGACCCTTTTCTAAAAAATGCGTGGTTTTGGTTCAAAGAGATAATGTTTCACTATTTTTGATTAGAATGGCTGTGTAGATATATTTAGTATGTAACATATTATGTAAAAAAAATATCTAATGAAGTCTTAATTTTCTTGATTATAATAATATTTAAGCCTTACGATTTCACAAACAAAACGTTTCCAGAACAGAAATTTCCATACATTTTTTTTTTCAATTACGGTCTGAAATATTCGACACGTGATTGTGTTGGACCGATGGACTGTCTGGACTCTCAAGACGTGATTGTGTTGCGTATTTCATACCGTTTAAAATAAATGTTTTATGCACGCGGGAATAGCAACGCTCGAGCTTAACCTTTGGGTACATACGGGGTGCATTCGCATTGCAAAATTCTTCTTATTTCAAGTTTTCGCTAAATACCAATAATATCTCGTTGATATTTATTGTAATGTACAATGATACGACAAATCAATGCCATGCAAATATTACGCAAATAATATCTGGGGTCACTTTGTACCTCGCCGGTCCTCGATCATATGTTCGACGGTTCGGTACTGGAGTGTTAATATATTGGGAAAGTTCATCTGCTAGAAATTATGTTGAGGAGTTTTTTTGTATAAACATTACAATTGAATCTTGTGTATTAAATTGAATCCTATTCGATTTGAGCATCTCGCAAAGCAGGTTATTAAATCGCTAGTCACCGAATTGAACGTCATGTGAAATTATTAAGCGCCCGATATATTTTTGACACATCCAAGGATCAAGATAACCCAAGTGACGTCGTCATTCGCGATATGCTATCTCCAAAATGTGTGGGTGTACGATTAGTAAATCGTTATTCAGATAACGAATACTGATATGTTTATAAATAGATTCGCAGCGCAATATTATATCTCCCGTTTTTTTACCCAATCTTAACAAAAAAATTATGAAATTTTTAATTGCTCAGTATAAATTCTATATTCGGTCCGTATAAATATCATTTTTCGTCAGTGTAAAAATAGAAATATTAGTATTTCTTTGTAATTTGGTCTATATTCGTGATGATTAAAATGTGATCAGGTTAAAATAGCTTTGGCTATCAAAATTGTACTGGCCAATGTTAAAATACACATAATAATTTAACTATTTTTTACAAATATTGTACCACTTCGTATACATATTAAATACTATTCAAAGGATGATTTAATTAAATACTGATCAGATAAAAACAAGCATATTTTATATGTTATCGAATACGTTGTATACCGTGTTAATTATTTACGGACTGGAGAATCGTATCATATAATGGCTATTATCGAACGTTAACTGGAGATGATGGAGAATAAAAGTTAACATTTATACACTTGTCATCGTGATCTTAGCGAAAGAAGTTGATTATTTTATTAAAAGTAATATCTATATGGAAATAAATATTCAAATTTAAAATTGACTATGAATTTTATACACAGCGAGGTCCATCGTACCTATAGCAGGCAAATGCGGCTTTTCATTGGGTTGAGTGCGGCTCTCAATGTCTCTTGATAAAAATATATTTTTATACTTATATAGCTATTAAGATTTGTGAAGAAATGTTATTAATTTTGAATTTGTGTATTTAATACTACGTGAGAACGTGACAATGGTATGACTATGTATAGTGTATATGAAAATTCAGAATGTGACTCTCATAGATGTATGCCCATCCCTGACCTATAGCATGCAATTTATTATTTTTCCCGCCGTCTACATTATTATTCGTAATGTAGTATTAACTAAGAACCAATTTCCCCCTTCGTTGATTTTGTTTATGAAGAGAATGCAATATTTCAAAACGTACTCGCGCTAGTCTGGAATCTCCCGGGAAACGAAAATGTTCTGAGTACCGGGAGTCTACGCCGTAGATGCTGCGTAGCTCTTCGCCCGTTCACATAATATTATTATTTATTAGATTAGATTTATTGATAGGCCGATGATAAGGTGGCTCCTGTTTTATTGGCTTTTTATTGGCGTATCGGAAAAGCTGCCGTACGCTGCGCCGCGAATAAAAAAAATATCGTGAAATTTTGATAGGGTGAAATGAATAAACGCTCAAGATCTTTTTTAGCTGTTCGTTTTGTTTTCAAGGCCATTCTCGCGTGCCGATTCTAAAACCATTTTCTTATTTTAAACACGCAGCTATCATTTCTTTTTTTATATTAAATGTATATTTAAAAACCATGTTCGCTCCCAATGTGGCGATTAATGATTCCGAATAATCCTAATGTAGCATCTCAACATAAGTTGTTAATAAATCTATGATTCGCCAAAATCAATTCATAAATGGTATTACAATGTTTATTATGTTTTTAATGGACTAATATTTAGGCAATCGCTGTTTTCTAAATCCTATAGGAGATGGGTGGAAACGATTGAAATCATCGCGTACAACAAACCAATGCATTTGAATCGTTCAAATTATGTACACTCCCACAGATTTTGTCACTAACGACCCGGGTTTCGCCTTTCGGCATCTTCAGGCGTTCCGAAAAGATGCCGAAAGGCGAAACCCGGGTCGTTAGTGACAAAATCTGTGGGAGTGTACATAATTTGAACGATTCAAATTTAATATTGAAATTCCACCAAGCACCTTCAGTCGAAATCTTACATTAAACCAATGCATTGTGATCAAAGTCTACTTATGAAAGTTTTCATTCGGGGATTTCAACTCTCAGGCAAGTAGAACAAGACACCCAAGAGTATTTGGCCTGCGAAAGTGTCGACAAGGATCTAGCCGTTGGCAACTAATGTGCCACCTGCTTTGTTGTCATATTTGACAGGAGGGATTCCAGGAAATGTACCAAAGTCAGAAACATAAACGCTACCTTTCTCCATTGAAGTAAACACAAACACCTTTAAATCTCATCTGAAATTTGCCAAATAAAAGCAAATATCGGATCGTGTTTCGAAATTAATTTTTCAGTTAATATTTTTGTGTACATATTGTTTTTTAAATAGCAAATATTTTTTTGTATTAATGTTTTTAACACAAAATAAAAATACAACGTTTAATCAGATTTTTTTCACCATAAATATTTTTATTCTGTTTTATTTTGTTGAGTAAAATAATTTGTGGAGTATTTCGTGTCGAAATTAAAAACATATTTATCTATTTTTATAAATAAAAAAAAAACAACAATATATACACATACAGATATTTATTTTTATGGTTCAAATATTATCATCACATAAATTGCTTAGGGTGGGCGGTGTTTTAAACGCCAATTAAGAACTTTTTTTATTTTCATACTAATTAGCGAGATTTTTAATTAGTCCGAAAATATCTCTGAACAAAACATTAAAATATATTTTATATTAATGCTAAATATGAGCTAGTCATTCATAGTATGAAATATATAATATTATTTTACTGTGTGTTGTCCTATAGTAGAAAGCGAAGCGGGTGACGGAATCCTGAAGGCTTAGCTTGGTTGCCATATTATCCAAGTAGGGCGCGGATATATTCCAAAATTATCAAAATATTCTTATCGATGGATCATAATTTGGTTCTTTGCAAATTATGTGCGAATAAACGTTCATATTTTTTTCGTACTATGATTTTTATTGAACAAAACGATTCATATTTTTGTAAGATATTAATGGTTAAAAAGGTGTTAGTCAACTTTGACGTGTACTGTAATTAAGTGTGTTAAGAAATTACTCATAGCAAAAAATATCTAAATTTATTTTCATACATTATATGCATATTATAAATATTCAACATTTTTAATTTTGAAATGTAGCACTTTTTGTGCTTCACAATCATATTATATGATAAGTTGGATCTTGATTATCTCACTACCAACGCAACGCAAATACTAATTAATAAAAGAAACAAATTTACTCCTCATTTTTGCAGTAATAATAGAAATGCTGCGATGTATATTTTTTTTCGGAACTAACTTCGCTTGTTGACGAATGATTTGAAAGCATCCAGTCGACTGATCACCATTTTTGAATGCACAACAAATGCTTGCAATTTTTCGTACTTTAAGGGGTAATTCAAAAATAAGAAAGAATATACCGCGAAATCAAGTATTTCTCTAAATTTCATTCTCACACATACAATACAATGTTTTGTTTTTTCCATCCATGGTTATATTTTGCGGCTTGATGTCTAACTCGTTATATGTACTCGCTGAACGCGCGTTAGTAAATAGGCTTACTAGAACGAGATCGGATCAAAATCTTCTCCTTAATCTCGCCTGAAACACGGTCAGGTCAAATTCAGATAGTCTCGGATTAGGCAAATCCGGGCCCTCGTAACAAAACGAGCACGCCTATATATCTTTAGTCCCGTGCTAGCGGTGACAAAACTATAGAGACCGGGTTAAGTCAAGACTCTTTCACTAGCTTGTGTATGAAAATAACTGCTTCGCTTTCGGCCGGAATGTTACAAATATATTTATTGTTAAAACCAATGAAAATCTAACGCTTTTTGAATGTCGGGAGAAATCGACGTCTTGAATTCATTGTAGACAAAAATGTCTGCCATCAAGGTATCAGTGCTTTTTTTCGTTCATTGATTAACAAATCTAATGCTCAATATGAATACAGTAACTATTAATCTCTTTTAGAAAAAATAAATAAAGAAATTTCCTGTAAAATACACTATTTCAATATGAGCTTCGTTCGATTTTTATTTGATTAAATTGTTTTCATTTTAATAAATGAATACCTGAAATCTGTAATGAAAATATATCATTTTATATACTACCCTTATGCTAGTGATTCAGAAGGCTCGATTTTAAAGACTGTGAAATATATGGTTGAAATCTTTACTGAAGAACATGCCTTGAAAACAAACATTATAATAATATGAAAAATAATACTAGATGTTACAAACTATCCTTCATTGTAACAAAAGAAAAGTGCAAAAAATCTTCTGTTTGGAAATCTAATATTGTTTTTTGCGTTTTATTGAATTGTTATTGAAACATATTTATTTTTACTTCACCCCGTTGTAGTGAAACAGCGTAAAACGATTCTCGTGTAAATCCAAGTATGGGTGTACGTTTACATTTTATCGATCAAAACAATTGCTGTCGAGATAATAAAATATCGATTTGCTCGCCTAGAAAGTGCTCCATAAATAACTGTTGCATGCAAACCCGTCGGCACTTATCGCCACTATTGCATTCGAATGCAAATAATCCTCCCAAGAGTTTGAAAACTATTTCTTCACACACAGCTTGTCGGGATTATGCAAACGCGCACCCTATTGAGTGCACTATACGCTTCAATAGTTGCACCAGATAATAAAATATGTAAATCGGATCAACGGGGTAGATAAAACACCACCCACCACTCCCTCCCCCTTTTAGACACTGATTGAATGTATATTATACTCATTCGGAATAAAACCTGGCTGAAGTAATCTGACGCGTTCACTTATTGGATGATCATTAATTTACAGATTTAATATAACATATATGAGTCGTTCAAAAACACAACATATACTATTTTTGAGAATGAGGAAAATTATTTTCAGTGTACTTAGTAATTAATGATGAAATTTAAGGGTTGTTGTTTATGTCGAATTTTTAAAAGCTAAAGGAAGTAACTTTTTTAATGATTTTGGGCCAAAAGCAAATTAAAAAATATACACATCATTGAAGTTTACGGAGACTGAATGGTTTATATTCTACTACTCTCTTTGAAAACAAGAGAGGTTGAGCGACTGAGTAATACAAACTTCTGTTGAGATACCTCCATTAAGAGGCCATATGCTCCACACTTGGAGCGGACATAGATTAAAAAAAAAATGTTGTAAGTCTTTTTTCCTGGTCGCAATTTTCACATTTTTTCAAATTTAAAAGCTACATTCGGCATTTTCAGTTTACTTGCTTTTGGTAGAAAGTGAATCTCTTTGTTATTAATTATCAACAAAAAAAACTGGATTCCGCTGTGGATATGAATATTATCATCAATGTTTAATCCGAGCGAAAGATTTTAAATATCGTTCAACTTTAAAAATGATATTTCTTTGGTAGACTTTGTAACAATTGTGTGTTATCATAGTATTTTCCTGGTGAACTCGCTGAAGAGACTATTCCTCTGCCGGCCTCCCTCGTATGGAATCCTGTGCAACAGTTTGGAAAATAAATAAAAACCTCAAGCCACTCTTTCCTCCGGCGTAATACATCGTTTGTCACTACTTGTTGCTGCAGTATCTATCGCCAGGCTAGGCGCATCGGCCGCTCTGATGTCATAACGGTCTTGAGCCTCGCCGCCCGCTGTATGTTCGCTAATACTCAGTTGACCTTTAGGAGTTACATCGAGTTAACCTTTCGCAGAGGGGGAGAGCAGGTGTGCCTTGAAATCGGTCGACAGATTAGAGGAGAAGCAATCGTTTCATGTTGTTTTTGTTGCGTCAGATGGGTGTTTGCTTTGAGGTCTTAGTCTATGCTTCTATTCTGAAATGAGAATATTACCCTAATCTAAAATTCAAATAATTTAATTCATGTCGTATGCGATATAATTCACTTCCAAAGGTTTTTTCTAAAGGAATTTTACTCACACTGCACCGAAGATATACACATATCTTTCCAGCACAGATATGGGTTTTTTTTGACAGCAAGCAGGCCGACAATTCAAACATACTTTATCGTTACGAACAAAATAACTATTTTTTGTCTTTCATATTTTAATAGGTCAAAATAACTAAGTAAGGTAAGAGCACCCATCGCCGCCACTACACCAACTACCGCCACCGTAAGAATGTTCTCGAAATAACAAGAAAACCGTTAAAATTTTCTCAAAAAAATATATTGAAAGGTAAATACGAATGCATAGTGATCACGTGTCATTTGTTGTTTTGTAGCTAACTGTATTTATTCTATCGGAAATCTCAGTCTTCTGCAAGGGCTCGGCGGTAAAGTTGTGATTTGGCTTTTCGTTAAGCACTTTGTTAAGAAATGGTTAAATTTTATTTTTCGATTAAAAACAAAATTAATTGAATATGTATGAAAGTTACGTTTAGTTTGTAATAAATAACATATTCGGAACACTCTAAAGTAAGTTTAAATCTTTAATTAATATTTTTTAAGTGATAAAAATAGAAAATACTGCGTGGCGGTGATTGGACCCATTAATTATTATATGGGAACCAAATACCGCCACCCCTGGCGGTAATAGAGTTTGAAAACATTGAATTTTTGAATGTAAATTATAAGTATTTAATACATTTTTCAAATATTAAAGTGAACAACACAAGTTATATTTGTGTTGGTCCAATCACCGCCACTTCTACTGTACATTGCTCATTCCGTAAAAACATCAGCAAAAATATAGTGGCGGTAATAGGGCATTGGCCATGGCGGTGATAGGCTCCACATAAACATATACAAAAATGAAAATTTAAGCTTGATAAACTTAAATATTGCAATATTTTTCATATAATTTATAAAGAAAATGATTAAATAAGCATAATTTGTTTCAAAAATACCAATGCCGTAATAATGTAATTGATAAAATACAGCTTTAATTTAATTGGCGGTAAAAGGAACCATAATCGGTGATTGGGTCATTATTTTACCTTAATTTTCAGATATTAAAAATTTATGAAATATGGTTGGCACAAAAAAATGTTTTTACTCCGTGGGAGTTCCGTACTGGCAATAAGTAAAAAATATAGTATACCACGTACCACATTGCGTGATAAGATTAGTGGTAAGTATAGGGAATGAGCTAAGTCAGGATTTCCAATAATGAAGCCTCAGTTACAGGACTCTCGCAGAACTCACCAAAACTCTAAGCAGAGAAAATCCATTTACTGGTGGAAGACCTGGAAAGAAATGGTTTAGCAGTTTTTTAAAAAGGCACCCGGAATTGGTGCAAAGAGTTTCACTGAACCTTACTTCGGCCCGATCAAAATTAACAGAGAGCAACATCAAGAATTGGTTTCAAAAAATTAGGACCTACTGCCGGTATATAAGCACCCACGACTTACATTAAGTAGTTTGATATTTGATTACTTATAATAAATACTTGAATATTTAATTTTATTTTAGACGAGCCATTCTTCGATATTTTGGAAAGCAAAATAGCGCCTTCCTTATTAACAGAATTTCAAAGTTCTTCTTCGCATTGGGACGGTGATCTTCAGCACAAAAGTTTATTTGAATTGTGGCACAAAATAAGCATCAATAAGGATCCGCTTTCTCGTATGACCAACGATGTAACCAATCTGGACGAAAGTTTTCGGTTCAAAGAAGGTGACGTTATTGACCTGAACGTTTTAAATGATGGTACAGTCTTAATAGCTGATGACAAAAAAATGAAAAAACTGGCAACCCCACAGAAGCAGCTTACACCTAATCCAGTACCTCACCAGGAAAATTCAAATGATACAATGTACCCAACGCCGTTTAAGAATGCACTGTATTAGCCAGAAGCTGCGCCACAGTCTAAAAAGTTAATAAATTTGAAGAAAGTCACTCCTGTTGTAGCAACTTCAAAAGAATTCCTTACACATCTTCGAAATCAAAAATTGGACAAAGACATGAAATAAAAGGATATAGCTGAGAGACGGCTGAAAAGAAAATTAAGATTCGATGAAAAGGCAGCAAAACAACAGAATTCTGCAAAAGTGGCTAAAGTACACAAAGAAATTATGGCATCATTTGATACTGGCGATTACGTTGTTGTGACCTATGAAGGCGAATTGTTTCCTGGTCTTGTTCTAGGTAGCAATACAACCGATAATGAAGTGCAAGTTAAGACCATGACAATGGCAGGGTCAAACTGGAAGTGGCCTGCGATCGACGATATTTTAAATTACCCTGTTGCAGATATTGTAAAAATTTCTACGCCAACGTTGACTAATACTAGGGGCTTTTATTCCGTCCCAGAAGTGGTATCTTTAAAAAAGAAGTAATACTTAACCTACTTGTCTAATTTCATAGTAGTATGTACTTATATAAGTAAGTACCTATTATTTATGTTAATACCAATGAAGGTGCAATTTTTTATTTACAAGAATGTGTTTTTTTTTTTTTTTTTGTATTAGGAATGTGTTTTTTTTATATAAATAATTTAAGTACATACCTAGGTATAATAGAAAACATTTAAACGTAGGTACATAAATAAAATGAATTTAATTCGAACAAACATTATCTTTAAATGTGTTTAAAATGGCTTTAAATTCATATGGCGGTAGTTGGTTCCTACTTTGGCGGTAATTGGATAAAAAAAATAATTGGGTGGCGGTAATAGGGAACAATTCTTCAATGAAAAAACTTTAGTTAATTAATTAAATATAAAGCTCATCCTCACTATTGTTTTATACTTAAATAGGCGATATATAACAGTATAGAATTAAACAAGAAGTTTATGTTTTCGTTAAGAAATATAAGAAATACACACAAATTTCTTAAATCAAGCTACTAATGTGGCGGTAGATGGTGCCCTTACCTTATGTTCAACAAATATTATATTGGTCTATTGCCATTTCGGCCTCACACTATCGTCTCAACTAATGTTTTGTTAATTTAATTAAGCTATATGTATATACTAGGGCCTCCAATCTCGGATCCCGCCCAATTTTCCCGGGATCGGGACAGTGCTAATCCAGGGATTTCGGAATTGAAGATAAAATGTGGAAAATTCTGGAAAAGTTTTTGAAAACAGGCAACCAGACAAAATTTAAGTAATCCGCGCAGTGGCGGATTATCCCGTAAGCGCTTGAGGCACTTGCGTCAGGCCTCCGAATCTAGGGGCCACAAATATGAGGCCCCAAATTTATCGCATCTTTTTTCCCATGCAACACTTATTTATTGCAAAGGGCAAAGCGCAAACATATCTTCGTATCGGCACAGTGGTGGATTAACTCATAAGCGCTAGAGGCCTCTGAATCTTACGGGCCCCAAAAACGTTTACCACATTTTCGATTTCAATCTTTATTTATTTACACGAAACACTTTTAAATACGAAAATTTATTGCAAGAAGTGACGCCCCAAAATTGATGACGGTAGTCCTTTTTCAAATACCGCAACTCAATGCCGGGTCACCGCGTGAGAAGCTTTTTTTTCAACCGGGTGATTCCCGGATCATTTTTGACGAATGCGCTTAGAAATAGGTAGGGTAAAGCATACAATTATTGGCCACTTAAGGATTTTTTCATTTTGTTTGATCATGCATCATTAAGAAGATGGAATGAAGTCCATTTATATTTTTTTTCCATTTTTTACAATTTTAATTATCAATAGTAATAACATCTAAAAAATAAATTACAGTTTTTTTAAAATAATCACAAAAAGGTGGAAATCTACAATTATTGGCCACTTCAAAAAATTCTATAAATTAACAATTCAAAATAGAATAAAAATAATTATGTCATGTTATGATCACACACTAGTATTAAGTGGGAAGTCAAGTGCTCATTGCAATTTTAATGTTACTTTAGGTTACATAAACGACAATTTAACGACATATAATACATTGTGCTACACCGAGAGAAGCATATTATTTTATGAAATGGAGCTGAATGAAAATTGACTTCAAAATCGAAAATATTTGTTGAAGAATTGAGAAATATTATTTCATTGAGATTGTATTGTCCACGTTCATCATTATTATCAATATCACCATCATTACTTGTTGAATTAATTAATACATCTAATGATAAATCTAAATATTAATGTTATCGGATTCATTTTTATATTTTTCAGTAATTTTAATAGGAAGTCTCC
The DNA here is from genome assembly GCA_031772345.1 of Himalopsyche anomala. Lineage (NCBI taxonomy): Eukaryota > Metazoa > Arthropoda > Insecta > Trichoptera > Rhyacophilidae > Himalopsyche > Himalopsyche anomala. Next base: position 25,703,788 of record CM062826.1, read on the forward strand.
TGCTTTTTACAGATTATATTTGGACACAAGCAATATGTTTTCTTGCATTACACGACGGAGCAATAATATTGCTTTTCTTGCTAATTACTTTGTCTTTTCTTGCAGTCGTTTCTTCTTTTTTTTCCTCTTTTATTTTAATGCAATGTTATTATAATTGGTTTTTGTTTCAAAGATTATAAGCAAATAAATTTGCGAGCCCCTTATTAAATTTTACTAAGACGGTGAGTCTTTTGCTAATTTAGGAGAAAACAATATTCTCAGATAAAATTAATACATAACTACAATTTTTGACTTATATATTATCTACGACAGCTTCAGTATACACAGTAGTAAATTTTAAAACATTTACGGAAAATTGCATATTGATCCAACTGTGTTTTGTGTTTTTCCGATGAAAGAACACTTGGTGAGTTTTTCAAATAAGTTAGCACGTAGAAAAGTTGGTTTCATATCTTATAAGACTAGCTTTTATTTCCATGTAGTCAATAATTGAGGATGGCCAATAAAGTAGGTTTTACCCTACATATGTAGAAATGAATATATTTCATTCGATACTTAGCACACACACATGTGTTTTTATCGCAAGCAGTTAAACCCTTGAACGGTTGAATGAGTATATTTTTTGTAATGAATCTATAGAATGAAATATGATATTCGCCCTAAAACAACATTTATTTCAAAATGTGTGACGCTCGCAAATTAATTGTATTTATTTAATTATTCGTAGAGCAGTGGTTCTCACATCATATTTTACTGTGGTCGATTTAAGATCAAATCTACATACTTGATCTAAAAGTGATAATAATAATCCAATTGACAAATTATGAATACGATGCTGGAATTATTATTAATGAAAAAAATGTTCACCGTCCAGATAGTTTCAAATAAAAACAAAATAAGTATTACGCATAATTTATGTATTGTAGATATGTATTTTATTTCAAATAAAATATTTACATTTTTATATATAAAAAAAATCAATGTTCGTTATATAACGAAATAAAAACTATACCTACTAAATCTATCTTTTTAGCTCAATGCAAATCACTGAGATATTTGTTTTTATTTCTTTGACTCTGAAACATTTTGTATACCACTTGCATCTGTCAATGCATGGATTAATTTATGACTAGGTTTTGTTTTTATATCTTAGTTCTAGCCGTAAATTATTTGTCGGTGAAAATCTTTCGCTTCTCGGCGCTAATCAAACGTTAACATATTTCAGATTTTAAAATATAAATAACCGACTCATAATTATGAAACCTATATGGATGGATGAACATAGCTTTTTTTGTATGTTTCAGTGTAAAAATAATAATCATCAATCTACAGGTCACTCGATTTTAGCCAGCCTTTTTTATAAATACGTATGTTATTGTAGGATTCTATGCATCCTGGTAAATAAATATTCACGATGAAAGAATATCTTTTCAAACCCTACATTTAGTTTTAAATAACGGGTCGATGTAAGCTGTCGTTCTGCACAATCAGTGAGGGATCATATATATGGATACTTAGATAATTGGCAGAGACAGTAATAATAGGTGAGTCAAAATAATAAAAAATAAATAAATGATAAAGTCAAATGTAGGCGCTATAAACTTTTTATTGAACTTGCGAATGAAGTGTATAATCTTTTATTTTACCCAACTCTTGCGATTAAATACGTATTGTACCTATCTAAAAATTAAAATGTATATAAAAATATTTTATTTATAGAATATAATTATAAAACGAATAAGTAAAACACTACAAAAATTCTAAAATGTACACATAAAAAGATAAGAAATCTTATAAAATTTATTAGAAAAATATTTTATTAATTGACAATAATTATAAAATTTATAAACAATAATATTAGTAAAATTTATAATACTTCTCAACGATAAATTTATATTTAATTAGCTTAAAAAACCTCTATAAACCTGTTAATTTAATTAAAAATATATTATATGAATGAAATATTTACAAATAATAATTTTAACCCTAACTTATTTAGCATAGTAGGTATATGCAACAAATCCGAAAAAGTTTTTTTTGTATTATTTTATATTTGTTAATATTTTATTTCTAAGCATATTTTTTTATGTTGTCATCTTGATGAATTTGCAATAATAATTACTATTCCTATATGTATTGGTTACAAAATTTATAACTAAATGAAAAACAAATAGTATTTCAAAAAAATGTATAGAATAAATATGGTTTTGGAGTTTGGACCATTATAAACCTATTAATGCAATTTTTCTTAATCAAATACAAAATATATATAGTTTAAAAATATTCATTAATTATTTAAAAAGAATAATAATTCCATTATTATTCGAACATTAATTTAAATATTGAAAAATCTTTACCGTAAATTTTAGTAAATTGGTCATCTTTTTTGCACAAGTAATGAAATGCTGTTTGTTACATTACCTATTCGAATGATTTGAAATGTTAACTACATTCGGCTCTCTTTTTACACGGTAGATACATTACCTATGCACTACTGTGTAAAAAAGTATATTTTTTTAAAAAAATCGGCTTAGAAGAAATAAATCTCTCAGGGCATATAACTGAATATTAAGTACACGCAAAAGATATATCACCGTATTATATCGAAGCCCTGTACGAAAAACCGTCTAATAAGAATCTAGTGCTATTATGTGTTTTACAGTTTTTTTTTTAAATTACTATTTGTAACATATAACTTAGTGGATATAGGATACATAAATTAATCCCATATTCAGTCACAATCGGTACTTACTAAAAATATGTATATTTTTACCCGTTTACCAACCACCATTATTTTTAAAACGACAAAAACAAAGTCATACTCATTAATATATAATTTATCGTTAAAAAAGAAATACATGTCCTGCCATCGTAAATTCTTCAAATCAGCTTAATAATATGTCATTATCTAACGTTATCACAATAAAAAAAACAATGAGCTTGTAGTGCAGTCGACAGCTCATATTATATCTGATTTTATTATTTTGATATTATTATAACATGTATTAAAAATATGCGTGCTGGGTTTTTACCGTCCATCAATGGGCGGTAAGTGCTTGAACATGTTTTTTCACTTGGTTCATTAAGGGCCAGCAACATATCGGACGTATTTTTAGCACCTTGAAGGAAGTGTTAAAGAGTTAATATTTTTTAACCACCGCTCCTGTCCTAGCCCCATTCTTTTATCGCTACTCTCTTCGAAAAAGAGAGGTTTGAGTAACTGATTGTAGAAAACTATTATTGTAGAAAAAAGCTTCTTTCTGTTCAGATACCTCCCATCAGAAGGCCATTTGCTCCACATTGAGAGTGGATGTTCATAAGAAGTTTATAAAACTTACTAAATTTACAAAACTTATTATAACTTTATAATATTTATAAGAAATAAACAAATTAAATTCAATAAGTCTATGCTTTGTTAGCTTTTTCATATCCTAGCTCTGTACTTTTATCGCTACACTCTCTTAAAAAATGCGAGATTCAGCAACTGAGAACATAAAAATTCATAAAATTCTGAAGGTTTGACACAACTTATGACAAACTTTAATTATTTCAATTAATCTCAAACAATTTTATTAAAAATTGTAATGGTTTCTTTTCATTCAAAATTTGATTGCGACCAATTTGTAATATCATGTTTGTCATAATTGCAATCCCACAGTGGGACATCTTGCCGCTCAGTTTTCACGGAAAAGATTATAACGTATAGTGCAGTGGTCGGCAAAATTATTCGCCAAAGAGCCAAATATAAACATTAAAAACAATTAAAAAATATATTGGGAGCCAAATCTGTCTATTAATGTCCGCGCTTAAGGGGCCAAAGAGCCGCACTTTGCCGACCAATGCTATGGTGCAATTCGAAAAACAGGGCCTCCAAATTGTATTGCGCTTGGGGCCTCCCAAGTGCTTAGTCCGCCACTGAGATCCGCGTGAGACCTGAGAAAACGACAGGAGACGTGAGACCAAAAAATTCCAATTTTTTAAAATTATTTCCTGGCTTTTTAAAATTGGCCACTGAGAATTTATTTTAAATCTCCAAAAGAGCTAAAAATAAAAGGTCTCAGATATTTTCATTTTGGGAAATTCCCAGAATTTTCAAACTCGGCGATCAAAGTTTTTTGAAATCCCGAATTTGTTCACGATTTTAATAATGAATGTTCAATCCTGGGCTCCTGGAATTACAAAAAGGGCCCGGGATTGGATGCCCTAGTACAGCGGTCGGCAAAGTGTGGTCTGCGAGAAACCTTTGGTGGTCCGCAGAGAAACCTGAAATTATTTCAATTTTCTAATCCTACCACCAGAAAAAATCATAGACGTGGCAATATGTGGGTAATAGATATTCTTTTGGAGCGAACATTCAAGATACGTATTTATGTACGAAGGTAAATGAAAGCCTCATCAATCTTTCGTCCGACGACACTCTCAAAGTTAAATTTCATTCATCCTTATCAAGAACTCAGTTTTGGCTTTCTATAAAAATGAAATACATTTTGTTTAGTAAAGAGGCGATGAAAATTCTTATTCAATTATCCACAACATATTTATGCGAAAAGGCCTTTTTATCTGTCACAGCAATAAAAACACGGTGTCGATCTCGGCTTGAAATACATTCAGTTTTCCGTCTTGCAGTTGCATCATTGGAGCCAAATATAAAATTTATCATATCAAATATGGAGGAACATCCATCACATTAAAAATTTATAAACCTTTTATAATTTTATTATAATTAAGGGTTTTATTTTATAAAGTTAACACAAAAGTCCAGTAAGTGGTCCGCTGGATGAAAATTGTGAATTTAGTGGTCCGTGAGCCCAATAAGTTTGCCGGCCGCTGCCCTAGTATATACTGGCTGAGAAGAGATACACGATATTATTATATTTTCTCATCTACTCTTATATCTTAACTTAATTTAAAATATATCGTATAACGTATATCGGTATAACCAAGCTTTTACCAACTTAAACCACAGCGGGCGATACAAAATCGATGGTAAAAAATATTCCATGATTCTTCCAAACCAGAAATTTTAATTAAAAAAAATATTCAGTTAAAAATGCACAAATTATAGGTGTATGTCAAATTATTAACATATTGTTATAATTATGTACGGATAAATCCGTTCGAAAGAATCCGTTCACCGGTAAACATACATTTACTAGACATTCTCAAAGTCTAGCTGCATTTCGTCAAACACTCAATCAAATCTGTCGCACAGCACAATTAGATATTTATTGAAATGTAGGTTTTTATACAGTCGTATTTACTTTATAAATTATGATATCAGAAGCATAATGTGGGTAGATTTATGATGTGAGGGATTCGGCGCCTGCCCGAAATTTGTTGCCAGAAACATTAAAGTCCGCCTTCAGTCAGTTGGGGAAGATTTAGTGTGAGCCGTTAAATTACCATAAACATAATATTAAGATAAATCCGGGGGAATGCGTGAGATATTTAGCGGGAATTTTATCCGCCTTTATTATAAACGAGTGAAAAGTCTTCCCCCAGCGTGCCTATTTCAATTGGCCGCGATTTCCAGTTATTTAATTAATTTTCAGTCGGTTTGGAAAGAGAGTAAAATTATGATTATATGCGGAATAAATTCCATAGAACTATGTGTAAAATAACTTCACATTATATAAAATATCCATTATGTTAAAACCATAAAATTTTATGTTAATATTAATCTATAATTCTTGATTGAAAGAATGTATATTTATTAAAAAGAAAACACCTTTTTTCTACTTATTTAAAAATAAATATAAATTCATCAATTGTGAAATTAGTACAAAAACTAAGTGTATGTAAACATGTTGCGGTTTTTTGTAATAATTTATTTCAACTGTTTCAAAAGACATTTCATTCCATTCATAACTCGAAACACCTGGAAACGTCAGACGTTCGGTGACTAATTTACTCAATTGTAATTTCTTCGTTTGATCTGAAGGTCAACCGCTGACATGAAACTCATTTTTAACAAGTATGCTTACAAAATATAAACATATGTTACATGTTCATTATCTGAAGTTAATAATTATAATCGTAGATTGCAGTCCGCTAGAATTGTGCGATTTAAAATCAGACCCGTTTTTCACCGACTAGTTAGAAGGTAGAAATATTTTTTTTTCAAATCAATAAAGAGCTATCTAAAATTAAAGAACTTTGAACTAGAGCTATGATTAATGCTTGGGAGCGACTTAACCCTCCTAGAACGAGCGTGACCATATGGTCACAGTAAACACCGTTGTCTGTTGATCCCACTATTCATCCTTTATCTACAGGAATATCGTTGCTTTCGCTAATATTTGGTTAAGAAGGGTACAGACTTCAGTTAGTCATCAGCCGTGGGGACAGAAACGGCCACCAAAAGCACATGCGATTTTTTGAATTTCCGTTTTTTTAAATTACTTTTTGAAATTGTTAGTTATTTTTTTTTATCAAAACATCAAATTATTTACAGTTTTTTTGCTAATGTAACTAGTTGTATTGAAATTAAGTTGATCTAAAGAGGTCAAATTGTAAATATTTAAAAAAAAATCACGATCAGCTAAATTTCAACCCCGAATGTTTGCGTTCCCATACCGTCACTTTTGTCCTTACTTACTGTCTGTACACAATATTACACAGTAATAAAAAGGATGAGCATGACCATATAGTCATGCGGGGTTTTATAGAACGACTGCGTTTTTTTTTTTTAAATTGTTAGGAATATAAGTTATCCGTGACTTCAATATGGCTTAAAAAATATTTTTTTTATCGTAAAAAAGCTCTCGTCTCTGGAGGGTTAAGTAAACGAAACCGAACAACCACAAAGTTCTCATTAAAAAAATACATTTAAATTTTCTAATAATGCGGCTCTCGGATAAGTTTTAAATCTGGTCCTCGGACGATGTAAGGTTAGAAGCCCAGATCTAAGCAACTATTACATTATAAATATAAATGGAACTTCAGATATATCATCCTCTTTTTGCACAGCGTCTACTTTCCAGGGAACTTCGTGCAACACGCCGTTCAAAAAAAGACACATTGAACATAGAAAATTGAGAGATAGGTTTATGTAGATTACTTACAATTTACAAAAATAATATCAATCATATGTATCTATAAAAATGATAATTGTAATCATGATAGTAGAATTTTTACAAATTGCTCAAATGCCCGGAGTAGTTTTTGCTAACCCCTTTTTTGCTGATTGCAAGAGTAAGTCAAATACACGAAAACCAACGTCACCCAAGTCGATCAATACTATCTGTAAGACGAGATTTGTAAATTGGAGGAATGATTTTATTCCGCCAGATATAAACTCGAAGGACTTATTTTATTTTTTTGCTCTCAACAGGTAAACGCGCAACAGTTGAACTGTCAGACCAGATAGATACTAAGCCCAGTATTTACTAAGAGAAAATGTATTATAATCGCATGATTCAGCGATTTTCCTTGTTATTTTTTTTACTATTATTATTTACCGTCGCCCTTTCGTGCATATCTCACGGTATTGTAACTGTACGCGAGGAATGATTAATGGACATCCGTGTTTTTCTTTTGACAGGTCGAGGAAATTCGGGCGATGATCGACAAGATCCAGGAGAATGTCGAGGAGGTGAAGAAGAAGCACAGCGCCATTCTCTCGGCGCCTCAGTCCGATGAAAGTGAGTCATTTTTTAGAATTCCTATTTGTATACTCTCTGAATGCGGGCGGATTTTGTTATGCCGGAGTTATTCACCTTTTTTTATTCAGCTTTATCCTACGTGCGATCTTTTTACACACTTCCAACAGCAACGAAAAAATAAATGGGAAAAAAACCTTAGTCGCCTACGTTTTTGTATCACAATATTTTATTAACAAAATTGTATGAGAACCAACATACTTCGATGTAGTATATTTTTTGTTGGTGCTGTTGCTATGCTAGCATCCTTAATTGTGTACTGTATTAAATGGGTAGTGTTTTTAATTCAAAACTGTATAATGTAGGTATTAAACTGGTCGTTAGATGTTCGTTGTATGTCCTTACAGCAAGAAGATTAGTACTAGGGTATCCAATCCCCGATCCTTTTTGTGATCCCGGCTTTTCGGGATTCACAATCTTTCAATCCTACCGAGATAATTCATTTACCATAATTTATTTATTTTTACATATCCCTAATTTAATACAAAAAAAAACTGGCATTACGGCTATCGGTCAAAGCGACATATTTTTTATTATATTTACCATAGTTTCTCGAGATCAATTCGAGTAAAAAAGATATTACTAATTTGTTTTTTACGTGTTATAGTAAAACCCGGAATCGGTATAAGGACGATCCCGGAATTACGGGATCCCGGGATTGGATGCCCTAATTAGTAACATGAAGTATTTTGAAGTTTTACAATTTTCTCGGATCACTATTGTTTTGGGACACTTGCTTGCAAAATATTTATCTACGTTGGAAAAAAAAATACGTCGTAAATATTTTATAAATCAAAATTAATCGATTCAGTACTTAGCCCTTTAATGTGTAAAATGGTTAGAGATACATTAAGTTAATACAGTTCTTAAATAAATTTATTAACTTAGAAACGTATTATATAGAATCAGCTAAATATTTTTGTTAATTTTTAACATTTTTTACTCAGTTAATATCCCACTTTGGAAAGATCAGATTGTATTTTCGTATTTCACCCGGTTTATATATTCAGCTTAATAATGTTTTTCTAAAAAGCCAAGCTTATAATTTAAAAAAATGTTTTTTGTTACATGCCTACTCATATGTGAAGAATATGGACTCCTAATGGAGCTTATCTTATCTTAGTTGTTCCATGATAACTGTTTCTTACTCGGTTGCTCAAACTCTCTTTTTCGGAGAGAATAAGACCAATTTGAAAGAATTTGGGTTAGTTAATCGCTTCCGCTAAACCTAGTTTTTTTTTTGATTGGATATGTGAGAGAATATAGGCTTTACAGACATTCGAACAAAAATCTATACATCAATTTAAAAATCTATTTATTAAACTTCCCTTACTGGGATATTGGTATATGTTGAATAGCTCATACACCAGTGAGTTTTTAAATATGCCAGTCAGAAATTTACTCCAGCCCTCCCATCTTACATTTTTTTTTGCGTACGAACCTCGGCTATTATATATGTTCTTAGCCTACAATAGGCTCTTCGTTTGAATGGCCATGTTATAGCATGACAACGACCGTTTTTATGGCAACATGGTGCATACTTTTTTTGTACGTTGAGTGCTTGTATCATGCCAACCCAATAGGGGAGGGATATTTGAACGCGGGATATTTAAAGTAGAAAGTTTCGCGACGTTTCGACCTTACTAACCGATTTAATCCACGCGTGTGTGGGGACGCGTTTATATTGTATCATTTATCGAGTCGACTCGGAGTTTAAATAAATATTAAGAAAATTGCGAGATTCCTTTTAAACGAAATACGTTTGGAATCAGGTCACGAAATATAAAAAAATCGCTTAATACTTACCTAAACACGGAAACGAAATTTGCATTACGATACTTTTAAATCAATAACTATTGGTAGCACTGGTATTTTTTTAAGAGTAAATGGTTTTATATGCAAAATGTATGCATATATATGCATAAAATGCAACGTTGGCGGATATAGGCAGGAGTTAAAAAATAAAACACTAGAGTGCTAATTCCATATTATGTATTTAATTTTGGTCAGGGCTTGTTTCGTTCATGGCGTTCATTACTGATTAAACTTAACTTGCTATCAAGAATTGACAATGAACACCCTAAAAACGTAAATTTTGACGTCAGATAAATATGTGACCTGTTGATAATGTTCGCCATCAGCGAAACCGGTTCTGATCTAAAATAAATATTGTAATATATTTTTTTTATATATATTTGAATTCAATTGTGTTTTTTTGTTAATTAATGCTTTGTAGTGGACGCATGCAAATAGCACCACTGGCGCTCGTGCGCTCTTCATCCAAAGGGCTGAAAATCCTTGACAATAAACAATAACAAATTAACAGAAATCCAATGTTTCCTAGAAATATCACATTAAATAGTGTCCGTGATGGAATTTGCATTTACTTGGTAGAACTACAATATACTGAGTGAAAAGTACAAATATATTTAGTAAGACGTTGTCTAATACGGTTGACAGTTATTTTGGAATCGCATCATCTCCAAAAATATTCTTACGATGGGGTGTTGTAATTGATATCAAGAATATTTAACAACCATTAAAGCGAAAAAAGCAACAAATTTTTATCTGATTAATTACATCGAATGGTTTTAAAATTTCACACCTCTTTCACTTTTACTGCTGTCTATAGAAGGGTTGTACAGTAATGGAGGGTTTCTCACTTCGTAATCATTTTTCTGACAGATATAGAAAACATTGTGATTGGGTCACACAACACAAGTCATTGTTTAAAAAAATATGTTCAAATGGAAATGAATCATCGAAATTACACTTTTCAATGATTCCAAAGAAACGAAAATTGAAGGTGATAGTGTAAGCAAGACTGTGGAGTCGGAAAATCCAGAGAAAAATAATTTAAAGATATTAAACAAATATTAGTCTATTCATTAAATTTATTGGTGAAACCTACTAGAATCTATTCTAGTAACTAAAGTGATTTGATTGGTATACATACATATATGTTAGTTAAATGGAAATATTTAAAAAAAAAAACCATTTAAAGTCAGTTTTTTTATTTAATCGTCTCATTTATTCCTGACTGCACAGCCCTTAGGTGTAAGCACTGTAAACAAAAATACAAAGTAAAGCAGATATTCTACTTTTATCCGAATATTGAAATGGTAAAATATTCTTGCAACCATCTATATATTAATAGTCGATAATGTCCGTCCGTCCGTCTGTAAATTGTCCCCGATTTTCCCTCCCCCTCCGCCCCAACCCCGCTGTCAACCATTTTTTTATTCATACTAAACACATACTTTTTTCGTTTGTTTATGGTCGCGATTTCGCCTTTTCGATGACGTCAAGAAAAACGATCCTCCTCCCCCCCCACCCCATCCCGCTGTCGCCATTAATTAATACACTGTTATTTGACGAAACGAATCAATGGCTGAAAAATTGAATTCTCATACAAAAAAGCGCCGCGGCCGTGGTTCGAACCATCGCTTCTGGATTATGAGTTGAAATCGTTACCGCTCGGGCAAACGAACAACTGTCAGCATCGATCTGATTTAATTATATATATTAAGCACACATTTAAATTATTCTAAAAATTCCAAAATACGCATACTTCACATGCATACATAAACAGTTGAATTATCAAATGGCTGAAAATTTGGATTCTCATACAAAAAAGCGCCGCGACCGTCGATCGATCCCATAATTATGAATTATCAGCCGAGCTCTTTGTCAACTGAGCTAACGTCACAATTATCAGAAACGATGAAAATATATAATATATATTAAATTTCGTTTGAAAATGGAACCTTTCGTTTTTTATTTAAAAAACAGCATGCATATTATATGTTTTATTTTTCGAGCTTTTCTCAATTCTACTGTACCCTAGAGGTAAGCCGCTTGGCTGGTAATCTGTAGGAACTTGGTTCGAATCTAGCCTAGAGCGCTTCTTTTTGGGTTTATAACATTTTTTTTTTTTGAAAATTTTCTTTTTAAATCACAGTACATCTTGATCGTATGAAAATAAATGCTACCAAAATAACAAAATCCGATTGACTAGCGAAATATGTTTTTCAAAAAATAAATATAAGACGCAATTATTTCAAGATTTGTTTTTAATCTAGGTACATACGTGGTATAGTTAGTTGTTGGCGAAAGCATAATTTCAGTATGTGTAATAAAATAACTTCAGTAAAAATCATTATATATATTTTAAAAAACAAGTTCTGTTTGGAGAATCAGTCAACATTTTGATAATTTTGTTTTGATAAAATGTGCAATTAATTTATACCATTTTGCATGTGAAAAATGATTATTAGCAAACTTAAACATTATTTCAAAAATTAAGTAATTTACAATTTAAAACTGCAGGGCTGTCGATATATGCGCCGAGGTCGATTTATGCTACTATGAAAAATGATTGTTAGCAAACTTGAACATTATTCCAAAGATTTAGTATTTTACGAAATTTCTGTCACTACGAAAAAAAATGTTAGCAAACTTAAACATTATTCCAAAAATTAGGTAATTTACGAGGTATATTTCTGCTAATAGGAAAAATAATTGTTAGCAAACTCAACATTATTCCAAAAATTAAATAATTTACAATTTAAATACAACAGGGCATGCTGTCGATATATGCCCCGAGATATATTTATTTTATTTTTAGAATTTCTGGCTTATTCAATAAATAGGTTTGTAATTTTCTGGCTTCTTAAAAAGGCAACAAAAATCCTCCCGTTGAGGTCAACGGGCTTACAGCTAGTTTCAATTAAATAACACTTGAAATTCCTGTCTTTTCCTTCCGATTTTTCCAACAAGTGAATATTTCAAATATTCACCCTTTTTATTATGCGTGTATGTTTTTGTTAGCTTTTATAAAAAGCCTATTGTGTTGAAAATTGAGTACATTCTTCGTAGATCTAAAGTTTGCGGTCACGCGAATTTTCCCTCGACTGGGGAAGAGTCGGGGATTTATGCGCCACTTGGTTTATTTATTTACGTATTCACACTCTGGCGTTTAGCTACGGAAAGCGTGTGAGATAATGAAAATTAATTTAGTATTGCGTTTCCGCGACGGCTGACACATCTTTTTATCGGCGGGAAATCCTTAACGCACGTTTAAAATATAATAATTGGAAAATGTTGCGTTATGTAGATTTTCCCATTTTTTTGTTTTACATTCGTCACCATAATAATATTGTTTTAAGGTTCAGGTATTTTTTGGAACTTAGAAACACTCAATCCGTCTTTAAGTATCGCTACATAAGCTTTTGCTAGGGAACTGCTTGTTACTCAGTTGCTCAACCTATCTTTTTCGAAGAGAGTCGTACGAATAGAAGGATAGGGCTGGGACAGGACTAGTGGGGATGACACCTTATCTTTTCCGTATGGAGGATTGGTAATGTATAATTATTTTGGAGATTACAAAATCCGTGCCGCCGAACAGAAATCGATTGAATAATTGCTGTTTGCACTGAAACTCGAACCCGTGAGGGTTCGTCACGGAAGCCTGTGTTTAGTTGTGTAATAAAATATATTCAGTGTCGATATTGATTTATTTGTATTGCCTATTACATACATTTATATTTCATTCTCCGTACATCAATTTCGAACTTACAATAAGCTTTTAGGATCAGCTTCGAGTAAGAAATTGGATAAACAAGTCTCGGGCGCGCTTGGGTGAAATTATTTATAAATAATATCGCGTTTATTGGATATTACATTCTTATTGGGGGACTTCTTTGGGGGTTGAAGTTTAAGTTATTGTTGAACATAGATAAATAAGTTTTTGCTAAATATGTTTTGCTGCATTCAATTATTTAATATATAATCTTATAGTCCCTCAGATCGAGTACTGTCATCCTAATATTATATGTTTTTTGTTTCTAGGTGTAAAGAAAGAAAGCTTATTAATTTGAATTTAATATTAATATAACATCATTTAAAAAATATAATTGAATTTGGGTAAATTTATTGCAAAAATTTAGAGATATCGTCTCTTATGATCTGCACCTTCTCATATTCTGAAAAGTCGTTTTTGAAGGGACCGACGAAAAAATATGCAAATAGAGGGATAATGTAGATAACGTTGTTCATATAAATCTTTTAGTACAATAACATTGAAGACCTTTAGTTTACATAAATATATTGTCAATTGAATTGAATTTGAAATATTTCAGAGTCAAATTGCAGAAATTAAAAGCTGAAAAACGATTAATACGTGTACTCGAATGAAATGGCTGTAAAAAAATGAATGCAAATAGCGGGAAAATGTGAATTCAGGACACGTATATAAGAGATTTTACTTTTTGTTTGAAATACCGTAGCTTAAAAAAACTCTTTATGTGGATACTAAAGAGTTAAGTGTATTTATTAAAACATCTGTAAAGATATTATAATTGTAATTTGAATTAGGATGTTAGACTGAATAACATGATGCATTATGTATCTCTTCGGAGCCAATATATATAGCTGAGAAAAATATTAGTTGAGTTATAGTTCTGTCGATGGCTAAAGCCGAAATACCTATCAACTAATTATTATAAAAAAACTGTAGAACTAAATACGTTGCTATTTTTACCCTATTATTATGGATTTTTACCAAGTAAATGCCAAGTCAATCAATAAATCTGTAAATCGATCAAAAACTGTACATGCTTTCTTGCTGAACGAATCCTTGATTGATTATGCCTATGAATCTTACGACTTCGTCGATACAATTGTGATATGAATTTGTTTCAATATAACCATTGAAATGTCACCGGTGTCTTTTTGTTTTCCACTAAAAGACATCTCTACGACGTGCCCGCATTATCGTTTCGTTGGTGCTGGCTGTAACGGAATTATTACAAAGGAATAAAAATAATTTAATTCAGAATAACATAACAGCCAGTTCGCAGAAAAGTCACTAGGGTTATGTTATTGACACACAGTTTAAAATAATAATTCAAATTATGTAGGCACGTCGCCTGGTCTGGCCGCCGTTCGTGAGTAAATGCATAAATCTAAAACAGGCCGATCGCATAGGCTACTATTGTTTGATTTCACACTGGGAATTTATTCCCACGAAACCATTGCTGCAGAATTCAGCTTGAGTAATGTGTAGAATATCGCCGATTTTACTTGATATCGTATCGTATAATTCTGAAAAATATTTCGGTACAATTCATTGTTTGTCTCAACGGACGTTACATGGTTTACGGAAAACTTTCGCCACATGTATGGTTCGATCCCGTGCTCAAGTAAATACAAAATGTTTATACGTGTTCCAGGTTTCCAATAAAAAATTGGCAATTAATCTTATTTTCATGGGTTATCAATATATGTTGTTCAGTGCCGATTTGATGAATGAGTCAAAACTATTACATCGGGGAAAATGAAAATCATTTTTTAACTTCGAATCAGTGGAGAATGTATAGAGATAACTTTAAGTTTGTTTTAAATATTTAAATTAAAAATATTTCTCACTTGGGGTAGTGTAGAATTGCACATTTATTAATTCTTTATCATTGATGTCGCATTATTTTTTTTACTAATTTCGGAAACTATAATATGGACTTATTAATTTACTATAAAAACAATTTTTTATTTTTAATTTTGCCAACTATTTAAGGTGAGAAATTTAGTATTTTTTTTTATTGTCTAACACGTCAGATTTCAAAACTTAAACCACTAAACCCTATTTATCCAACTTAAACAAATATTGTATAATAATTACTGACTTTATTATTATACCTTAAATTAAGTTATTTTTGTAGAGTTTATGCAGGAGAAAATATGCAAATTAAAAAGGGTGCAGTTTACTTTAACGAAATGGTGTCTAAAAAAACGGATGTCAGTGGCGGGTATCTTGATTGAAAATCCAATCAACTTAAAAAAGAATCTTTTTATAAAATTACTTTATCCAGCCCGGCAACACTCGATTATTGCCCAATTTAAAATTTCAAACGACAATATCTAAAAATACACGAAACAATTCAGTCATAAATTCTGAGATAGCGGATCTTTTGCAATTAAAATAGGTATGCATGTTAAAAACTATCAATTCGCGTCTCGTGTCATGGCGGGCACGGTCTATGATACTAGGCCAATAACTCACGAATGGAAGTCTGTCGTTTCAAAAGCAACCAAACTTAAATATATTCGTATATATATATATGTTAGTATATTCGTCAATTTGTTGGAGTTTATGATTAATATTTTATCAATTAATTAATTAATAGAGAAATAATTATGTATGGGTCGAGCAAGCCGTGCTTAAATTGTATGTTAGCAAATTTATTAAACCTTGTGTATAGTGAGATATTTTTCTTAAATCTGTACCATATTGGAAGTAATATTACTATTTCAAGTGGTATTTATATTTTTTAGAATTTTAAAACACGTTATAAATTAAAATAAATGAATTCATTTTTACTATGATTCCAGGGAGGTAATGCCAGCGAGTTTTATGCTCTATGGCGGCAGATTTGTTTCCAAATATTAACTTTTTACAAAATTCGTTCTCACATTTGAAACAAATTACAAAAATAATTTGACTGCCGAAAATTGTTGTCAGATATTTGTAGTATCTATACCTGAAAAAATAGTAATAATAATAATTAAAAAAAACGTGAATATGGCAATTGATTATTCAATACTGCTAAATATTTGGTATAATTAAGTGAACAGTAAATTTAATTGTGGTAATTACGCAAAAAACGTTTGATAGATAACGTGGTTGAATATCACTAATAATGCGGTCATTGTTAACTCTTGATCTAAACTTCAGACTCTAAAGACATTATTTATTATAAAATAAATCGCTTTCTTGTACTAATTTCATTTTTTTTAATAAACATCAGTTGAGCTCTTGATAAGTGAAATCGGTCCTGTTATTATTTATAAATGTAGAATCATTACCCAAACGTGTTTTATTTCATTAATCTGTTGAATGTGTTATTATTAATAAGTTTTAATATATATATATAAAAAAACGAGTCTACGTTTTGGAAACAATATAAATGCTTATTTGCGATATTCTAACCTCCCTAAACCCCTCTTACTTCCCCCACTCATTATCTCACCTGCCTGATTTACACGTCAAACCCCGGAAACATAAAAAGGACACCGAACACAACAAATAATAAGGATCATACAGGCACTGAAGAAACGAAAAAAAGGGGAATAAAACGATCAAAAAACAACATCAAAATACATGATAAGAAAGAGAAATAGAGCAAAGGCTCTTCGCTTTGTAAAAGATGAAAGACACCAGTCAGTATATTCCGCTTCTGCCGGAAAATGGCTGTTAATAAATGATTCTCGCGAAATCTTGTGGTATTTTTCATTATGTCATTAGGTATACGCAATGTCATGCAAACTAAGCGTAATCGCGACCCCCCACCCTCTCTGACGCAGGGGTTGGCGGTAGGTAAACGAAAATTGTTTTGGATATTAGCGGGGTCGCATTTTTTCAAGATAATAGAAATAGGCAGTTGATTATCAACAAAGCGCGAGTGGCGCCCGCTATGCATACGCCGACTGTCGTATGAACGGGACACGCAACGCCTATTGATACATAACAAAAATCATCAATTATTTATCACGTATTTCATTCAAAAAAATTGTTTGGGTTTTTGAATTTTTAACACATTAAGTTGACAAAGCGAATAAATGATGGATTAGCGTGCGCATGTTGTCAGTCTAAAACTCGATTCAATTAATCACCTGAACGGTGTTAACTGTCGGTAATTCTTGGCGGCAAAGCAGTCTGTTTACATCAGTGATGCACAAACCGCGGCCCTTTTTCAATTTTGTGGCGGCCCTTAAATCTTTTATCAAACATATTTTTTTCACGTAAAACATTTATTTAATAAATGTTAGCAAGCTTTTTCTTCAATGAAGGAAAATAAATCGGTTCATATAAACAGACTTACAAATATTATGTCAAATTAAAAAAAATAGTTAAAAATTAAGACCAAGAACGCATTAACTTATAAATTGCATATAAATGAAACATACATATTTCACAATGAAACAATTTTTAATAAGCAAGTTATCATAATCCTTTTTTGCATGCAAATGGCTTATTTATTTTCGAAATAACACGGTCAAAATAATAAAATGGAACCTATTACTCGTTTATCTAAATTCAGTTAATCTTTTTTACACGGTTTTAAGGCTGTTTTACATGGAACGTACATATTTTCTGTATAAAAAAAGGATTGAGCGTACTTTAAATCATTTTTTTCTTTGCGGCCCGAACACACGATAATTTGTTTTATGCGGGCCGCTAGAAGATAAACGTTGTGCATCACTGGTTTACATAAACAAAACACATTTTTTGTTACTTTTTTCATTTTTATTCACATTATTAGTATTGCTTTTGCTCAACGCATAAGAAAACTGTTAAAAATAGTCAATCCCCGGCTGTTTTTTTCTTTTACATATCGACTTCTAATGGTGTTAATCTCGGCAGAAGAATTTCTACGAAAAATACGTGTTAATTAGTTGCTCAACCTCTCTTAGAGGTAGGGATATAATGATAGAGCTGGGACAAGACTAGTGGTTAAATAATCGCTCTCGTTATGCCCCGTTTTTAGAATAAGGTGAGTGGGAAGGGGGAGTTCAAGACATCACATACATCCATCCATGCCATTATTCATCCATAAATCGATTGAATAATCAATCTATAAAAACTGTCCGTACTGGGATCTGAACCCGTGACCTTCGTGTTCTAGCCTACGACGTTGACACTCGACCCGGCAAATCAATCGTGATTAACCAAAAGCGTAAAGGTTATCAAAGACGTCACCAATTGCCCCATGTCATAGATTTCAACCCGGAATCTTCTAGTCGCTTAACTTCCGAACGAAAATATTACCGATAGCCTACTTTGGCTAAGAGTGTTTATCATTTCCTGCCGGTAGGCAACACATTAAAAAAAATCATTTATCCCAATCTGGAGCATATGGTCTTAAAAGTTTTTTTTACGAAAACTGTTTCTTAGGCAGTTGCTCAACCTCTCTTCTTCCAAGGTAGTATGGATCTTATTAATATAATGAATAGGGCTAAGATACTTAATAGACGAAAAAAAGTGTTTATAATTGTCAGTATAAGCGAAACCGGTAATGGTCATATAAAACAGGTTCTATCAGTACAAAATAGTGTTTCATTGCTTGAATATTATGCCTTTCCACTAAGTATTGTCTACACGTTTGGAAACATTGGAATCGTGCACATTTTGAGTGGTTCAATGTTGAAATTGATTCAGCACAAAGCTTCTAAATTGGCAATCGTCATCGAATCTGAATCGTATGCAAAAGCGCCTTGCATGTGGAGGGCGTATTTGCCCAGCCGCGCAGGCAGCCATTGCGTGACCTTCCATGGCCGTAGATTGTGGTTATATTTCATGGGATCGCAGAGATATCGCAGACGTGTTTAGACACAGATATAATAATAAGATGCGTACACGCTTTGTTGCCGGAGAAATGTGGGCTGCCGACGGTCGCACTTAACCTACAAAATCGCACGAAAACATGAGAAAATAATAGCTTTATTCGTTAACCAACGCGTAGACCTTGCGAATGACAAAGGTGTTGTGATTCACTTTATTTTTTGCTGACCACTCTATGATTCGTCATAGATTCTTACTAGTAGCTTCTTCCTTGTTTTGCAACATTTCTATACACGCAATAATAATCTATATTTAATATCAGTTAACATCAACTTAATGATGATGAATTAACATGTGGACATAGCCGAGCTATTACACTTTCTATCATCGGGCCAGGGACATTGAATATATCTTTTAAATATATCAGTTGTATCTAGGGCTTACAATTCAATTACCGGTAAATAATTCCTGCCATTACGACATTATTGCGGACTTATTATCATCTCCATTTATTTGAAATCATGACGGTTTCAAGTTGAATTATAAAAATCCATATATTAATATCAGATAATGTTTGAGTGTTGGCTGAGTGTAAGTCCGTGATTTCGCCTTTTTTTATTTTTCCGATTTTCATTAGTATTTAGTATTTATTGACGTCTAGAAAAATGGTAATGGTAAAAAATAATGCCTTTTGAATGTCGCAAATTTAACGAAAACATCGATTTTTGAAAACCGACTACCCCAAGGTGGGGAACCTTTTCTTGTCCAAATGCCGCATTCATTTTTCTGATTCAACATAAGGCCGCATGAATCTTTGGCCGGAAACAATTTTATGTCAATTTGTAAAGCCCAGAAATTTGCGGATTTCCCAAATTCCTAAAGTATTTAGACATCCAAAATCCCAAGAATATACGGATTTGCCAAAAAAACTCTTCCAAAAAATTTCGAATCTAAAATCTCAGGAACTCACAAATTTACAAACAATTACAGATTTGGCTGATCAGGTCGAAAGGCCGCAGGTTCCCCATAACTGGACTAGCCCAACCCTACTTACAATTGTTTATTTAAAATTATCAGACTTTGAAAACGAACTAACGAGTAATGAAACTCGTGTGGTATGCAATCCGGTACAAACATGGGCTTAATAAAATGACTACACGCTCACTTACTGAAGAAAACAATTTGATGTAGAAATATAAAACTAAAATCCAGTCCTCTGACTTCACTGCTGCGATGAAATAATGAAATTAGGCGAAAGTACCTTTGAAAGTGAAAATAAAGGACCAAAAGGAATGTAACACGTCTCAATAATTGAAAAAGTTACGTCGACTCCGCAAAACGTTAATTGAATAATACTTCTTTTTCAAATTTAATAAAAAGATGTTACGTTATCTTTTTTACGGCTGCATGAGCATTTTTTTTTGCCGCAGTGAATAAAGATGCTGCTTACCATGCCCTCTCCCAATGTGGAACATATCGACTGTCGCGTCCTATTTTACTGACAAACTATTATATAAATCGGGAAGCTATTGTGAATATACTATAATAAAATGCGAAGCTTACTAGATTAAACTAATTTTAATAGATTAAATATAATTTATGGTATCGACTGTGGGTGCTTGATAGAATTTGAATGATTTCAATGGTTTCAAATTGTAATCGTTACAATTTGTAAACTTCTATAACTTGGTCGGTTTTGGCAACGAAAGGCTAAACCCGGGTCGGGTCGATGGTGACGAACGCTTTGGATGTGCTTAAAATTTGAACGGTTGAAATTTGTAGTTGATATAATTTGTTAGTTTATTCCTAATTATCAGAAAGTTGATTGAGTAAATAAGTTGACGTAGTTATTATATATACCTCCTGTTAGTTAGAACAATTATATTAGTGAACAAAAAGCAGCTTAAACACAGTTCTGGCGATGATGTTTTGTCAAAATAACTATCAACTTTATGTTTGTATATGCTAATATAATATTTGTAGAAGTAAATACTTAACTATTTCTTTTTTATTATGATAAATTTCTATCGAAGTACACATTTATATTATATAATTCTTCTTGAACTCGATGATTCATTCAATGTCTTTTCAAACATACATAGTAACTAAGTCATATTTATTATTTCGAATTATTATATGTAAGTTTTTTTTAATCCATTTCCGGTCCCAATGTGGAGTTAATTTATGATTGTCCTCTGTTATTTTAGGGTCGAAGAAGAGAAGGGTGGGCAATTTTTAGACATTACAATCATCCATACATTGGAACAGAAATCGTTTCAAAAAAAATCGTTTGCACTGGGATTTTTACCCGTGAGAAGCCAATGACGTTGACCACAGCGCTACGGACCCAATGTTAAATACAGACTTTAATAAAAAAAAAATCAAAATCACAATGTATTATGTTTTTCATTGCTAGCATATTCGCTTTGTCTTTAGAAGTATTTTTTTACTTGTAGCGGCAGACAGCTCTCGGCTAAAATATTGAAAAAGACTCGAAATCAAAACTCTTCTCAGATCTGTTTTCATCTGCTTATTATTTATTGAATTTTGTTCGGTTTATAAGAACCGCGCATTTCCCCCGGCTTCCGCTAGCCCATTAAAATGTTCCGAAAATTAATATCCCATTTTCTCAAAAGAAAAAAGCAACTCGCGCGTAATACGTGGAACGTGATGTAAATATTGTTATACTTGCGCACCCATTCGTGTGCATGAATAAAGGCGTCGGGATTTTTCCCCTACATAAACTGTTTTGAATATCGTCAGCCCAGAATACAAAGCTTTTAAACATACATGGCCTTGATTTCCACGAGCTTGCTCGATCTTTCTTTTTCTTTCTTATATATTTTTTGTATCGCTCATATGAGACACTAGTTGCAAGTTCTCCCCATCTGATGGATGAGTATATTGCTCTCTCATTTAAAAAAAAAATATCTTATGTTCTTTAATGTCAGCTAAAATTACTTGATTCTTTACTTCAAACTCGTAATGTGTTCCGGCAATAAGATATAATTCCAGAATTGCCCCATGCTTATGATTAAAGTCAAGATAAATTACTGTTTTTAATAGAAATAATTAATTTAAGATTTCGACTGAAGGTGCTTGGTGGAATTTCAATGTTAAATTTGAATCGTTCAAATTATGTACACTCCCACAGATTTTGTCACTTACGACCCGGCATTCGCCTTTCGGCATCTTTAGGCGTTCAAGTGCACGGATGAACTTGAATTGACAGAAGATGCCGAAAGGCGAAACGCGGGTCGTAAGTGACAAAATCTGTGGGAGTGTACATAATTTGAACGATTCAAATTTAGAAATAATTACTTGTAATAATGTTTTTTTTTTGCACAAAACTTCCACAGCCATGTACTACAAGAAACCATTGGACTTACTGGAGTTCCGTCCGCTTTATTGAAAAATCACGAGTATTTTGCTGTAAAATTATAAGAAATAATTTGTTCCACCTTAAGTTTCACCTTGTTCCAATTTTTCGATATCTTAAACTTATTTTCCTCCGATTTTCCGACTTCGACTCCGAGGCCTGGTGAAATGTCGTCAAAGGAATATTTTATTAAGATGTACGTGGCTAGGAAAAAATATCTTCTCATTTTGAATTTTCCCTTGGTAAACCATCTATATATTAATAGTCGTTAATGTCCGTCCGTCTGAATGATTGTCCGCGATTTTCCCTCCCCTGCCCCTTCCCACACCCTCCTTCACCAGCTCCGCTGACGCAATATTTTTATTCATACTGAAGACATATTTTCCCAATACACTGTTTATTATTTGACGAAACAAATCATATCGCTGAAAAAATTTCATACAAAAAAACGCCGCGACCGTGGATCGAACACAGAACTCTGGATTACCAGTCGAGCTCTCTATCAACTGAGCTAACGTCATAAATATCAAGGCGATAAAAATACATTATATAAATCAAGCATTTGAAAATGGAACGATATTTGTGATTCACAAACTGACTTCGATTGTTTTTATTCAAGATTGTGACGTCTGTCAAATATGAATGTGGTTTATTTTACATAATATAGTTTCGACAGTTAAATGCAAATATTCCATGTGTGTCATATGTATGCTGAGGGCTATTAAATATTTTACGTTTTAACAGAGGGTATTTAGAATTTATCCCGATAATTTAATAATTTTGTATCTTTTGTTTTAAATAACGAGTAAACGAGTCTATGCTTTGGAAAAGGTAAATTTATGCTCAAATAGTAATATAAATAAAGTAAGCGAAATAGTTTGATAGATTGGGGACAACGAGATTAAAATACGGAAAGTGAGCCAAGTTAGGATGATGGGAAAAAGTGAACTGAACCCACCCTTTTTATTGCATAATTTAAATCATTTTTTCTCTAAAATACATTGTTTATGCTTTCGATGGATTCGTCGGTAACTTTGTGGAAGTTCATTTGAATATAAAATAAAAAATAACTTAGATTATTCCACGTATTGTGCTACAAACTGTGACACATGTTTCGCCTTTTTCAGAGGCATCCTCAGACAGACTTACTTTTACTTACTGAAAGTAAGTCTGTCTGAGGATGCCTCTGAAATAGGCGAAACACGTGTCACAGTTTGTAGCACAATACGTGGAATAATCTAAGTTATTTTGTATTACTTTTTTATGCTTATTTATTGAAAAAACTTTCACATAAAATTAAAAGTTGATGACAGTTCCCACAAAAAAAAATTGAAAACGTAATTGCACTTAAAAGTCAAATGGAAAAGTTTCACCATTTTTATGTTTGGTTCCCTTAAAGACTCATATATTCCTAAAAATAAGCTCCGTTTGGCGAATTAGTGAAGTTAATTTATTCTTATTAATTTGATAAATATGCATTTGATTGTAACATGGAAAATTGATAATTTTGTTTTGATAAAATGTGCAATTAATTTATACCATTTTGCATGTGAAAAATGATTATTAGCAAACTTAAACATTATTTCAAAAATTAAGTAATTTACAATTTAAAACTGCAGGGCTGTCGATATATGCGCCGAGGTCGATTTATGCTACTATGAAAAATGATTGTTAGCAAACTTGAACATTATTCCAAAGATTTAATATTTTACGAAATTTCTGTCACTACGAAAAAAAATGTTAGCAAACTTAAACATTATTCCAAAAATTAGGTAATTTACGAGGTATATTTCTGCTAATAGGAAAAATAATTGTTAGCAAACTCAACATTATTCCAAAAATTAAATAATTTACAATTTAAATACAACAGGGCATGCTGTCGATATATGCCCCGAGATATATTTATTTTATTTTTAGAATTTCTGGCTTATTCAATAAATAGGTTTGTAATTTTCTGACTTCTTAAAAATGCAACAAAAATCCCCCCGTTGAGGTCAACGGGCTTACAGCTAGTACATACATTATTATTATACAAATGTGTAACAAGATAAACAGGTCTTCTTATAATTTTCAAAGAAACATTTACGTCTCGAATCCGGGAATTATTTGTGCTTCTGCCATCGTCTTTGTAGCCGCCGGGAATATGTAGAACGTATTTACTAACATGTGTAAAAATGTGTCCCATAAATCTTCGGGACGGACTAGCGCCGCCGCGACCGCAATAATGACGGAACCTCCTCGCCGGTTTCCCCGCCAGAAATATTACATTCGTGCTGGCAGCGCGGCAAATAGATTTTTATGAAAATTCATATCCCGACACTTAGGCCGTAAGCTCTTCTCGTACGTGTGCTTAAAGCTCGACGAAATTGAGTCTGCCGATGTCTTTTCTTTTTATTCCACACCATTAAGAAAAGCGCTTTCGAGGAAAAATTCATAAACTTCTTTAATTTCTTAGCTTTAATATGCATTTTTGCATGCAAGTCTTGTCCAACCCGTTACATATTAGTGGCATGAAAAAAAAGGATTACAAAATTCACTTACGAAAATACCAATATTGATTTTTAGATTGTATACCTAATCATAATTGTTTATAATTCACTTATTCTAGTTCAATAAACTTCTTAGAAGTACATTTATTATGTATATACGTCGGTGTAGGTCCAGCATGGATGAAAATAACAAATTAATAAAGTCCTATTTTTGTTCAAACGAAATTTACAAAAACAGTAAGCATTATATTATATTGTTATTATTATAATAAAGAACTTCAATATTGTAGTTTAAAAAAAATCGGTATTTAATGATGAAATTATATCTCAGTTTATGGATTACATAAAAATATGGATTATAATATATGGAAAATATGGATATATGGATTTTTAAAAAAAATGAAGCCTCGTTAGGTGTAGAGTAATGATTTTATTCTTAATACATTTTTCGTTTATAAATTGAAGTTATTAAATCTGGTGTTAAATGTATTTTTATCTACAAGAATCACAAAATACTTCATTGTCATGTTGTTACGTTGCTATTATGACATCTCTTTATTTCACACAAGAAGTTTTCTCACGGTTCGAGTTATTTTTCTTTAAATTTAATAATTTAATATTCACTTATATTCAATACATAGGTATCGTATTTATATATCACTACATTTTGTGTAATAGCACACATATTTTAGAGACCAAAACGAAAAAGATTTGTTTAATCGACTCATGTCTTATACTCACTGTTGAAACCACTACAATTTAACTTTAATGGAATTCTTGTACCGATTGTGCTGTAAGTCTCGGAACATGGAAAACGCGACAGCTTTTCCTGTTACACAATGTATAATGTCGTATGTGCTTGCTAACTCACTTCTCAATACATACTACATACTATATCACGTCAGTGTTGCCAACGCTCCGTTTTTCTCTTCGATGAGAAGCTTGAATAAACCGGATTTGTCAATATTCTAGGTTTTTTTGTACAAGGTAAACATATAAAATTAAATTAATAAAAACACAATAATCCTTTGTACTTCATTCCACTTTATTTAATATGTCAGGACCGGTTTCGCTCATTACGAGCATCGTCAACTGATGATGCTGACTGACGATGCTCGTAATGAGCGAAACCGGTCCTGACATATTAAATAAAGTGGAATGAAGTACAAAGGATTATTGTGTTTTTATTAATATAATGCCTTTCCACCAAGTATTGACAGTGAACACCCTAAAAGTGATATAAAATTAAGTTTGAAAAATAAATTCTATTATATCTTTCATCAATGCATTCTTCGTCATATGAAAAAAATAAAATATTATGATAATAAAATATGAACACACTTTCAAATTATTATTTTACATAGTGATATCATTTTTATTGTGTAGTTTCAAATAAAATTGCTCTACTATACCATATCTGGTGTAAGTTTTTGAGGATACAATACAGATTTATCTACAATTTTATTATTTCCATTTTGCTTGCCTAAAAACATACGGGCGTATCTTTGCTGTTATGAGATATCGCGTTTTCACTGAATTGTACATAATTGTGATAAAAGATTGTTGAACAGTGTAAAAAATGCGCAAGTATTAAACTTAACCATTTTGTAGCTCTATTAAAAAAACAATATTTCTTTTTACTACTTCCACTTTAATTAGTAAGACCAAGACCGGTTTCGCTCATAGCGTGATAATGCTCGTCATGAGCATTATGAGCAACTGATATATTTCTATGTAATAATAAGCGACGATTATATCATTCCAAAATCCTTCCCCATTTACAAGGTAATCTAGTCCTCTGATTTTATATATTTATCACGCTTATTTCGCTAGCACACAAACGCGGAAACGGAACGAAAGCGGACCGTGCCATCATAAGGTTGTGCTTTTAATCAATACAAATTATTAAGTAACTTAGTTACAAACAGTCGTGCTATTTATTAAATCTAGTTTAATACTATTTTCAAAATATCTCGGCTGAGTTATGCATTAATTCGCAACATTTTGTTTTAAATAAATTAATACACATCTTTCCAGAGGAGTTGGCAACATTTCAGTATCACGCTGTTTTGTTACTAGGGCACCGCTCCGACCCCGATATATTTTCATTGTTGCGATTAATCTTTAAAGTCTACATAACAACTCCGTCCCTGAGCTTTCCTTATAAACACAATATAGTTATTTGCCAAACAATAGGCTTGCGGTGAGAGAACAAATACCACGAAAGTATCATTGAAAATATTTCGATCTTTGTCACATCCGTTCATGAATTTTGTGATTCTACAATATAAATATTATTTCATTTGAATAGTTCAGTAATCAGATGACAGAAGTAGGGATTCTGAAGTCTCGGAGGTTTCAAAGTCCCGGGACATGTTATTTCTTTTTAAATAAAATTATAATTTTATTAATATTAATTTTTGTTATTGTTATACATATATCAATGTTTTAAATCGCGACAAAAATTTGATTGCTTGGCATCGGAGACTCGTTTATTTAATTTATTTATAAAATTTCAACATATTCAATTGTAAGACTTGACAAAGTGAGGACAAAAATATCAATTTCGCAATACAACCATAGATATATAGATTCATGAGTATGTATTAATAGTTATATGTGCCGTACATGGGAAACGTACCCAAACAACGCTACAATTACATACCTACATTCTCATGAGTGGATCGACTAATTCGTTTAAACATATTAAAATCTCCAATAATGTTTAATAATTCATTTGTAAATCGATCATCATGGATTGTATAGAAAGTGTGCTGTCAACGAATTAGATAAGGGCTGTCATCTAAGTGTCATGTCCGTTTTTCTTAGGGCTCCCCTCTTCTACCAGCTTTCATTCAATACACGTCTTTTTGAGGGTTTCTTAACCATAAGAATTGTTTTTTTTTTAAATTAAAATGTACATGTTATTAGCACATTTTAAATCACAGTCACGATTCCCGGGACATTTTCCAAAAAAGTCCCGGAATTCAAGACAGCAAAAAACCCGACAAGTCCCGGGACGTCTCGACACAGAATCCCTAGACCACGGGTTCCCAACCTGGGGGCCTTTTTTCGATTTTTATTTGAATAACAAAAAGTGTTTCGTAGACAATCTGGGGAAAAGAATAGCAAATCGAGGATTTCAAAATCCTCGGGGGTCCCCTAGTCACATGGCTTTTATAAAAAGGGGTCACCGCCCGAAAAATGTTGGGAACCTATGCCCTAGACAGAAGAGAACCATCTGTCGATTTCAAGAATGTGGTGGAGAGCAAAAATAAGATTTTTATTTTGTTTAGCAAAAAAAATTGAGCGGTATACAAAATATTTTAGTATTTTTTAACACGGTTGAGTGTTGTTTTCTGGGATAAAAATATATTCATACATCGCTTAACGTTGATATTTAACATTTGAATGCAATCAGGCTCTTCTTTGAAAAATGATTTTGCAATTGTTTCAAATGTCTTAATCCGATTTATATTAAAAATAATAAATATAAACATTCTTTTTGGCCATAAAGAGTCATTTTCGGTAGTCTGTGGCTAATGAGCCTGAAGAAATTTGCGATGCTAGAATATTGGTTATTAATATTTTCAACAGCATTATGGGAAAAGTGTGTAAACTATTGTCAATTAGAATATTTTTTAGTAAAATTGATAGCAAATATCTAGAGCTTCTCATATATAATAAAGTGCGAAAACTTAAGCAAAACGTTTTAATATAATATGACCGTGAAATAAATAAAAGTGTTTTGTTTGTTGGTTGAATTAAATTATTTGTAACGCACCGACTGCTGGATCCTTTTGCCGCATTATTGTATTTTTAGTTTTTTGTGAGAAATTTTAAAATTGCAGATGGGACACTCGGTCACCTGACTACCCACTTATCTTACGTAGTCTTAAAAATGGTATACGATACATTTGACATATACTTTGTGAGCAATATGCGCAATTGATCCATTGGCTAAAGCGATGCAATTGATACTATTGAAGTTAGCACTAAACCGCACTGGTTTGTACAAATTGTATCGTTTGCGCGTATAATAAAAATATGTATAATATGTGCTGATCAATTGTATTTACGCGCTTTTGTACATATAGTATTATATTTGGCAAGCCCAGTAGATAAAACATTAAATTATTGACACACACGTCACACCTGTTTATACGACCAATGAAACAAATAAAGTTGAAAAATAAATCTCTTCAAATGTTCAGCCGAATCCATCGGAAATAGCCGTAAGTACGTATATATATATGTATTCGTAAGAGAGACAATTAATTAATAACTATTAACATCTCTACTTGTAATTAGTACTATCAATATTTGCACCATACCCTCTCCCTGCGTCCAGTAGAAAAGGACAAAGCCCCGGCTTTAATTTGTAAGTTATTACTTAAGAATTATAATGATTTTTTTGTGTATTCTTAAACCTTGCGATGTTCTGCCTGATGACGCTTCTCAAGTAAGCGAAAAACGTGTCACATTTTGTAACACAAGTGAAATAACAAAGTTATCAAATTAAAATATATATAAAATTATCAGCAAAGGCACATCTGCAGGGTAAAAAGATCCGGCCCGAAAATCAGTATACCTAAGTCCGCTAGTTTAACATACATGTTAGCTATAAAAAGCTGTCAAATACGTAGGTATTTATTTGGATTATTATACCTCAATACAAAATAGTTCATATAAGCCTTATAAAGTCTTTATTAGTAAATTTCGCCCAGTTGAGATTTTTTTATCGCGACGAAATATTTTTGCCGCGCTTATCTGATTGTTTCTGTTACGGGTTATTGCGTGCACGCATTTCCGATTTATTATTATTGCGTACAACCGTTTTTTTGTTGTTTTACAATGTGTACTTAAACGCAATGTAAATAAGTGGCCACCAAGTAACATATCTATAAATTACGGGTGAAGTGGCCAGCTCGTGGTGGGCAACACACGGGGCGGCCAAGGACTCGTAATCCTGTCATTAGCACACAATCGGACAACGGCGACATAGTAACTGTCACGCATCCCATTGTGTTTGTTATCAATGCGAGATTTTAAGCGGATAATCTAAACCAGTTGCGCCCAACGCTCGGGAAATGTACTCTGTAGTCTACCAATGATTGGTCTGATTAGTGATCAGGTTTCGATTTCACGCTACACCATCATTAATGTTGATTTTTTTTTAAATTTTCTACTTGAAATCTTAGACGTGTTAGTTCATTATTTTTTCATCGAGCTTTTCAACCAATGCGTTTGTTTTTTTCACATATCTGTTCCACTTTTTGTTTACGATTTGTTGTGAAAACTAATTATCAATTAATTGACGTTTTTACCGTGTCCAACTTGACACGTTCCTATTCAGTGTAACACCCTGCTGGGCTGATTTTTCAATCGATTTGTTTTCGAGCGCAAGGGTAAAGGTTGAATTTCCCAACCTTCCCCGTACAGCCCTTGGGAAACAAAGGCGTTTGGGCGTGCGAATAAAACGTTGTAATTTTAAACGTACCGTAATATTTTTGCCCTGTAAGCTAAATATTTTTCGTCATATTCCTTTGGTGTCTTAATTAATCATCATCCATTATCGCATAAGTAAAAACACCAATACTCAAGTGATTTAGATATTCTTAAATATATACGAAGCCACGTTGCTTATGATAGTATAGAGACCTTTATTTACTCGATTTATGGTATGAAATTATAATACATAAAATGCTTACTTTCCGTGTGAAAACACGAGTATAAAATGGTGTTTAATTAACCCTTTGAGGATTGAATTATTTTTACTAAATTAGGCTTAATCATATATTTTGATTATTAATAATATTCCTCACACAAAAATATAAAAACTTTTTTTTTGGAAAATGTGGGAAAAATATAAATTATTATTTAGAAATATATTTTTTTAATCATAAAACGATAGATAGAAGAAGCATATATAAGAATGTAAAGTAAACTGATTCATTAGTACTTTTAAATATTTTTCTAGAAGCTATGACTACAATTTTGGGCCTAGATTTTATTTTTGCTCTCATCTTTGTTTTGTGCATGGGACGATTCCAAGAAAGAAATCGAGCCTTAATGGAATTTTACACTACAAATTATATGGCTACCGATTTGTTAACAAATATTGATATTTTTTAAAAAAATCTTTTTTTCTTTTGCAACAAATATTAAAAATAACGTGACTACCAAAAATCACATGTCTTATTTATCCGTGTGTGAAAAAATAATGACAATACAATAAAAAAAAAACATGTAAATGTCAATATATGTTAGACAACACAACATTTGTGTCCACATACGCTGCCATACTCATCAAAGGGTTTATTATTAGGACTACATTTTCTTAGTTCACGTAATTTAGTTATTTTCAAAACTGTCGATTATCGAATTTTGACAGCCACGAAAGTCTTATTTGTCGATCAACGATTCCTTTTATGAATTTACTTATCTGCTATGCATTACTTTTCAGTATATTTATAGCTTGGTTTTATTACTATGGCACCTACTCAAACAAAGGAAGATCGTGCAAGTCAATTACTCAAACCTATACTATCAGCAAAAAACTCTTCAAATACTTTGCTCGGCGAATTTTAAAACCATTGAATAAGTGCCCATTACATTTTATTCCGTGACAATTCTGCTAAGAGCCCATCTCGTCTGCAGCACAAAAGAAAATTTCACCTTTGCCTCTAAATTAAACACCCGCAGGGGGACCCACTTTTGTGCTATATTGTTTTACGGAGAAGCGATCAATTATATTTATGACGTATATTTAAATTTATAAAAGCCGCCAGTTTAAAACGGAAACAATTAAAAACGGTCGCCTACTGATGCCTTCATTATAATAAACAACATCTTTGAAATTGTACTGTTTGAAAATATTTTATCCAAAATAACTACAATCCAATACGGATATTTACAGTACCAAGAATGAATAGCCATTATCGCAGGAAAACATTGCCTTTAGATTAACAATATATTGATCACTTTAAGGGTGTTCACTGTCAATACTTAGTGGAAAGGCATTATATTAATAAAAACACAATATTCCTTTATACTTTATTCCACTTTATTTAAAAGGTCAGGACCGGTTTCGCTCATTGCGAGCAATTGTCAACTGACAAGAAAAACATTTAAACATTAAGAATTTTATATCAGTTTATTAAAAAAATTCCAAAATTTTTATTATGTTTATAATTACCATCAGTCACTACTTAAAATTTATTAATCTTTGATGATTTTTTAATTATATGTTAGAGGTGTTAAAACATTTAAATTTTGTGTAATTATAGAGTCACTTATACTGTAATTTGTAATTTCTTTTCAATGTCAATTGTTGTTTACACCTTTTTATTTTTGTATAAATAGCACTGCTTAAATATTTTTCTACGACAATGCTCACAATGAGCGAAATCCTGACCTTTTAAATAAAGTAGAATAAAGTACAAAGGAATATTGTGTTTTTATTAAAACAATATATAGGACTACTATATTAACCAGGTCTGTGGAGTCGCGTAAAAAAAGAGGTCTCCGACTTAAACTATCATATCAGTCACTTTTAGGTTGCTCACTGTCAATACTTGGTGGAAAGGCATTCTATTCATTTATACTAATTGCACTTTTACTTATAAATAAAAGTGTAATTAGTGCAAATGTTTTATTTTTATTTTTTGAATATTGTATCTGTATACCATCCGTTCATTCTAGAAAAAAGAATAATGTCTTTAAGAACTTCCATTATTCATTCGCACTGTGATTGTATGGTTACAAAAGTAGTCACCGTGTTATACAAAATCTTATATGTATGTTACATCTTTCATTCGAAACTATCGATTTAATAATAAAAAAAAACCCCCGAATACTTCTTTCTATAGGTATTTTATGAAACCCATATCAGTTTCTATCTGAATGCAATCAAGACTGTCAGACTGTTTTGATCAATTGAAGATTGCTTCCCGTCATAATATAGAGACGTCACTATGATGGATTGTCGTTGCCTGACTACTTTTTTCCACGTCGTCTGTATACTAAACTTCCTGTTTACTTCCAGTCGACTGAAGGAAGTATGTAGCTAAATAACTTCACCCTTTCCGTGTCAACATAGAACTTCACCTTAGTGTTTATGTTTGCTTCTTGTTGCTGTCTTCTAAATCAATAAGAAAATTTTGAGAGGAATAATAACAAGATTATTTCCCTGCATACTTAGACCATCGATCGTTAATCCGGGAATCCCGGGAACCTAATTAATATCTATGCTGCCTGCCACAAGCACAGTTTATTTTAGTGTTTTTCAAACGCGTGACAGTAATATAAACTGTTCATAAATGTCTATTAAAATTCATTAATTGACATTACTGAAGCATTGTGATTCATTTATATACTTACGTATGTATATAAACATGTTATCTCAAGGTATACGGTGGTTTTGTTATGCTTTTTTTGCCAGTCAAACTTTATCAGTCGCTCGAATTGAACGACCAGTGAGTTTGATTGTCTCTCATCATGGCAGTGTATGGAATAACTCTCAAAAGATTTGAATATTTTTTGATTTTACGTTAAATAAACAAAATGACGATATAATGCCCTTACTCATGAACAAGTCATTCGATGTCCCCGTCTTAGTGAACCGGCTTCGGATTATTGATTTATACCGGGGCTGTGGAGTCGTAGTCGTAAAAAACGGAATTCGATCGCGCTATATTTACTACACAGCCCTGATTTATTATATATTGTGCACTTTAACATCCACTCAAAGCCTTGACGATTTTCATGCATTTATGAAAAAAAATCATAGAAAACATTTTAGTAGGTTTTTAAATTTAAATTTCAAAAATAAAAAAAACCTTGTCGTATACTTACTGAACAAACAAACAAAAAGTGACGTTCAAACTTATTACCACAATTTCAAACTAAGCACATTTGTATATGAAATTATTCAACTGTTACCGTTATTAATGTAGGTAATTTGTATATATATATTTTTTTTTAATTCTGTGATCCTTGTTTTCGTTTTCTGACTGACTTATTTTAATGTTATCCATATTCGTTACTTACACATGTTCTTATCGGTTTGAGAAGACACGACACCAGGTCATTAATGGTAATCGTCTGACGTTTTACCGTTGCAATGGAATGTAATCAAACACTGCTCTACGAGTGATCGACTATGAAGTCGCTAGTTATTATAACCCTTATTGGAACCGATTTTGTTTCTTTGTGATAAACTGCAGAAAAAAAGTTTTTACCGACTAAATAATTTGCGAAATGTCCCCACCGAATCATCAAAATATAAATTCAATTTATAATATTTTAAAACTAGATCAATGTATTAAGTTTGCTATTATGTATTTGAATGCGTTCGAATGTAATAATATATTATCATCTCAACTAGTAAGACGTATCGTATTAATTCACTTGATTTTGCATTAGTCATAGATCAACTTGCTGCACAACATAAAATGATATGCCATAGACACCCACATAACTTTGCCGGTGTATTTCTCTGCGAAGTCTATAAACAGCTGTTTGAGTGGGAGGGAGCGCACATTGCCTTATCGGGGGTGTTTTAACCGACGCCCACGTGTTGACGGATTGTGCAATCAGCCTCTCCCGTACAGCTTTATTTCCATTGGCCGGTGGTCAAAATTTTAGCTCCCAAATCGACGATAATGGTTTAAATCACGATGAAGGCTTTATCTAGTACGAGTATACTTATTTTACTCTATAAACCTTATCAGCCACTGTCGCGTATCAAGTTCCATGTCGTCCGCTAACCAATTAAATTCTACCAGGGAACGATTTCTTGAAATCAGAAATTAAATAAGTACATATGCTAGATTGTTGCTATCATCAGTAATTGCGATATTTATTTTGTAAAAATGTTTTTATCAATTTGGAAAATGTCAAATGCTACGAAATTAAATTAATATAAGAAATCTATCCGTTTTCGTCTTCTTCGATGGCGCTACAGTTCAAGTCGAACCCTGACCGTCTCCCCCGCTTTTGCTCCACACGGTTTTCAGCACTTTTTTTTTTCAATTTTAGATTTTTAGAAGCCTTCCGGCATTCTAGTCTTCTATCTATCATCAGCGTTCGTGGTTTTGCCACTAGTCTCTTCCACCTGGAAACCCTGTGAAGACTTTTTGGTAACAATGGCTTCAGTATTCGATAAGAATGGCATCCCCAACCTAACCTCTGCGTCTTGATGAAGGTGAATAGTTTCGAGCAACTAATATTAACAATTACTTCAGTTGAATTAGGTTTCAGACTCGGTTAATACTTATCAAGAAACTGGGATAGAATATAATTGCAAAATATTACATGACCATTGCAAGAATAGTTGTTCATCGAACTATTTCCCATAGCCGAAATTCTCAATTCTAACCTTCCGAAGAAATACATCATTTACCTTAACCACATCATTTATATGTGGGATCTTGGAGAGACACCACTTAGTTAGTGCGGGGAAAAACAGGCAATTGATCGTATGGTGACTTACTAAGATTAACTTGTTCATTCAAAATTTGTAAAGTATTTAACTGTGCCCATATATTTCTAAGATTCAAGATCGTATTGTATTTCTCTGGAGGACTTTAGGTTATCTACCTGACCGGATCTACTTGGAGTGGATAGGCACTGTCGACATAATATTTTGTAAATGTTGTGTTCTTCTGTGACATGTGCTATTTTTGTTTGACCGCGTTTTAATATATTGATTTATTTAGTAACGGTTACGTTTACGATGTCTTTTAAATGTATAGTATATGATATGAATATAAATCTGCGCTACAAAACACTTGATCATAATAGTCTTGTCGTTTCAAATGTAATTTATCTCTTGGACTATTTTAATTGTTTCCCAAACGATAAATTTTGTCTTTGGCCGTATATGTAATTCGTAGTTCCGGGCAGGAAATATCCAGTAAAAACAACTTTTTTGAGCGTCATATATTTATACACTTCGTAATAAATTACTTGTGACAATTAAAAGGACAAAATAAATTTCTAATAATAACTAACATAATAGTTAATACAGGGAAGTATTACAATGTAATAGCTAAGATATAGTTCTTATTAGAAAAGGGGCTAATGTTCTTTTTTATTACTAACGTTAAAAAGTATCGATGTTACATGAAAATAAAAGCATTCGTACGAGTAAAGGACAAATCTTTGTATTTTTTTGCCAGTGGTAATTAGTTCTACCGAAAGAGAAGATAATTAACGATTTTACAAGATCAATCGAAGCGCGAACGGCTATATAGGTATTTCCGGCGATTCGGTTCGCGTCAGCTCAATAGATGTCGCCACAGTTTGGCAAGAAGTAAAAGTGGAAAGTGGCATGCGGTGGAAATGCAATCAGGCTCGGGACGGTAAAGAAAAACTTATTCGTACTTTTAAATTAAGGTTGATGGTGTCGTGCAACTTACCTTGAGTAACGACGCAGGGTTACCAAATTTAAATCGTAGAATCTGGGATTTAAATTTAAGTTGTCTGTGAATTAGTCTAACTAAAAACAACCCAAGATTTTTGACGAAATAAAACCGAATTTTCTATATATATTGTGTAGTATTTGAACTTTAATCGATTATTAATGAAAAATGTTTATAATTTTTACTTATGTAAAGATAATGTGTCAATTTATCAACGTAAACAATGTCCAACTGGAAGATCGCATACTTTAAATAATTTAATGATGTTTCCTAATTGAGCATAACGCATATGCATATTTAACTCTAGTAACATGAATGTGTGTTTTCTAAGTAAAGAAATTACATTTTTTATATTGAATATGGATTACAATAAGAAAACCACAGATTCAATCTAAAATAAAATAATGATAATTTTATGATATAATGAAAAATCTATGTTTTTGTTAGTGCATATTTTCATTAAATGTCGTCGGATATATAATACAAAAAAACCATTTTATATGAAATTAAATTTAAATGTAGTAACATTCCATATTTCGTCCACTTTCTTGCAAGAAGTTAGCTTATACAAAGATATTCTTTGATATCAATTCTTCGTCTGGAATAACTCGGTTAGTGCATTAATTATAGCAGTTTACCAAACAACATTTATTTGTGTAGGTAATTATTATTAATGCTGATTTAAACACATCCCTGACGTTGTCGAGCAGGCAGACAATTGTCAATGTCCAATTATTTTACACTCTTATTTGAGTCAGATCGGCATTGGTGCATATATGTATATATGTATTAATATTATAATTATGTATGTATCATTAAATATCGATATTAGAGGCTTTATCCTAAAAGATGAAATTTTTCATTTGATGTTTACTCAGAACTATCGATCTACTTACCAACTTCTGTTAGAGAGGTGGCGATTTAGTGATTTTTTCTGATAGAAAAACCTTTAAATTTCTGTGCGTCACGAAACAGTTATTTATCGATCAATCTTTACGTAGTTGCCTTGTATAAAAGTTTTGGTAAAAATACAAAACAAAGGAAAGTAATTTATGATGCCGGTCATCGTTACCGGATAGATGTTAGTTAGAAGTCTAATCGACTCATTTATTTTCGATCAAATCATTCCCAAAAGCGAACGCTAATAAATCTTCTGCCTAGCGAAACCGCTTTAAGATAAATCACCAACAACTTCATACCCCACCGATTGACTTGTAGCGTGTTTTTTTGTCGATGCCTGATTTTCCTTTAAAAGGGTTCACGGCAATAAATACTGGCAACCCTGCGTCGATGATTGATTGGCAAACTCTCGAACGCGGAGCGATGTTCGACGAAATTCTCCAAAGCACACGATACGCATTTTCCAAACAAGATCGACGCAGCAGCTCTGTGGCACATTTATTTACCAGAGATATTACGTTAATACACTAAAGTTATTTTATACTTGACGCTACAGAAATTTTATTTGCCAATACGCAAGCGATTTTGAATATCAAATCACTTCAAATTTTCAAAGCGGATTTAAAAAAGTCAATCATGATATGCTTGACGAGAAAATAAAACAGAAACAGCCATTCCCTAGCTAGATATAAAATCACATTTATAATTAACTTTGCTAGAACTTTATTTCGATTCAACTCGGAGATGACAGAGATCTGACTTACCAGCCACTTATTACGTCCAAAATAAAATAATATCGATGGGCCTGGCCTGGCCTGGACGTGTGATGCGGGTAACTCAAATCATAAATCTTCTGTCTCTTCTACCAATCAGATGGATTTCGTAGCCATGGAAGGCCGATTATGACAATCCATAAGATGTACTTGGTGGAGCAGGCTACGTCTGGAAAGAAACAAGGAGACCGCCGGGTAACAGATAATCGAGTAGAAAACGGATATTGTTAAAACTATAATTTTATCAAATGTAGAAATGTTAAATTTGTCACATTGATAAACCAATCTAACTCTAAATTCAATATTTTTTTATTTCCCTATCGTTATATCGCCATCTACACTTACATGTTATTTCAACTTTGATAATCTCTAACCCCTCTGACCCACTGAACCGAGTGAATCTTATGTCACAGTTACCCAAGCAAACACGCTCATTTCGAATAATACTTAACGTTGTTACTTTTTTAATGGATGCCAATAAGTAACAGTGGAAACTTAGCTCACTTAGCATTACACTATTCCACGTGTAAAATGCCTCGAAACTAAAAGCGTCGACCTTCCAGATACTTTCGCTGGTTAGTGAGTGGCCTGGCCAAAAAAACGCCGGCTCGTGAAATCTTCAACCACTTTTGTTTTACGATAGGGATCTGTGCAATCCTGTTTTCTTCTCATACCCGCGTATACGGGTTTGCAAAAATGTTTCACGTATGTCTCTCTGAACTGCCAAATAGTAAACAATATAAATGTTTATAAAAGTCCGTTTTCATAAATGTTTTGATTGAAATATTAAAATGTTGGTTATTATTTATTACTATCAATTTGTATGTATATAAATAGCGTTCTTCCACCAATCGTTGACAATTAACACAATTGAAGATAAGAGTTGATCTCTTAATTCGTTTCAAAATACAAAAGATATTTCACTCGGTAAGGTCAATTAGCTCGGGATCCCGGTTTTTATAGTGTTTTTTTTTTCAATATCGGTCTCGAAATGCAAAAACTCAGTATTCCGATATTGAAAATAAATACAATCGAATTTTGATTGTAAAGAAACGATGATATGTTTTAATAAAAATTTTCGCGATTGATTTAATTACACATTTTAAATCTGCTGCTGCTGTAAATCTGATGAGCCTTTCAACCATGTATTATTTTTTTAAGAGCAGGTTTTTTTTATGAAAATCAACCATTTATGATAGTGATATATTTTTATTGATTTTTATTTACTCGCCGAGTTTTGCGATCCCAATTGGCCGTATCTGTATAGTATTTAATTATGTCTTTGTAATACCGGTATTGATATTTACAATACCACTATTTAATTAGAAACAACGAAATAACGGCATTGATGTACAGTCAACACATTTTTTACGCGTTCCCCCAAAATAACCGTGTGTACAATTTATAAAACCCTTAGAAAAATAAAGATTGGTTCCTTGAATTTTAAAAACCGTGTTATT
Organism: Himalopsyche anomala; assembly: GCA_031772345.1. Lineage (NCBI taxonomy): Eukaryota > Metazoa > Arthropoda > Insecta > Trichoptera > Rhyacophilidae > Himalopsyche > Himalopsyche anomala. Next base: position 25,743,214 of record CM062826.1, read on the forward strand.
TTAAAACAGAACAAAATTGTGGTATAGAAAATCGTTTACAAAAGGGTAATAATGAAGACCCAATAAGTAAATTGCACATAACATGTATTTTAATTAAGATCAAATAATACTATTCATATATACGGAGACTTTTATGAGGTACTGGACATTAATCGCTTTCATCGCTAGAAATTTTCGGCACTAATGTGTTCGGATCTAACGAAGACTTTTGTTTGTTATTACTTACTGTCTTGTCATTAGGATATCTGTTATCCGCTTCTTCTTGTGTCTGGGAATCGTGTTAGAACAAATAATTCTTGTAAAAATATAGTGTAATATGTTATTTTAAAACCGTGTAGAAAAGAGTGAGTGTATCCGGTATTGCGATTCCTAAGCTCAATCCACCAATGCGCAACGAAAGTAAAGTTGACTCGATCGACAACGTGCAATATATTATATTTATTTCGATGAAACGCCGCTTCATCTGTAAAATATTTTTTTATCACGCTAGGTGACATCATACATCTTTACCGTTGCCGCAGAAAATACAAATGATGCACATCTTTATAAAACTCAAATAATAAAAATGACACCGAGATAACGCGTCTTACAACATAATAAATTGCTTTTTTCTTTTCATACTACATTCTCCCCTTCCGGACGTCAAAACTTATTCAGACACTTTAACTTTGCGGCCTTTTTAATATGGATGTAAAAATAAATTGGCATGTGATTCTTTTCGTAGCGTCATACTTTATTTGCCACCTGACGAAAATCACATCTTTACCGCTTTCTTATGACACAATATTATACGAAGGGTAGAAAAATTTCAAAGCTTTGATTTGTAAATCAATTTGTAGCGCCCGATGAAACTAGTTTACTTAATAAAATTGGTCAATAATGATTGTATTTTGTTTTCACTTAAGTTAACAAAAACCATTCAATATAATAACTCTCCCGAAATCTGCGACGTAATCATATGGTTTGCGTGTTTCAGTGGGTTACACACTTAGAAAGGTTGGTGAGTGATTTTTTTCATTATTGACCTTGAAGCCATATTTTGACGCCATCGCCTATATAAAGTTAAAACGTATATCCCTGTAACATAAAACAGAACATGAGCTTTGTTTGCTTTCAAAAATTTAATTGAAATTTGGTTTGATTCCTGGAAAGATATTATTTTCAAGAATGGGAACCATGTCACTCAATCTTAATTGCAAGCTGTCTCCGCTACGCTTTACAGTTTACATCGTATAAAACACCACAGTATGAAGAAAAGTCATCAATGATGCGTGGGTATAATAATACAATGGTTTTCCAAGCGTCGCAGACTGTCGCCCGGGTGTCTTGCCGTCTACAATAACACCCTGGATGTATTGACGGATAAGAAAGAAAAGGTGCACTGCGATGACGTCAATCGACCCCCACATGAGTTATACATTGCGTCTGCTTCGGCGGATAAAATTGTTTGAGTACATATTATGATTCATGAATGTGTTTGTGCAGACGAAATCAAATCGACGTAACACTGTTCTTTCGTGACGTCACTTTTACTCAATTGAATACTGAAAATAGCTACGGTGACGTCATCCATATAGCCTTTAGTTACGATCTTGTATCCATTCCATCATGGCTCATTTTACTTACAATTATTTTTTTCGTATCGACTAATTAAGAACATTTCATTTTCACTTAGTTCATTTTTTTATTTCTCTTAGAAACCCTTATTGCAAACATAACACAACACTGTTGACCCATCCAAAGATTCTATAATATACACACATACTTGAATCAGCATGCGTAATAATAAAAGTAACTTAAAATATTTTTAAGGGTTATTTAATGTATCTTTGTTTATAAGGGCTGTTGAGTCCAGAGTAGTGGAGTCGGACTGTCTAAACTGGAGTGGTGCTTGATAAAAAACTAATTACTTCGAGTCTTTAAAAAAAATGATAGTATGTATTACTATAATGCAAAAGAAGAGCTAGAACAGTGCACAATCCATTCGGCGATTAACTGCGATTTATACAGTAGACTGGTTTTGGAAAATTGTTTAAATATAATGTATGTTAATATGAAACTATAACGCTCCGGAAAATCTTTAACGCAACCTTTGCTGAAATGCGTAATTAAGAATCCATATTGGAAACAGTTGATGAAGTCGGTGGAAGGTTACCAGGGATATACAGCATACCGTTTTGGTTGCTTTCATGCTTCGGTAGTGATGGTCACGACAATGACGACGAAAAACGCTGAGATCATATTGAATGACTTGTCAAAAGCGGAGTCATAACTCAAACAAAGTCGAATGATATGATAAATATTTCATGCCGTAGAGAAAATTATCTTTTGAAAAAATCGTCAACATGCAAGAGAATCACTTTCTCTTGTATGTGATGCGCACTCCCAGGGCGTTTTTTTTTTTTACGAAAATAGACAATACTAGTATTACGAAAATAATAGTTGTATAAAAATTTATTTTAAAAACAGCGAATAATGCAGTATTGATAACACAGATTTAACTATTTTCCACAGTCACTTTCTCATTCTTGTATGACGGACAGTATAAATATTCCAACAACCATCTTAGAGAGGATAATTTGGTATAGATTTTTAACATATGTGTTTTTTATGGTTCCGCAATAAGCTTTTGCTATTTTAACATTAATCCAAAAAAATATTTTCCATATTTATAATTTAACAATTTGGCTTCTAACGATGATTAAATAATGCATCCTTTATTAATAGGCACTCAGCACAGTTTTTATGTACACGTGCCAGCCTTGGTTAATTGTTTTTTCGAAAGCGGGGGTGTATTGGCGTATATTTAGTGCGCTTTTGATATACAAAAAATATACTTCGTAAAATTACGGAACTTATATTACAACACACGTCCCACTATAAGGCAGTAAAACGCTAAAACTCTTAATATAGGGTCTCTCCAGAGCCTTGGCTCCTAAAAATTTTTTCAAGTTATTACTCAATAACTAACTTTACCCGATACTATAAGTCAATGATCTTTTGCGCACTTCTGACGGTTTTCAGACTATTTTATATCTTTACGTTGCTTGTTTCTTCGACGTTTGGACTAAAGTGAGGCAAGACGTTTTACCACACGTTTGAAATGTCTCGCTCTTAACATCAAACCTGTTCACACCAAATCTGAATATTGCTGTGTTTACGATGTAACAAAACAATTTATAAAACTGTTTTCTTCAAAATCAAAAATTTCGATGAAAGTCAATCTCTCAGTTTGGAAGTTGACGTTAAGCCAAAGATTTTAAAAAAATTAACTACTCGAAGCCATCCATGACAACAATTAAGTTGCTAAATCAATCAATTACAGCAATTTGGTGGCAAAGCCGTACCAGTAGTGCTATTCTCGCGTATTCTTCGTAACACTAAAGTCATAGTTAATAAATGTAATTAATAATAAATATCAGTTTAATTTATCCTAATTTACGTTGAAAAATCCCAAATTGATCGTTCTTCGAAACACTAGAGTCATATTTAATAAGTGTAATACTATAATTGTAAAAAAACGAGTTTCGGAGATATTTTGGGGAAAAAGTATAGTGAATTGAGGATTTCATTTCAAATTCCTCGGTGAGGGGGCGAGTTAGATAATTTATTTCTGCTAAAGGGGGCGATTCTTTCAATATGGTTAAGAAACACTGGTCTAACACAATCACGTGTTGAGTATGTCAGACCGTCCAAAATAAGTACCTTGCGCTCGGGAATAGCATTACAGGTTTATTTGCTGTACTTCTGCGATGACAGGTTTTTAATCTGAGCGTCTTTTTAACGTTTTTGTATATTTTTTTGTGTGCACTGTTATGTTTAACTGGATTCGAAAAACTGATGTTATTTTATCTCCTCCCTGATGTGATTATGTGTTTATTCGAACAGCGCTTGGTTGCAAACTGTTTTCAAATTGATTTGACATTTGACGCTGGAAAAAGTAGACCCAATTTGAACCCCCCCCCCCCAGCCCGGTAGTATTTTGATACGTTAGCAGCAGATTTTATTTATATTATAACGAAGTGCAAACATTTACAATCCCTGTCGCGGTCCCTTTTGTCAAAACACGTAAAATTATTTTTAAGTCCCCCTTAAAAATTCAATATTGCGTGTGCTTAGTACTAAATTTACGTTCTGTTGGACCGTTAGATCCGAGATTGTGAACAGCGGTATAAATTTATTTTTATATTTTTTTTTACCCTTGGATTGATTATGTGCCAGCATTCTTTTTGAATAAAATTATAATATTTATGGCGTCCTTTAAAATTATAATATTTGAAGGCTGGCCGCTTTGCATCTTATTAGGAAACGTAAGATATATGAATCTGTTGTGAATAAATCAATGCTTAGATGGAAAACGTCACGGAATCGGCGTACAATTTTAATAACTTTACTTTCATTGTATTTTTTGACATTCCGTGATCTCTATAATATAATTTTTCTTATACGAAATGAAATTCCGTTTTTCTTACCTAATGCAGTCGACCACCGACTTTGTTGTTTGACAGATCGACTCAACCGTGAATATAGTCGCAATTATCACAATTACGCTGTGCCAACTTAAAAATAAACAAATCATTACGCTCGCTTTGTAATTGTTGACTATTAGAGACTCTTTCTATTAGTGTCCGGAAACTAATCTGAGAATAGCCCCACGAGTAAAAACACGACGTTTCGAAGACACCAGTTTTCTGGAAAACTTGAAAATTAAATCTGCAACTATTCCAATACGTCGAGTGATGAAAAAGTGATGACTTTTCTTTTCTTTGATCATACATATCTGCTACATATGTGGAGCTATGGTTACCACGCAGCGACTTTTTTGTTTCGATTTGCTTCCTCCTAGACATACCAGCATCCTTCATTAACTAGATGGCTGCCACAGACGAGATATCTCGTTTTTTTTGTGCTCAACACGCCAGAGACGAGTTATCTCGTCAATAATTAATTAAATTAATAGTTGCAAATTATAGCCGGCGTGCTAGGTAATTACTATTAATTATCTACGGCAGCTAAAAGGTTAAGTAGTAAGCCGTACGCCGAAAAACTTCTTAATATTTTTTCTCATTTATAGATAGTATTTTTTTTTATTATATCGAGTTATTACCGATGCGCTAGATTTTTTGAATTTTATAACTTAAGACAAACTTAATAAGTTTTTCAAATCACTCGAGATCATCTTGAGGTAAAAAGAATCGCAAATACCCAAGCAAAACATCACAAATGCTAAATTTATAGGGAACCTTATTTGATATGTATCTTTCGGGGACTCAAATCCTAAATGTGATCGCTAGGTTAAAGCTTTTACTTTTAGGAACACAGGGGCTGAGAGATGCATTATAAGAATCCGAAACTCATCACTCACCCCTGAGGTATAAATAAAACAACTATGTTTTACGATGTGACGTCCGGAGCGAGTATTATGTATTTTCTAATTAGTTTTCCATTACCGCCCAAGATTTTGCTTGACGCCATTAATTATTGGTAATTAATACCTTCCGTAAGCAATTACAACTTCACGAAGTATTATGTCACCGTGTGAGCGCGCCGATATCGCGTTTTCTTGATTGAATGCCCCAAAACGTGATGCAACATCGTGCGCGATTTTCGAGTCACACCGTACAATACCGACGAATAGTTTTGATTCATTATTATTATTTAGTTTCATGTTGTTTTATTAAATACGTCATAAAACAAAAAGTATTTTTTACGCCATTTCACATCCGCTGTACGAATGAATGCTGACGTTATGAATAATATTTTTTTACTTACACCTATTATTTATATCATATTATTCTATCTCACCCTCATGACTTAGGATCGCGACCTTCGTGAACGATCTTCCAGCCAGACTGTTAAAATATTCCGTACTTTGCATGGTAGTTCAGGTAATCTTCTGACACTTCTAAGATACCAGTATTCTAGAACAGTGCTTCCCAATATTTTTCATGCCACGGCCCCCTAAATCTGAAAAAATAATCTGCGGACCCCTGAATATTTTTTATTTCACATGCTTATGTTTTATCTCAAATAATGAAAAATAGATTTGGGAAGCACTGTCCTAGAACATTTGAAGCTAAAATCTGTAACTGTTTCAGAAGTCGAATGATTTTTTTGACCACACCTCCCATGTGGAACATATTATCACGACTTGTGTGTTCGCAACCGCATGTTAGGATGACCAAAGATGATCTGATGGTATGCATATATCTATGTAAACTTAACGGAAATTATTGACAGAACCAATTTGAAGTCGGAGTTGTTTTTTTCCCGATTCCACAGCCCTGGTTACAATGTGGACTTGGTCATTCCATAAATTACTTTTTTTTTAAATGTGCATTTCTTATTTTGACATTACACTGCTGTCAGGGTTAGATAATTAATATAACAACTGTAAAAATGTTAAGCGCTGTAGCAAATTGCCAATGAGTCATTTATCTTTGAAAATTTGAATCACTTGAAATGGACCCGTGAAGAAAGAACAAACGAGTTAATATTGCTTGGAATTCTAGATGATTCAAATTATTATCTCCAAGAATCGATCCTAGGCAATTTGGTCACTATGGTTAAATATTTGTCTGCTAGGATAGGACAATGAGAAATAATTAGTAAATCCCATCTGGATTTTAAAAAGTCACAATAGTTTGACAAGAAATTACAAACTAATATTGTATTCTTCTGTCATTTTGAGTAATTGAAGTAACATGAGAGCTAAATATTTTCGGGAAAACGGAGAAGCCTTAAAATCTTTGGATCCGTAAACAAATAATGTCGTTCTATTGCTATCTGGATAATCATTCTACAAAACCGCGGTATTGCATTGGCAGCAGTAATGACGCGCGCGAAATTCAAATTAAGAATGCTATAAATAAAAATGTCTCGAAATCTCAGCCACTCTATGAAGACAGGCGACCTTACATAAATCAAAAACAAATACAAAAGTGTTAATCATTTTTAGGTATATACCGCAAGGACGTCGCTGATAACACCGGCGCAAAGACATGCAATGTGCACATGCAGTGTATGTTATCTGCAAAATTACATTTTCATTTATTCATGGCAACGATGTCGTGTCCCACTAATGTTTACATTATGTAGAGAAAAAAAATATCACCCATATTCTTATTGTCTATGGATCGAATAATGTATCAGAAGTGTTGCATTTATGAACAATATTTTGAACACCATTATTGTGGGTGTTTAAAAAAAGATAGAATATTAATACCATGTTTTTCAAAGTTTGTGTCAAAATGCATTTATTTGTGAAGTCACCTTGTTTTTTTTCCATTTCCTATTTGGAACATATGGTCACCACATGGTTCCTCCAAGATTCTCTATCCCCCGCCAGTCTGCTTCCCCCCCAGGTCATCCCAGTGTCCCGTAGCTCCGCTGAGTACATCCTGTGGATAGTCATTAGTGACCTTCCACGACGTCGGGATCCATCTGGTTGGTAAATGAGACAGGCAGGGCTCAGACTCTCTTGAGGCATCCGCAACACATGTCCAAGTCAGGTCCATCGTCGCTTTTTTTATTTTGGACGTAATAAGAGGCTGGTAACGCTCTCTTATCTCCGTATTCCTGACAGTCTGACCACAGTACTCCTAGTTTTTTCAAATACATCTTGCTTACTTGAGTTTTTATTTTTGTTTATTTAGATGTAATAAACATGATATTTCTACTAGTTTAGCACTCTACAAAACAATAAGATTTCAACAGAATGTTGGAACATGATTTAAATTTTATTATTTTTTAGGCATTCTTAACTGTTTCGAGAAAATATATTTTATCCATTTCGTCAATGGCTAAGCATTATTATTATGTATGAAATAAATACAAAAAACCTCTTTTTTGAAACACCCACAAATAGTTAAACCATGTCTTCATTCTAGCCGGACTAGATTATGAACTCCTCTTGAATAATGATAATATTATATGATATTAGTACACATTGGTTTCCACAGATCTTTTGAAATTTTAAAGTAACAAATCGGTTCACAAAGACTAATTTACACAATCCATCATTCAAGTTCGTAGGATGCATCACGTGTTAGTCGTAAGATGACTAATAAAACAACAACTTTTAGGCAAAATTTTACTTCATATTGCATAGTGTCCTTCAAGAGCGACACATTCATTTCAACGCTTTTCAAACATTTCGATGCCCTTTTTGTAGAATGATTTACCTTTGGCCTCAAAATAGGCTTCAGTTTCGACAATCACTTCTTCATTGGAGCCAAATCTCTTTCCCTGGGCCATTCTTTTTAGGTCTCTAAACATGTAATAGTTGCTGCGAGTGAAGAATACGGTGGATGGGGAAGCAATTCATGCAATTTCGCCTTTGTTGCGATTGACTTATGACACGGTGCATTGTCTTGGTGAAAGAGTACTTTTATCTTCTTTATTTGGGGCTGTTGTTTTTCGCAATTTCTTCCCTAAAGTTAAAATAATAACGCCATATAATATTCGCTTTTGATGGTTCTCCTTTCTCAAAGTAATCAATGAATAAAATACCGATTTATCAATAGTGGCGCCATCTATATGTCATCCTAAGAACTTGTTGAGTGATGAGGCTTAGATCAGTGTCTGCCAAACTGTGTGCCGCAAGTAGTCTCAGGTGTGTCGCGGAAAAAGAAGCTTAAAAATGTTCATTTTAAATATTGCCTATTCATTTAAATTTTCTTCAATTTTAAATAAATTCAACATCTAGGATATTCAAATAAATATTTGTCACGTTCGTACATAATGATTGAAGCGACACGCTTTCCACATTTCTTTTTTAAAATTATCATTTTCTTTTTTAAAACACCTTTATTTGGTGTGCCGCGAAGTAAAAAAGTTTGGCAGACACTGGCTTAGAGCCAAAATATTTTAATATGCATATAACTTTTGGAAAAATAGATTCAGAGAGCTATTTTTTGTACATTTCAGTACTTCACTCATTTTAAAGTAAAATTGGACTTATAATATTTTAGCTCCAAGCCATCGATATCCTGCTGTGACCCAGTTGGTTAGAGCTAGCTCTACCGATCACACAGGTCTGGGTTCGATTCTCGGTCAGATCACAGTGAATTTGAGAATTATTCAAGTTGTGATCGAAGACTGGGTGTTTGTGATGTCAATTCACATCATTTCCTCTTCTCCCATCCTTCTGATCCTTTAATAACTGGGTGTAGCAATAGCGATTAGCCAACCACTAGTCCTGTTCTGGCCTTATCCTTCTGTCCCTACTACTCACTTTGAAAAAAGTGAGGTTGAGCGACTGAGTAACAAACAGTTCTCATAGAAAAAAAAAACTTCTGTTGAGATACCTTCATTAAGAGGCCATATGCTCCACATTTAATGGATTAAAAAAAAAATATATATATATATATAGGGATTGAAAATTTTACTTATTGCACATATTTGTAAAAGTAACTGGTGTTTAAATCAATATTCATTGTATATAAGTAAATTTCACCACAAGAGTTGAAATGTATAAAAAAATATTATTTACATCTGAAATATGTTGTTCTTACAAGAAATTAAGGATACTTAAGCATTATAATTGTTCTTATAATTCTTTTATAGGGTAGAAAACCAATATTTTTTTATTAATAAATGCTGTACAGGGCTTAGGATGTTCATAATATTTACCCATGTTTTTATTTTAAATAAATTTGTTTTGAAAATTCATTCTTCAAAAATTTATAAACTAACAAGGTGAAATAAACAAGCAAACAAACACCCACAGATTATTGGCAATAAAAGCGTTCATCACAGATCAATGGTTTTTATGAAATAATTTTGGTAAAGTGCTACCCTTGTCATTTCAGTGGTGACCTTTCCATCTTGTATATTGTGATTTCTCTCCCAAAATAGAAAAATTTAAAATGCTCAATTTTGTCTCTTTGTTCCTACACTGCATAGATGAAAGTAAATTGTCCACAAAGGTCACATGTAGGGTTGAAATCATGTTTATTCTATTTTTGATTGAAAAGTAGGCAACGTCTATTTAAAGAAAATGCTAGGATATAATTGCCATGACAACATTTATATATCTGTTTTATTGTCTCTAATTATGCGAAAACAACTTCTTAATATATCACCATGAATGCTGTGAATTTTTGTAGACATAAAATTTATTCATTTTATGTGGCAAATGCACTATTTAACTCGATGACTGCCACAGACGAAATATCTTGTAAAATTTTTCGTGCTCAACACATCAAGAGCCGAGTTATCTCGTCAAAAACTGATTAAATTAATAGTTGCAAATTGTAGCCGGCATGCTAGGTAATCACTATTAATTATCTATGACAGCTAAAAGGTTAAAGAAAAACTCTTTTTTTACCGCTTTAAAATAAGACTTATTTTGTTATTATATTTTTTTTAGTGTTCCATATAGTATGTCCTTTGATTCACGATTGTCTTATATTATATGCTAATTATATATAGCTTGAAATTACTAGAGGCCCTTTAATCCCAATTAATATTCACCTCATTACAATATAATCTTCTCCGTGTATTGTTGGCATGGTTGTTACGTTATTCTTTATGTTGACGCCTTCTCTTTCTTTTTTTTTCAGAAACAAAACAAGAGTTAGAAGATCTTATGGCTGATATTAAGAAGACTGCCAACAAAGTCCGAGCAAAGTTAAAAGGTTTGTATTTTACTATATCATTTATTACAAAAAAAAATCCATTTCAACCAGTATGTTAAAACACTTATAGCAGAATTATATATATTTACTCAAAATGGTGAATGTAGTGCATTAATCATTAACTAACAATATTACTGGTCATATGCAAAAAAGAAAAGAGAAAAAAAAATTGCCTGTCCTAATTTTTTTAACATCGTAATCGTTTTGACCGTGATTACTCAAAACTGAAAAATTTATATTTGCTGGTATTTGTCCGATTTTTTAAAAATATAAACAATTCATAAAACTTGATTCCACTAAAATCTTGTAAATACCTATAAGTAATTTTTGAAGTGATACGGGATGCTTTAGCTTTAGATATCTTATTTTTACGATGATTTCTTCAGTGATAGAACAAAACATCGACCAGGAGGAGCAGACAAATAAGTCTTCAGCGGACCTTCGGATACGGAAAACGCAACACTCGACGCTCAGTCGCAAGTTTGTTGAGGTGATGACGGAATACAACCGCACGCAAACAGACTACAGGGAGCGGTGCAAGGGCAGGATACAACGTCAGCTCGAGATCACCGGTAGAACAACGACCAGTGAAGAACTCGAAGAAATGCTCGAGCAGGGAAACCCCGCAGTTTTCACCCAGGGGGTAAATGTCAATTCTGATTTTAGGCTATCTTGATCAAAACTTTATTATTGGTATCCATGCTTTAACATAAGCCGTTTCGTTGATTACCGCAGATTATCTTACCAATATTATATAGCAAGACAACAGTTTTCTGAGTATCTCTCACCGTAATCATTTACTGATAGGCCAATTGGTAAATTCCGTCATCCCATAGGTAACCAAGACTTACCAAGTAGACATAGGATAGAATATATAACCAAGAAGTTGGATAATAGTGTGAAGACAGTCAAAAGACAGTTGTTTTGGACTATTATTTCCATGGTGCTTAACAGCAGAAAAAGAAACTAAGCTATGTATATTTTCTAACAAACATTAGATCTTTAAATATGTTGTGAAATATTAATAGATATAGACACGTATGAGATATCCTGGCAATTGTTTTTTTAAGAACATTTCTTTCCTCTCAAATATTCAGTTTGCACTACAATTAAATCTGATACATCTGATTAAAGAGAAGCTATTTTGTTCAGTTTTTTGAAAAGTAAATAAAATTAGAAAATGTAATCTCTAATATACGTGCGTTCCAGATTATAATGGAGACTCAGCAGGCAAAGCAGACGCTAGCAGACATCGAAGCTCGCCACGCGGATATCATTAAACTTGAAAACTCAATCAGGGAACTTCACGACATGTTCATGGACATGGCGATGCTTGTGGAGAGCCAGGTCAGAATAATTCCACAGGGGAAAAAAATCACATATCACAAATATTTTCCAAAAATGCTTTTTCTCTAAGTTAGTTCGCAGCCAGACTGACGGATGACTTTTAAAAAATAATTTCTAAGCTTTTCATTAGATTCATTTTTAATGTAACATTTTTCAATAATGTAAACTCTATGTAAACTGTATGTTTCTGAACAGGAACAACTATCTGGATATTTGCCAAGAAAGCATAGATTGCAACAAGAGAGCGTACTTATTGCTTTTATACAATGTTCTATTTTGGAACCGATAAAAGAAATCAACTCCAAAAGATCCTACAGAAAATTCGTAACAGTAAAAAAAAAACATTGTCAACTAACTAAATAATTAATGTAGACAGTGAAATCAAGTTTTTCAATATGTTTCCCCGACTGTAAAATTTTTCTTTATAGCAATATTGAAATAAATACCATTCGTTCAGTCATTATATGTTTGATTATGTTAGAAAGAGAAAACATTTATGAGTTTTTATCAATCTATCACTTCTGAATTATCGTAGAAAATATAATTCCATAAATTCATTTTAATTTATGAAAACTCAATCCATATATGCGAATCTTTACTTGATGGTGATCACTGATTTATATACTTGACTATTTGGTTGATTCTCTTAACTCATGGTAAACCCCACAAATAATGTGTTTGTTTCAGTTAAAATACATAATATTATCAGGATCAATTTTCTCAATATATATATATATCTTCGAAAACCGCGTGAATCGTGTAAATACCGTTACGGCAGTTGAATGAAATGTTTTGTGCATGTTGACGTGTCCGACAGGGCGAGATGATAGACCGCATAGAGTATCACGTGGAGCATGCCGTGGATTACGTCCAGACCGCCACACAGGAGACAAAGAAGGCGCTCAAATACCAGAGCAAAGCTCGCCGGGTGAGTTATCAGACCCCAGACACGGATGCCATTACACGCATTGCTAATTTGCCTTTTTTTTTTGTTTTGTCCCGTTCACCCGCCACATCCTCCACCCTTCGCAAACTACTTTTCTCACATAACAATTTGTATTGTGTCCTGACAATATAATTGTGACTTCCGTGTGCATTTGTTTTTTTTTTCTAAATGGTTTTACGTCCTTCCTTCTCCTGGTTTACTGTTTTTCTTTGGGGTTTTATAACATTTTTATTTATTACTCATTTATTCATTTTTATTATGTCTAACACAAATTCATAACATGCAATATAAGTTATTTTCTCTAATCAAATTATTTTTATTTTAGCATTTCATTATATATGTTTACTATTCTATACTACTAATGTCAGCTTATATGTGTCAATTTACCTATAACAATGGTTTTAATATAATATATTATATTCTGTATTTTGCCTCTGTCATTGTTGGATATTTTTTAACACTGGGCGGGGCCCATTTCACCAATATTAACTAATGTCTAATTTTCATTCTTTTATTTCAAAATGTGTGACTTGACTGTCTTAACTGTTACGTGTATGAAAAGAAAAATGTCTTCACATCTGTGTTGTAAAAAATCTGCTTCTCTTCCTGCCTTGAAAAGACATTTGACATCTTCGTTATGTGTTCTGCATACCTGGACTTCCTAATGACACCTTCCACTTACTCTATACCTAAAAAAATAATTGAAACACTTCCTTCTATGTAAGCGCATGTCCGTGTGTATGAAATACTCTGAACGTTGTATGTACGTCTATCGTACGTGTGCCTATAACACTTTCATTTGTTTGAAAATAACCAAATAAATTCATTGCCGCTGGATATATTTCTATAACATCTTGATCCAAAGAAATCTGCTTCCGATGATGAATCGCGACGTTAGATATTCCTCTTGTGCGGGTATCCCTGTGCCTCTCTGTTGTTTCCCTTCCCGTCCCAATGCAGGGTGAGTTGGTGAACCGGGTGGAGTATCACGTCACGCAGACCACGGAGCACGTTGAAGACGCTCGGGGAAAGCTCGTGATAGCCGAACACTACCAACAGAAAGCCAGAAAGGTAAATTTTAACCGCCACGTCGCGATACCGTATCCTGGCAACAAACTAGCCGTCGCTCGTCTTGCAGGGATCGCGGGGATGATAATTTTTATCAATTTTTTGCCGTGGGAATATAATACCGGCAGTAGTTATCTTAACTGTACTGAAAATTTCAAAAGAATCAAACACAGTAGCGAAATCTGAAATAGATTTTTGAATCTTTCAAAAGTTAAAAGCATAATTCTTACAATTTATTTCAACTCAACGATAGCAATTATATTAGCTAAGAACGATTATATTACTTTTTAATTACTACCAGTAAAGTCTGTTTCTCAATATTAAACTAAATCGCAAATCAAATTAATGTTTTTCGTAAAGTAAAAAAATCTTTTCTTTGTTTGTGCAAAAGTTGTTGACATTGCGAAATCTATTTTGAAATATTGTCTTGCTTATCGATCCTCATGTAAATTGAAAAGAATTTTTTACAGTCGTTCATAAAGGCTTATTCTCAATACATATATTTTTAACATGGGTTCGTTTTAAAATATATTACAGTGTAATCCTGAAAACACCCAATGTTTTGTCAAAATTTCTGCATATTGTCTTGTTTATGTGATGTAAAATTAATTGTACTTTAACTATTTAAACATTCCGATGAGATGTTATAACCTGGAAGCAATTTCAGATTATTCACACATTTACACTCACCAGACACACGCTAGTTGATTGTATGAATGTGAAAACAAATATTTATGTGTACTATAAAATGTTTGTTTATATGTTTTTTTTATTCAATTATAGCTGATATATAGTAAATGGTTGTATTCGATGGGTAAGCACTTCTTCTAAACACAATTATTTTGTCGATATTTCTATATTCTAGCGTTATATTCTATTGGCATATGTGATGCAGCATTATTTTTCCTCCCGCCTCGCAATGAACACGGCAGTAGCTCATATTTTATAAAAATTTAAATATATCATACAAAAATAATAATCTAAAACTCATTAACTCATAAGATATAAATATGATGATTGTTTTGCCAATTAATTAAATATGTCATTAATACTATAGATACGTAGGTATTCACTCTTTTGAAAAATATTTTAGAGACTAGCTAGATGTTAATATCTTTTTTAAGCCTTGTCTGCTCCTTCATGTGGAGAATAGTGGAGCTTATTTTAACAGAAAGTTTTCTATGACAGCTGTGTGTTACTTAATTGCTCAACGTCTCTTTTTCGAAGTGAGTAGGGGTAGAAGGATCGGGGCAGGACTAGTAGTTGGCTATTCACTACACCCTATTTTTTTTTTAGTAAAAGAGTTGAGTGTAAATAAAATATAAGTTTTTCTTGTTCCTAAAAAAAATTGGTTATGGATGAGATCCTCACTTTCTACCCTCTATTGCAGTTCTTCCTAACCTTTTTCATACCACAGACCCCTAAATCTGAATGCAATAATCTGCGGACCGCCGAAAATTGTTTATTTCACATGTTCATATTTCATCACAAAGAATGAAAATTTTCGTGGACCCCTGTGAAAAACCTGTGGTCCCCAGGATGGGAAGCACTGCTCTATTGAACCTTTTAAAACCGCTCAAATAAACACGTGCAAACACGCTCTGCAGTGTTTCTTTGAACGTTAATCGAACATGACTGAATTAGTGGCAAGTTTTGATTTCATATTCATTTGTTATTTGGTAGATGATAATAAAAGGCTTTCTTGATTTTGGTGATCCAATTTCTACAAAAACAGGGATAAAGCTATATTGTACTATTGGAATTAAAATCTCAAAAATTGAGCCATCTGCTTGTAGTTACATAGCTGCTCATATTTCTTTAAATGCATCGGGCTTATTTTTTTTTTAATTTTGATATTGAGGATTCCATAATACCAGATGGCTACGATAATGTTGGATGAGAACTAAACATATTTTTCCGACCACTCTATTCCAATTTATTGTTAGTCTGTAACATGAACACAACATACACACTATAAGTACTGGTTCATGAGCATCCACGAAGGCACTAAACTTTTCACCAATATACCAACAGCAATCACATTTTATTCTGTGGTCACACTCGGAGCACAGAAAGTTATCAACTAAACTATTAAGAAATAGAGAGCACTGCTATTGGATATGCGGCGTTATCATGCTAATTCTGAGCACGATGGAACGACATTTCAATATAATAAAAATATAGTATTAGTTATAAAATTTACATAAAAAATATAATTTGAGTTACTGCTGTTTTCGGAGGAGTTTCTAAAAATTCTAAGCCATAGTAATCAATATTTTTAATTCAACAATGAAATGACTTAACATTTCCAATTTAATCATCATAATTATTTAGCCTTGAAATTGTATTCAAATACATGATCTTGTGATTTGTATAGAACTTTTTTATTTAATAAAGCGCAAGTAAAAATTAATGATATTGGTTACTGAATTTGGTAGCTTTAGTTTTAAAAACAAAAAATATTATGTTTAGTACACAAGACTGCAATCTCTACACCAGTGCTATTACCTACCACAATAATAATAATAAAGATAGCTTAACCAATTATTATCTGTGTGTTGTTATTATAAATAACTTCAATATATTCTCAGGCAATTCCTGAAAAAGTGACAAGCTGAAAGAAAATAGACAATTTGAAAATTTACCTGATACTTTTTTTATTTGTGTTTATTATTATTCAAATTCTTGTTTATAGAGTTGACCACAAATAATTAGCAGTACACCGAGTGTTCTACATTTAAATTATCTTATTGTCTATTCATTTCTCTTAGTGAAGTTGTGTAATAGTATTGGTGAGAGTATTGCAATAACCAAATATCCTATTCCCCATCACAGCTAGAGCTATAGTTGATCACAAATATAAATTCATATATGTGCTGTTTCTTGAGCATAATCTAGTACGAACACGAATGCCTCTGTCTCTTTTGGTTTTGAATTCTATACCCTTAATATTTAACAAAACCTCCATATAAAAAAATCTTTTTTTTCATTGCATGCTTTTCAATTACAGGTTCCAGTGATGTCCTGGGTCTTCTGACAAATTAATTTACATATATTTTTTGTTACATCGATTCTGTAGGAATATTTATCAAATAATAATGATGCTTTAAAAATTTCTTATTTTTTAGTTTTAGTGAAAGACTGCTACAAGTTTGGGAATAAACTACATGTCAATATATGAATACATATATATATATTGTGCTCAAATATTCACTAATAATAAAATAAGCATTTTTTTTGACAATTCAATATATCAGTACACCCAATCCTTTTATTACATATTATGTACATTGGTTCCAGAAAGTGGTGCGTAAAAAAAATCATGTAAAAAGCTTCACTTTCATATAATTTGATAAATCAGTTCCAAAAATCAAAATATTGCATAAAAAGTATCAAAAATGTATGAAAAAACCAAAATTTGTTCTTCAAATTCGCCCAAAAAAAATATTTTATTACATATAAAATTTTATTTATTTATTGATTATAAAAATACAATGAGAAACAGATACCTATTATGTATACATGCGTAATTGTATTCACTTATAGGAGTTATTCGCTGCTGTCACTGTCGGTTACGAAATGTAATCGTTGGCAATTTTTTGAATGAACATATTGAATTTTGCTTGAATCTGAATTTTGCTCAGACTCATTTGATGAAACACTGTTTTTCCTGGATTCTTGATCTGAGTCAAATATTATTATAACATTGGATTTGTTTTGTTGAACCGACGAACAGTTGAAACTGAATTTTTGAAATAAGCAAATGTAATATATTTAATTTCTAAATGCAGGTGCTTATTTGGTATGTGCCTAAAAAATCACCATATAAATGTTTTTTAATTAAAAAATAATTATTTTCGGTTTGTATTTAAAATATTTGGACGTCTAAAGTGCATTTATTTGACAGAGTGACTTTCGGTAGTAAAATGTATGACCAGAAAACATGCTATTCAACGAATATAATAAATGCATGGTATTTAAACAAGTTTTAGAGCAAAATTACAAAAAACACATGATTTTGCGCAGGGTCATCACTTCTTCAGTAAAAAACTTTTTCAAAAAAAAATTGTGTAACAAGTAAATTGAGTAAAAAAAAGTAACGGTGCCGTCCAAAAAATCACATAAATTCAAAATCGCGTGAAAAAAGGATTGGGTGTATAGTATTTTATTCACACCCTGTTATATGGAGGTTTTTACTTATTAAGTTTGATCATTAGTTATATTGTGCAACTTGTCATAGAGGTTTTTTAAAACACTATTTTCCATTTTTGAATTTATTAAGCTACTAACTTTTTCATCATGTATCATTGTCTTTCTAGTTGCCAACATAATGAAACCTGTTTTGAATCATTGATTAATTTAATAGTTTTTTTTTTTTTTAGATATTAGTTTTTAAACACATTCACATATCAGGTTGTCTCTCAAATATAATATTAGGTTTTCATAGAGCATTATCGAAATTTGCATTTCAGTATATTTATGCTGTTAAGTCGATTTAAATTTATTATTTAGCTCTGCAACAATTTGAAAATGTTGACTTTTAGATTCTGAAATAATAATTTTACTTGTTCATTTGCCTAAACCCTATTTTCAATAGGGAAGCGAAAGAGGAATAAGCTTAAATCTTCTAACGCATAGTTCTGTTTAATATATTATCAAGCTAAAATATATTACTGAAACAAAGGAATTCTAAAATATATTCGCCATGTTCACAAGTGACATGGAATTGTAATTAAAGTCTCATGAGACAACCTTACATGTATTTAATCATCAATTTCTTACTAGTGATAAATATTTTTAGCTTGCATGTTACCTATTGCTAAAATGAAGCCCTGAACTACTTAAAAATGATTATATTTCACTGTTTAGAATTATTATTTTGTTTTAGTGTAAATAAATATGAAAATTATTTCTCACCTGTTCTGCTTTCTTATTTAACCCTTTAACTCAATTTGTTTTAAATCAAAAGAAATATGTTTGTAATATTACAAAATGAATGAACTCACCCTGCTTGAAAGAAGTTTTGTATAATACACTACATATTGCTTGGTGTTGCCATTTTGTTAATCTCATTAATTCTAACAAGTCTGTATTTAAATTAATAGACAATGAATCATTTTTTGATAAGCTAATCCAAAACTTTATTTAACTCTATAATCTTTTAACCTTTTGAAGACAGTCACACATATCTACTAATCTGCCTGGATTATTAAATTTAACAGATATGGAAATCGACCCTAAACTCTGTTTGAATACGTCAATATTATAATAAAAACGACAAACTATAATTGCATATTGATGATATTTTGCTACCATTCGATAAAAAAAAGCAATCGATAAAAAAAGAAATTTAAATAGATATTTCTCCTAATACGAACTTTTATCAGCAATTACACCATATGTGTAACTTTTGTGAAAATCAAATCTTTTTTTATTTCAAATCTATCTAATTTGATAGCAATGTTGTCTCCGAAAAAAATGTTCTGTCTCACTTGTTTGTTTAAGCAATAAAAATACATGCGCTACTTAATCCAGGAACATATTTTTTATAATATATTGGAAACCGTCTTCATTTGGTAAACAAAATAGATTTTTTTTTTATTATTATGGATTCCATATGATATGTGGTTAAAAAACATTTGATATTTCCAGTAAGTTAATATGCAGTATTATTGAAATACGAAAATCATAATATTCCATGATATTTTGATACAATTTTTGTACATATCGGGCTATTTTTAGTATCTCTAATTTTAAAAAGTCTGCATTAATTTAGTTTTCGCTAACTGGATGTGTGTACAATTTAACACCAGGAAGATTCAATAATAAATTTACAATTTATTACATTGTCTTGTTCTTATTGGCAGGGTAGGCGAATATATATATTATATTATCGTGTTGCTTTAAATAAATTCAATTAGTTCCTAAATAGAACGACCTATAAAATTGTGATTACTTGTTTCATGAATCATTCTTGAAAAAAATGAGAATATCATGACCTTGCTTTATCCACATAAAAATAAAACTTATTATAAAATAAAAATAACTTTGATTATTCCACGTATTGATTATCAATACGTGGAATAATCAAAGCTATTTTTATTTTATATTAAAATGAACTTCCACAAAGTTACCGCCGAATCCATCGAAAGTATAAAATTTATTACTAAACAATATTTAATCTATATGTCGGAATACAGTGTAAAAAATAGCTTAGTATATTTAGAGAGTGAAAACTCGCATTGAAATAAATATTAAAAGTTATCTTAAATTAACAGTAAAATAAATATGTATGCTCTAGTTTACTATATGAATAATATTTAGAATTTTGCCTTTTAAATTTAAAAACAAATGATCAGAAGATCTTGATGTCACTAAGATTGACACAAAGCATTGGCAGACTTCTCAATCTAATATAATATGGACTAATCATTTAAAACTTATATTTATACAGTTGTCAATGCTTATAATAATAGATCAAGCTACTTCTATGAGTGTCAATACGCTGGAAGACTGATTGGAATAATATCATTAATTTTTAATTGCTAATAAATATTTCATTTCATTTTCCAAAATGTAGACGGCTTTTTAATTTTTATCAACTTGATTTAAAGGGTTAAATATAATTTATGTTTATTATTATTTATACTTGGCAATGACACCATTATTATTCGATTTCATTTTTGTTTTCAGAAAAAAATTTTCATCATAATCTGCCTATCCATAACATTGATTATTTTAATAATCATCTTGGCCTCCACTCTAAGTTGAGAGACATGCTGCTTAGACTAGTGAATGCTATAGGATCCTCCCGACCAGAAAGCACTGCACAAACTAGATATTATAGGCGATGTTGTTCTTTTTTTTGTGAATTTCACCCGTCCCAAATAAAAATCATACACATAACCTCACCTTTAGTTCAAATTTTTACTTACTTATGATGTACAATTGAGTAAAAGTTTCTATATTTAGACAGAAGGTAATGTATGGAATAATCAACTCCACACTGACGGATGCAATTAATTTTTACAGTATTTTTCTACTCTCTGATACAAATGTAACTTTAAAAAATATAATTTCCAATACATAACGTTTGCATGTACACATGAATAACAGTTTGAGAGATGGTCAACTTTTTACACCTGTTGGAAATATAAATCACACGGTGGGAGGCTACTCTATGACACATTGTCATAAATTTAAACCTATTTTTATAGTCATTGAACTGCTTTTTACGAAGCTGGTAAATGTCATATTTGTGAACTTTATTGAAATAGTATTTATTAATCATAAAATTATGGAATGTTACTTACTTGGCACTATCGACTATCTGGCTCCGTGTTTCTAACTGTTCAATCATTCTCGGAATGTTTCAATCTATACCTTCCCTAGTTAAGTAAGGAAAGAATTTTATGAAAAGTAAAAAAAATGCAAATTACATCAATGTAAAGATCACAAACCTTGCATCGGGTCATTTCAAGAAGAATCAATTACGACTTTTGTAGATGTATCTTGTTAAAATTGCAATAACTATGAAAATAAGTAATCCATTTACTGCGTTTTTTTTGTATGGTTAAGAATAGAACCTGGACATTGATGACTTTATAACATATAAATGGTAATTTTCATTTTTCAATGAGTTGTTATCAATATATTAACAGTTCTAAAATGCATACTAATTATTAAGTAATTTATTCTGTTTCCTTTATCACGGATAATTTACTAAGCATATGCTATATTGCCGTTTCTATTGCACTTGCTTTGTAAAATACCAAACATGTATGATGAGAATGTCCGTTTGTATTAGTGTTTATACAATGTATGGCTGGATGAACAGTAATACAGATGTCAATATTCCCTATTCGCTTGCCACGTACGACTAAAAGAGAGAGTAGAGAAATACCAATACTGTGTCACTTCAATGTTATGAAAGTTGTTGCCAGTGTAAATTTGTTTTCCATACATTATTATACATTCAAAACGATACACCTTTGCTTTAATGTTCATCATTTCCATAGCCTTACTTTATTGTTCTCATTTCGCTACGTATATAAAGTGACTTAAATGACAATAAATTGTATGCATTTAGTAGCTCTATTTATATTATGGGTATCCATAAGTAATCGATTCTTCCACTCTCTCTCTTGAGACAAATCTCTATTTATATCTATGCAAAACTGTCTAAATACAGTGGATGCGAAAAAGTTCATAGAAAATTTACTGTATTTGTTCTTGGTTTATGTGTTTTTTAAATATGTTTCCAATTTCACAAATTTGTTGTCTTACGAATGGCTGCAAGTTTGTCAGATATTTCTTGCATCATGGATTCAATGCAATTTGAAAGAATAATGATTGAATCAGCTGATTGCTTAGTAGGGATACTATTGGTTAAGTTTCTAAACATAATAGACACTTAACTTAATGACAGGTCTTCAAAGCATCTTTGACATTCTAAATGTTGGTAGTTCTTCATTTTGTTTTGTAATGAAAAAAAATCAAACCAATAAATACACCTAAAATACTGTTGTGTCACAAAAGAAACTTTAACTTATTTACTTATTAAAGTAAATCGACGACTTATGGGAACCTTACAATTCTTCTATGACAAACCTTTTAGAACTTTCATTCTATTTGGATGCTATTTGAGAAATATGGATATTTTTGTTAAGGACTTGATTAAATATTTAAGCAATTAGGGTATTGAATACTATGATCGCTATAATATGATATTTATAAAAAGCCAGTATTTTCCAGTTATTTTGAATGCATTTTTTTGTATACATAAAACTCACCATTTAAATTTATTTTATTAGTGTGAAAACAAGTTTCAAAAACTACACGCATTTATTAAACGTAATATATTGAACAATACCAAAGTCATTTTTTTTATTGTATATGGATTACGTATGTTAAATCTAGCACTGCATTTTACGAAAATTCTTTGTTTGTATCTTAATGATGAAGCAAAGAAACTATTTGAAACTCCATTGACGATCAATATTTTGGTGTAAATACAAATTTACTTTCCTGGTATTCAGTGTCATGACTTCAACGTTAAATATATATCAAATATATTATCTGATAACATTTGAAGATCATACAGATCACAAACATTTTTATAATTAAAAAAAAAGTAGTATTGCATTACATCCAAGCAATTTTATATATGGTTTCTTCAAAATTCAACCAATAACAAAACAGCCATTGTTACTGGTTTTCTATAGAACACTTATATTTTTATTAATTTAATATTGATTGAAATGTTCTTAATGTTTGATAAAACATGTTATTTTCTATACTGAGGTATCGACAGGACGATTTTGTCCATCGTTGATTTTATTTTGTTGTTCAATTGAAGGTGCTAAATATTTTTTTGTTTATTTATTGTTGTCACAATAATAGTATCATTTCATAATGCGGCGGGTGAATATTTGCATTCTATATTTTATAATGTTGAAATCAAATTTTTATGAACAAAGATCCCTAATTTACTAATAACACACACACACACTCACACCTTACAACGAGATGTGTAGAGTCAAACAGATTATAACACTTAAAATTACTTGATATATGATATTGTTTCATAAAGTTGACTACGTTACCGTTTTGATGTATTTTCATAATTTGTGCAAATTTATCTTGAAACTAGGTAAAATTATTTTTAAATATCTCAAATGAATTTGAGTTGTTTCTCTTATAAAATAATGCGGTAAAGTAGTTTATTTTTTTCCATAAATAATGACTTAATTTAATTGTTCATGCTTACCATGAAAGTTTATATGAAATTTATTTATTTATGCTGATTTGATTCTACGCATTTCGTTGACTAATATATTATTATTATTTAAATAATTACCTATGTTATCAAAGTGTTAGATATGTTGTAAAAAATGTGTTAAAAATCTATTTACCCAAAGTTAACAGATCTATGTAGAAAAATGACAATTTTTTCAAACTATTTACTGAAATATACAACTGCGGAAGAATGGTTCGTGAGTCTTGACGAAATCAATTTCTCTTGACATTTTGGCGCACACATTAGTCATAGCTAATTATTTTTTAACCCTCTTACTCTCAAGGATTTTCTATATGATACAAGTATATTTTAGTATATGATACAAGAATAGTAGTATGCTGTAATAGAATAGAAATATGTTGACAGTTTTTATCAAGGGCTCTTTGTTTATTTTTTATTAATAAATTTGTGAAACATGCTGTATATTACTTGCAAACATCAATTAAATGGATCAAATATAACTTACTTTATTGCTTTAGGTTGGTATCTAAGTCCTATATAGCCCATAAATTATCCGGCCGGCTCAAGTAAAAATAATCTTTTAATAATTTTGAAAATTGTAGGTATAAATGAATAGGGTCTTTAGTATGTGTCATTTAAAAATAATAAATATCGATCCACGGAACATACAAAAGTAAGCATTTCTATACACCACCGATACATATCGGTGGTGTAAGAGTAAGAGGGTTAATATAGAGCTTTTATTGACTGGAAATTAAAAAGTTTGGTACCTAAGCAAAGTAGGTACAGTTATATACATGCTTTAGTTTGATTTTTTAAAAATCAATCAATTGTTTACATTAATGCCATTAGCTCGTTACTTCTTTGGGTCGCATATGAAATAACTGGCTTGTGAAAAATAATGTATTGATATTTCAATGCGATGCTTCGTGCATATGCAATGAATTATAATTGCTGTTTAATTCGTTGTCGAATAATTCCAATTCACAGATGATAAAAACGTTCAAAGAAATAAATCTTCTTTGTATGTTCCTATGCCGATTTGTCGCACGTAAACTATCATCTTTTCAACCGGTATATTATTTTGTTTCACTCGGTCCGGATTGATTTAGATTCGTTTTTTCCGATAGACATTCTAATATTATTCTGCAGTGAAATATAATTTATTAATATCTAAATTGCTACATATCATCTTACAAGCTCTGTGGCCATTTTTGTCATCCCCTTTGTCAAATCATTAATATCAATCCGATATCATATTTTTAACAAACGTCTGCGTGAAGTGGAATTCATCTAATTTGCTAGTTATTTACAGAGGCTTGTGCATCTTTTCTGAAACGATAAAACTGGCCATTAGTCATTCTCGTTAGAAAAAATATCTATATGTTACTAGATATCAAATATTGTACTGTTTTTACTGTTTTTTCTGTGTATACATGATAGTTTTTATTGGTAATATATTATACACGTACTATTATGTAGAAAAATACCCTGAAGAGTTATTTTATGTATTATTGTAAAGTATTATTTGTTAATTTTATGATAGGAAGAACAATAAAGCAATATATTCTTGGAAGTTGTTGAGTTGTGGGTATGATAGTTTGGCATATATATAACACTGCCAATTATTCACAATTACCCGTCTTTAAAGCTTGTGTCAAATTTCATTTATCAATGGCACATCAAGAAATGGATAATTTAAAATGAGTTTATTCAACACAATCTTTGAATTTCTAAATTGAAATTAATTGCTAGACTTAAATTGTGTCACTTGTCTCACTTGTTGCAATCTCTACGCAATAGGGGACTGTATATACATTTTTTTTCGAGATATTATATTTATACATAAAAAAAATTAGCTACCTGTAGTAAAACCTCCTGGTTCATAGATAAAAAAAACAGTAAAAGTGATTTAAAAACAAAGTTCGAGGAAATATTGGGGGTGGCAAATTCAACGACCGCCCCAGGCGACAGTACCTTTTCCTACACCACTGTATTTAGACATAAGAAGTGTTTGGAAATGTCAATCAATTGATATCTGTTTTAGTTATAACCGGCCCTGATTATATGCATCACAATAATTGTCTCGGAGAAATATTATAGATTCATTTTACATTATCGTTTCTTGAATCCTGTTGAAGTGTTTGGATTAGGATGATGATCTGTTATGTTGGTGAATATTGTTTTTTTATTATTATTTAATTATTATTTTATTAACCGTTTTCTGTTAAAAATTGATCTTCATAACGTAACATTGAAACATTTGAATCTTGCCTTAAATATTTTTATTCAAAAACGTGTTTAAAAAAATACTACTATCGCTTTGTTTAAAACTACTTATAAAAAATGTTGTATATTCAAGTAATACCTTCCAAGTATTGTAACTGTGTGGTCCTCTGTTACACAGTAGCATCTGTACACTTTTATTCTGTTATTTTTTATTTCTTTTCCACCGAAATGATATAATTTTTTTCAGATTTATAGTCAATCGATTGTTACATATCTTTTTTGATAGATTGAATTCGCATAAAGAAACGGTATTAACATATTAGTGGAGTATTTTTGAATAGTCATTGTGACAACTTATTTCAACTGTGAAATTGTTCAGAAAAGAATATTACGACGTATGTCGGTAGCAAAAGTAATAAACAGTATGCATATGCAAATTGTTGACTGCAAATCAGTTTAAAAGTCCTATGTTTGAAGTGAATGAATATAAAATATTAATGACAATTAGTAAACGTAACAAAAGTTATACTATTATAATTTAAATGATGCGACAAAAATTAGTGTCGGTTTAATGGTGTGGAGGCTTTAACTATAAAACGGGCTCGCCGATAAACCTCGCTCAGCATTTAGAGAAAAAGATGGATACTATTGTGTGAAAAAAAATTCTTTCTCGTTTATGACTTAAATAGATATTTTTCTTAAAATCAGGATGAGTGCGGTATGTATCTATTCTACATCGCATATATTATACTAGTGTATACATACCGTGTTCTGATGGCGGATCTGTCTATCAAACGAGATAAAAAAAAATTACCTGAATATCTGATGTACCATGAGAAGCTTGGTGTACTTCTATTGATTATTTTATTGATTGTGATGAGTTTGTTGTAAATGCACATAATTTCCTCCATTTGAAACATTATTATTGTAAATACATTTTTCATAATTATAATTATATTTATTTATTTTATTTGTTTTTTTTTTACTTTTTAATTATTTTTTTTGGTTGTTATTTCCCATCCAGCAAATGACAAAGGCAAATGATTGGTGAAAACAATAAGGAACATTTCGATTTTGAGTCAGTACGGAAACAATATACAATTAAGATTGGTATCTTTTTACTTCACTGATTGTGACTCATGTTTCGCTTCTGAGAAGCATATTCAGACTGACATCAGATGTTATCAAATTTAATTGTGTATTAAAAATGAATTTCCACAATGCATGCTGAATCCTTTGGAAAAATTTAGTGTGGGGATATTTAATAAAGCTGATTTTCTTCTAGGCAATGTGTCGGTAATTATTAATAATTTCAATAACTTCAAAGTTTTTTAAGTTAAATTACCAAAGATGTCTAAGCAATAGATTTATATATTATATTTTTAATGTATCGTGAGGAATTATTTCTTATATTTTCTCGTGGCGGTCCACTGGTTGGCAACCACTGTTAAAGAGCTCTGATACGCATGCTTATGTTTGTATCATCAAAAAACATTGGGATGCTGCATTACTGCTAAATAATTTTAAATCCATAATGGTGAAACTTTAATAAATTAAATTTAGAATTTGACATCACACACTTTTGTTTCATAACAAATACCGTTTAAACTTCTGCATGCATTATTAATATAAATAATTGCATCTTACAATTAACCAGGTTGAATTCATATGATTGGGTAAACACAGATAATTTGCGCTCAAATGTTATATTAATCAAAAATGCTTTTTTGGGTTATTGTGTTCATCATAATGTGTATGTATATCAATGGATGCAATAGTCAAATATAATTCATTATTTAACATAAAATCTTAGATTTTGATAGACGTAGCAATTTCAATTTTAAAAAGATGTAATCAAATATTTCATTAAACTTTCACCGAAGAAAACATTTTCGACAATTCAAATCAAGCACTCGAGCAGATTGTTCAAATATTTAAAATATAAAATACTATAAATAGTGTCCAATATTATCCACAACATGGCAGTGATATCCAGCAACACAATTTGATGAATTCTTTGTTTAACTACACAATCATATATCAGGGTTGCGAATGAAACTTTCCTATTATAAAGAGGCATTCCAGTGTAAGAAATATCTATTGATAATTTTTAAAATAATACAGTACACGCAGTGCCCTTTTCATGCTTCTTAACCAGTCTCAAGATTTCCTTAGATGTATATTTCACTCTTTTATTATGCCAAAATTTAATTGTTTGTGAAATTTACCGCCATGATTTGGACGACACAGAAAAGTGTAAAGTCTTGTTGATGCATTCTGTGTCCTTAGTGATGGTTTGAATTATATTACATGTGTATGACACGTAATTGTTGCCCTCGCAGAAGAAGATAATGATCCTAATCTGCCTGACGGTGCTGGGCATCATGGTGGCCAGTTACGTATCCAGTTACTTCATTTAAGACACCCAAACCCCCCCTATCCATTACAGGTAATTAAAACTGATTTAATTAATTTATATTCACCCATTTAATATGTTTATTTCTTTTTTGACGAGCAGAAGAAGATCATGATATTGATCTGCCTGGCCATATTAGCGGTCGTTCTGGCCTCCACGCTCGCCGGTTACTTCGGGATGTGAACATTTTAAGGTTTGACTCGGTCGCGATGAGTATTTTGCATTCCCACCGTTAGCACCCTTCAGCTTCACACAGTCGTTGAGTACTTTTCGTTTCGGTACAGTATCATAAGAATAGTAACTAAATTAAGCCCTCCGGTGAGCTTTGGTTCTGTATGCTAATTCGACATTATTCCGATTGCATTGTTTCCCTCGTCAATATCTCAATAATAATTTGGCAACAATCCCGAATACAAATTGTAGAGCATGTGACACGAGTTTGCCCCCTTCCTTCCAATTGACGAAATTCAAATTAAGACCTAAATTCCTGAAGCAGCCTGCGTGCAAATGAAACAATCTGCATAAAATCAAACGCACCGTTTATACGAAAATAAATAATGATTTATATTTAAAATATTCCTACATCGCAATAAAATAGTTATTCTAGACTGAAATTCCTGCTGAGATTTCTCATGAGCTCTGATTTGTAGTTAACAATTCTGTTGATATTTTTAATTCTGGTATTTAATATATACAGTGTAAAATACAAGCCGGTAATAGTTCATAGAACCAGAAGACATTTATTTTTTCTTACTTTAATATGAAAAAGTAATTCTGCAAATCATAGTTAGCAATTACAGTTATTTATAGATATCTACATAGCTTTTTTATATATAAATAAAAATCATATTGGTCTTCTTCGAAATATAATTGTCATAGAATCTAAAGACTTTGTTTTCAATCAAGTGGCGGATTATATCATACAATAATTAATTTTAGTGTAGAATTCTCCACATAAATTAAATTTACATCGCCCAGTGGAATCGTGATCTATCAGTTTTGAAGAATAATACATTAAATATCTATAAATCTTGTTTTGTTGCCAATTCATTTTATATTAATTGTTAGATTAACACAATATACAGAGAAATTATATTATGACAATAGTAGAATGAAAAATACTCAAAAAGCAATAGTTTACGGTTCCATTGTCCTTCTATTTTGACAAATTTTGATTTTGATATGAAATATAAGTTATAATGTAAGCATTAATCGTTTCTCGGTAAGTATTATATGAGGAAGAAGCTTATTGAAACGTCAGCAGGTTTTGACAAAACCCTACAATAAGCATGGACTTGCAAAATGTTTGAATGAAGACACTATCACATGCACTCTTCGAAATATTTGATTTAAGGAAAGGATGACATGAATAGCTCTTATGATAGGCTCATTTGCAAACATACGAATATAATAAATAATATTTCGAATGAAAAAATTGATGTGTACTCATTATAATATCATGTATCAGCATGTACAGAAAAGAATATCGACACAAAAAATTGAAACTACATAAACTCTCATGTCTATTTATTTAATAACATATTGAATAATACAAGCACATCTAAATTGATTGAGAAATATGTCTAGGTAATTTTCCCTGATGTTATATGTTTAATCACATGCCTTGTCGTAGTGTCAAATGTTAAATATTGATATAATAATTGATACTGTTGATTTGTTCACTTGATGGAATTCCAATTTAGATTAAATATATGCAAATTTCACTTGAAAAAATTCTTACTGTTGGTACACATACAAGAAAAGTTTAGACTCTTATTCTGAGCGCTATCGCTCAGTCTTCTGACAGTTTGTCGTTCATGTTGACACTATATTGTCTACTGTTAGAGTATTTACCCAGTGATTGCAATTTTAAAGTTAGACACTAAACCCACAGCAGATATTCAGATCACATAATGAAATATTGAAAATCTTTAGAACTTAACTCAATATGTTCTTTGATTCATAAGTTTATATCCGTAGATAAAGTATGAAACAAAGTTTACTCGATTGATTGTTTTCATCTGAAAGTTAATAAGAAAAATCTCTTTAGTAATAAACCAAATGGCTCTGTAAAATTTTAAGGTTACAAAGTAAAATCAAACTGTGTATAAAATAACATTCCATTCAGTATTCGCAGTGAATGAATTTTTTTTTTTTATGTTAATTGCTGAAGTCTCCTGCTTGACTGGAATATTTCTAAATCTAAGTGATTTTATTTTAATTTACTACACTGCTGCATTGAACACCAATATTTATATTTAAAAATAATTGTGTTGACTAATGTTTGTCAGTGTAGCCAATGGAAAAACAATCATCTTTATTATTTCCATCTTTCCCCAATTTTATGTAACTTTCATCCCAGTTAAGCCTGAGTCTATCAGTATTTTAAAAATCAATTCCATCAAGTGATAAGTCTGGTGTGTTGCTATTTTAGAACTGAGTGAGAAAATTCTGATGTTGATTTGTGTTGTAGGCACTTCATGTACTGCCGACGCCCAACCGATCCGCCATCACCTCTGTGTTTTGTCTCTGTCTATCACACACACCAATGATCCATGACCCAGTATCGCTCTGGTTCCACCCGATATTGCTATTGTGTCAAACAGTGGTTTCACTTTATTTGTGTTCTGGACTCGTGCACTCCCGGTAATACATATCTTTGATTAAGTCTGTTTGGATTTAGTGAATATCCCATGTGTAAAAAATTTACAATAGCAAATATGTACGTAGATTTTCACAGTCTGACATCAATGTTTAGCCGGACGCGTAGTGGTTTTTCTTCGGTTCGCTTCTGCTTCGGTTTGCGGTGTTTCAGAAAGCGCTCTGTCTCCGTCATTCTCATCCCTCGACTGTAACGAAGATATCACTGTTTCCGCTCAACTTTTAGAAAGATTTTTTTGATAGCTTTTGTAATATACGCATTCCGAAACACGGACGGCCGATTTTAAAATGGTAACGGCCGGCTAACCGTTCGGCACTATCCCGTATCCATAGAAGCAGAGATCTCCTTCGCGATATGAACACCATTTCCATAATGTTAAATCAACTTTATTTTACATTAGCTCTAATTAAGTAACTAATATAATTAACATATTGTGGAGCCAATGACGTGCATCTCTTTGAGAAAAATATCTATTTCTTGTTCAACGGTCGACTTAGCCTAGTCATTGTTCAAATCGTTGTATCTTTAAAACCTCCTCGTACACTTAAACAAATCTTCAGTATAACTGATAGAAAACACTTGGCGAAGCAATAATTTTACTGATTACTGATGAGGATTTGTATACAATTTACTTCAACGTGTGATATATAGAAGTTGTTAAAAAATCATTTATTTACGTATATCAATGTATATTTGTATCTATGTATGCATATATAGATATATGTGAATAAATATATTTATATATGTGTATATAATTAATATAAAGTGCTTTTTATGCCGGAGCACCGGTACCTCTTAATGCATATTAGAGTAACAACTGGAAAGGTTGTAGAAAAACAGAAGAGTTCCAGTACCTTGATAGAGAATATTGGAGATTTCCGGTACTTTTTCCGCGGTAAACATGTGAGCACTGTATATATCATATGTGTGCATATGTGTCAGAATTTCAAAACGGGTCAACGGCAGCCGTCGACTCGACGAAACGATCTTTCCACCTTGTAAGGTTCGGCCTAAACGCTGTCTGTTGGCATGTAACACGTAATAAGTATAATAATCTTGAAAATGTGTTCTGAAATTCATTTTCATAAAGGCGTCTGAATCCGCTGAAAGTGAAGTCTTTTTATTGTCTTATTTCTGTGTTGTCTGCTTAAAATAAATAGAATGTTCAATTTGCATTCTTGAAGTGTGTTCCACATATAAGCAAATGCTGAAAGCAATCGCATAGAAGTGTTTAACATTTTGAATATAAATTAAAATTTTTCTCTAGATGCCTTTATATATTTATATACATATAAGTAGAGTTAAGTATAGCGATGAACGGTGACGAGTTGTTGTTTATTAACTTGTATATGTTGGAAGAAGTATAATGAAATCTGCCTATGTTGCCATTACCGTTGCCGTGTCAATTTTCGTCCCGCCGCGGCTTGTCTTCCTCGCAGACGAGGCTCGCCGCACTACGACGGGCCCGTCGGACGGGTTCCTCCGAATCCTTGTCACCCATCCCGATCGGCCCTTCATAATGCGCTGACGCCTCAGCGCGGGACCTCTCACAACTGTGTGCAACTTTTAAAATTGTGTTATTTAATAATTATATTGTATTATTATTGTACAAAATTGACTAAATTGTTACTTAATTGCAAATGGAAATTTATTAGGTAAATAGAATTTTAGGTTTGTACATAAATTATTGATAAAATGTTCTAGTCAGCTTTCAAAATCTCTTCACATTTCTATATTATAAAATAGATTATTAACATATGTACTAAAATCAATTATTACATTAATAATAAATAGTCAAAGAAAATATCATTTCTTATCTGCACTCGTTTTCTTTTGATTTTCATCCAAATAACACTATTGCCTTCGATTTCAAAGTGTGAACAGGATAACGCCGCCGTAATAACGCGGCGCTTCAAACAATAGATTGTTTCTTTCGTAGACTCAAAACTAAATAACGGACGAGTTAATGTCATCAATATAACTGACAGAGAATGAAGAGTTGTTTAAAAATTGTATTAGTCTATTCCAGATTCTTATGTGTCAATTTTGTAGCATTTTACTGCGTTCAATAGAAGATAAGTTGTTAAAATATATTATGGCAGGTTGCCCGAAGGCGTTGTGCAATGTGTGGAACAGTCAAATATATTATACAATGCCATCATTGAATCAAACAGTTGTCTGTAAAGTTAAAATATTTATCTTGTGGTTTATCTTTACAATTAATATGTATCTCATTCACAAAGAGTTTGACTAAAACACTGCGGTGTAAGATAGTTGATTTTTATAGGAAAGTTAAATTATGTATGTAGTAAGAATACTTCGAAAAGTTCTCATTAATAATCATAATAAACGGTGTTTCCTGATTATATCTCTCTAATAACGTGTTTTAATTCATCCTCTCCTCATTCACAAAACCCATCTACATATATGGATTTATTTTGTTTCACCAGTTTTCGAAAATGAAAAACATTGACCTTCAAGATTTCAATACTATTTTTTTTACATTTAATACACTTGTTAATGTCATCGATTTGTATGTTTTATTTTCGCAGTTATAGTCCTATATAAATATTATTGTGAGAGGGATTAAATAAACATGTAATGTTCAAAAATATTTATATTTACCCTGTCATTAGAAATTTCTTAAAAAAGTTATGATTACGGATTGAGATTACTTATACATATTTCTAACACATCAATTAAGATCTACTGTCTCTTTAAATATTTGGACAAAGAGTGTCATCAGCTTCAGTGGACACAATCTCGGCATGCTTCAGGAATCCGTAGCTGTATTGGCCGTCACGGAAAGTATGTTCAGCACCTTTAAGAGCAGACTCTTTGATGAAATCTACGACAACTTTCTTCGATACTACTGACATCTCCAGGTGACTTCCCCAACTGACGAGAGCGAGAGGCTGAAAATATTAAACATGTTCATCATCAAAACATAATTTCAATATATTTGGTTCTTATAAATAGTACGATTTAACACTTTATTAAATTTATTTCTTATGTCTGTGAGCTGATTACAGGTGTTTGAAATTAAAAGAGTAATCATTCCAATTACTGTAACATAGTTTCTAGCAATCACTCTTGATACAAGTCCCAAAATGTAAATCTTTTAATATTTGGTTTGGCAAAAAATGACATTTTTGCCCATTTAGTCTGTTAACATAGTTATTCCTTTCCTATTATACACAACATATATCAGTTCAAAATGTTGAACATGTTTATGAGCTGTATTGCAAAGAGTTGTAATTGAATCACTTAGTCCCTATTCAGAGAAAGAGAGAGTGGATAGGAGAGATTTAAGTACACTAATCACTACTATCAAATAGAGAGGTTTGAAGGATGAAAGTGTTAAAAATTCAATTTAAGTAAGTGTCAGGTCATTCAGGGACTCGAAGCCTTGACCAAGCAACCGAGAAGAACAAAAGAGTTAGAATGTTAATAGTTAGCTAAATGACCAGTAAATATGTACATTATAAGAAACAATACCATTTATGTTAACCACTGACAATATAAATTCAACCATCAACAAAACATCTCTTGTCTACTTCAGCAAAAAAAAAATGCTTTCTGGTGACGACTTTTGATCTGGTGGTTAAAAGAATTATAAGTATTGAAGAAAAGTATAAATATCTCTCATTTGAATTTGTGACACAAGGGTTTCGGTAAACTTTTGGTGCAAAGCTTAGTATTGCAAACAATGTAAATTAGTAAAAATATAAGTCAATAGATGAAAGAACAGATTATAAACTCACACGTTCAGCACTCAGAAGATTGTAAGGAGTGATCACATGCCTATAAAGACACGTCCTCAAGAGCTCCTTCAATTCTTCTACTTCTCGTTTATTGGCACATGGGTGGTACAGCATCGCGATACCGCCGTGCTCTAAGTTGTGCAACCATCTTTGCTTAGGAAGGAAAACATATTCACCCCACTTTGGCCATAGAGGTCTGTGTGTTCCGCTGGAAATAATTATCAATATTTATAAATCAACAGTGAGCAAAGATGGGCAAATTTCATCAAATCAATTGCATCGTACATGTAAAAATATAATAAAGACCTTCGACGAAGTCTATGTTTTTGCTACTCATATTTGGCTATTATGGACTATGAGATTAATGTTTTGTGTGCTAAATTATGTACGGAACATCGATATGAATCGTACAATTGTAAAGAAATTGTATTATCACCATTCTATATCAAAATTATGATGGAGGAATTCTTCTGAACAAGAATCTTCCGAACACGAATTCTCCGAACAGAATACTCCGAACACCGATTCTTCTGAACACATACTCTTCCGTACACAAAACCTTCGATACATATAATACTCCATACATTTCAATATTTTGAATATTAAAATCATTATTTTATTATAATTTCTTTTTTTCTGTCTTCTTTTTTATTTTATTCCAAAAATTATAGAACCATGACTAAATAATAAAAAAATATTTTCATAAAATATTAATCAACAAAAAACAGTATTAAACAGATCTA
This sequence comes from Himalopsyche anomala, assembly GCA_031772345.1. Classification (NCBI taxonomy): domain Eukaryota; kingdom Metazoa; phylum Arthropoda; class Insecta; order Trichoptera; family Rhyacophilidae; genus Himalopsyche; species Himalopsyche anomala. Next base: position 25,778,789 of record CM062826.1, read on the forward strand.
AGTAGTGAGTCGCTTCAACCATAATTTTATATTTTCAATCATTATGAAAATTGATTAAGTCTATGTTGCAATTAAAATTTGACAAATATGTTTAAAATTCTAAATACACATTTTTGTAAGTGAATGTAAAACATATATGTACCAATAAGATAAAAAAATTATGTAAAAATACTGTGTATGCGAATTTTCGATTTTAAATACCTATATGTATGGTATTTCTTTTCAATATAATCAAAAATATCGGCCCATTTACAACACAGCACATTTTTTCTAAATTAATGAGCCAAAATAAGTATTAAATGATAAACTGTTTATACACATTAAAATTAATTATTTTGCTCGTTTTCATTTTGAAAAACATTTGGCACAATTGACATACGACTTTACACAATGATTTTTATATCTAAAATATTTAATTCTGTGTATGGAGTAGGTTTATAGTACCGGGCAGTTGGCTATAATACTAATTTAATTGTATAAATTCATGATGTTACTTACAAAGTAGGAATGATGTCATCATATGATATAGATTCATTCATGCACGCATGTGCTGCCTGAAAAACACAAATAAGTAAATATGCTCAATCAAATTTACTCCACGTGTAACTTTATCATGCAATAAATTGACAACTTTCATTCAACCAAATTAATATACACACTACCCTTCTTTTACACGGCTTTTAAATAGCACGGTCCATTAAAAAGAAAAAATGAGGCTATTATTTGCAAACCTGGCTCGTTCCAAAATGGTTAAAAAATGAAACTTGAATTTCATTTTGTAAAACAATTTACATTTTTAAAGTATTTTTACTTTTACTGTAGGGGATAGCGGGGTCCAAAGTGACAATTTTGATATTTGTGTACACTGTGACAAACTAAATACTTGTTTAGGTATCTATTTGTTTATAATTCTAGATATACTTTTTCTGTTTAACTAAAAGCATTTGGGAGCCATGGAAGATTTCCAAGGACATCACCAGTGTTACAACTGACCCTGATGCCTGGGTCAGTTGTAACACACACCGGGGTCGAAAGTAACATTGTAAAATATTCCAATTAATCGAATAAAACCAAAAATAATATTAAATAGTATATTACAAATGTCTAAGAATATCATTTAAAAAGAACCCAAATGACATAAATTATTTATTGATTTGGCATTTACTTGGTAGAACTCCATTTTAATAGGGTAAAAATATCAAAGTATTTCAGTTCTACAGTTTTTTTATATATGTTATACATACGTTGATAGCTATTTCGGCTTTCGCCATCGTCAGAACTATGCTTTAAACGTAAATTTGCTCAGCTATATATACTGGCTAAGAAGAGATACACAATGCATCATATTATTCACTCTAACATACTAATTCAAATTCTAATTACAATATTACACTTATTAAATGTGCTTTTAGTGTTACAAAGAACGATAAGCAGTCTGGGGTTTTTAAAAACATTTATTAGGATAATTTAAACTGATATATATTATTAGTTATGATACATTAAATTAATTAACTATGGCTTTAGTGTTTTGAAAAACAATAAACAATGTGGGATTTTCCAAGGTAAATTAGGAAAAATTATATTGATAATTATACATTTTTGCCGATTCCCTGACACTCAGCCCATTATTCAGGTGATTTTGGGCAGCGTGTTCGTATAATGACTGATCCGCAAGACCTGGTTGTTATTCTAGTTTTTTTTCTAGGCATTCTGAAAAGAAACAACAATAACAATAGGCAGGCTTGAAGTCAGAAATGACGCAGAGTTGAAAGTAACACTGTTACTTTGGACCCAAACCACTTTTTGTCTGATTTATATCAAATTATTGAAAAACGACAATGGTTAGGTTAAATCTGAACACTACTATCGACAAAAGCATGTAAGACGTTACCAAAATAAACTACCAGTAATGTGCTACTTTGGGTATTTTATCACAAAAACAATGTAAAACAAAATATTTACCTGAGATGTCAAAATTCACAAAACTCAATCTCTCAGCGTGCGCAACACGACACGACTGGTGATCTATTGGAAAAGGAGGAGCTTGCGGAAACCGGTTTGATCTTCATCATCGCTCGGTCGATAAAGTGTATGTGGAAGGAGAGAGAATCGTTGTTACTTTAGACCCCGATCTCCCCTACTTTGGAAAGATATTTTATATGTTATCAAGCCAGTTTTGAGACTGCTTTATAATAATACTTTGAAAAAATATTTTTATTTACTAAATTACATTCAAGGTTTATGTTTCACCAATTTTGGAACGAGCCGGGTTTGCAAATAATAGCTTCAAATACTAATCTCAGACACAAAAACTCACAGAAGTGGATAACGGATTTCCTAATAACAAGGAATTCAATAACACAAAACAGTAGAGGTCTACACTGGCCTGGGATCGGGTGGGTAAGGTCAATGAAGATTATTGAATATGATATGATATTGGAGACATAAGGAAGGAATTTATTTGTTAGAAAAATATTTAGAATTTCAATGGAGTTCTACCAAGTAAATACCGATTCAGTCAATAAGAAATATAAACCCATTACAATAAATTATTGAAAAAATTAAAACAAAACCAGTAGTGTTTCAAACAAACCGTGTAAACTAATGGTATTGTCTGTGTTTCAAGAATTGGTCTGACAGAGAAGTCTGGGGTGTATTTGGACCTATCGTCAAAGCACGTGTGATTTTCTGGATTGTCCAACCAATCTACTTCTAGGTTTTTCTGAAATTAACAGAAACAATTCATGACATGTAAATTCAATTCAACATAAATAGTCTAATCCAGTCGTGAGGAACCTGCAGCCTTTTGGCTACCCTAGTGCGGCCTTCTGGCGAATTCTGTGATTCTGTAAATTTGTGAATTCCTGAGATTTTCCATGTCCAAATCCTTGGAAGACTTATAAAAAGTCCCACGCTGGTAATTTTGGGAAATTCGCAAATTTCTGGGCTTTAGAAATCGGCATGAAATTGTTTCCGGCCAAAGATTCCCTCGTCAATGTTTACTGCAGCCTTATGTTGAATCAGAAAAATAAATGCAGCCTTTAGAGAAGAAAAGGTTCCCCACCCCTGGTCTAAACTGTACTGTTTGGATATAAGGTAGCTAAGGATTTTAATGCTGGTATTACCGAAATCAAGATCCCAGTTTTCATGATGTTTTTACCAGCGCTGTGGAATCTGATGAAAATAACAACAACTGACTCCGAATTGATATCTGTACAACACTCAGATCATTATTCTATTTTCAATATCTTTAAATTGTTTTTCTTCGATTTTTGCAACTCCGACACCACATCCTGAAAAAAACATGCGACTCCAACTCCAGAACCCTGATTTTTTCGATACCAATATACTGGTTTGGAAAGTGCAAAAATACCATTCATGAAAATTAAATTATTCGCCGGGTATTACAAATTTTGCTTTATTTAAAAAAAAAAATGTAAAATCGGTATTGATATTTCCAATACCGCCAATGCCTTGATGCCAATTGAATTTGAGTTTTTTTGGGGGCCACTCGAGGTAATCGACCACCTGTGATATAAGGAATATAATGAATACTAGGACTGCTTTCCTATATAAATAGACCTGATAATATTAATTTAGCCCCTATTACCCGCAATGCATTATACTTAGTTATACACAGTTTTACAAAAGCTTTTGTACCTCGAGTGGTGGTCTTGGAGAGATTAATTTTAAAATATTCATTCATCTAAACATAAAAACAAAGTGCTCGGTCTGGTTTAAAGCCACCTTCTACTTCTCCATGATTCAATCAGAAGATATAAATAATTCTTGGCTATCTAAAAATGCAATTTATTCTGAATGAAATTCTTTTGCAAGTAGCATTTTTTAAATTCAATTATGAAATAGTCAAATGTTTTCTATTGAACTTTTCATATTGAGACTTAAAAGTTTAATTTTCAAATATGTTTTAATTTGCTCAGTTAGCATCATAAGAATATACTGAAGAGAAATGTTCAAACTGCATTATCTCACAGTTGAATTTTTTTCTTATAGAGCTTTTGTACCAACATTTTATGGTGTGAAATTTGTTGTTTGTTGTAAGTTCCAATTTTGCCACCGATGAGAAATTTGCTTTTGTCATATTTACTCATAGTGGGCAGGTAATGTGCTGCTGTGAAATTACATCTACACAGTGCTTTTTTTTTAAAAAAAAAAGGTGCAGGAACTCACTTCTTGTCAAGCTTTTTATTAAAAAAATTATTTTAATCCATGTCCGTCCCCAATGTATAACATATGGCTTACTTAGAGGTATCTTAACAGATTTTTTATACGAAAACTGCTTGTTACTAAATTGCTTCTCTCTTTTTTTAAAGAGAGTAAGGATAGAATAATAGGGCTAGGACATAACTAATGGTTAAATAATTGGTCTCGCTTTGCTTCGTCACCGTTTAATGTATTTTAAAGGATAGAAAAGGTTAGAAGAGGTTAATGAGCAAAACTGTTGTGGATGGAATCCCACTAAGCGCACTAAATCAACCATTAGACCCCTGGTTCTGGTTACAAAGTATGGACCTAGTATTGTTTTGTATTATGACATTAATTTATAAGTGTTATGATACCTAGTACATTACATTCGAAACGGATCTAAGATAAGAAAAAACGGCCAATGGTTTCCAAATCAAAAGTTTTCAAAGCAAAATTTGATTAAAATTTTGTTAACACTTAACACTTAATAGGCGGGAAACGCAAAAGTCGTTTTTAGCGTATTGTCGGTAGAATGCGGATCACGGCATAATACGTTTTTTTTATATCGTCGCTTGTTTGCGGGACACATAATATCACGGGTTTGATTGTCGGCGTTAAATAAAATGCCGCAACTAATTAACATTAGTCCTAAATTTTTGCTAGAAAGGGTGACACATGTGTCTCGAATATTTAAGCTGTAATTTTTACGGCATTAGATTTTACACTTCCAGTGGTAGTAAAGTTGTAGGAATGGCGATTATATATTATAATTATTTATATAATTATAAAATATGGATAAATATGCTATTTTGTTATATTTAATGTTTTGAATATTTAATATTTATAACATGCGGAGTGCTATCTACTAAATTGATAACAAGTTTTATATTCAGCTTAGAAATATAGTGAAATTATGATGTTATCGAAATGTCCTAATTTTATTTTTAATGATTAAGTGTCACGTATGATTTTTTTTTAAATTTCAATCGAAAATATCGTTTGGTTTAGAAGTTGTGTTGATTTTAAGAATGTAATATATTTGTGCGCTAATCACTAAAAAACGCCCGCTACAGGCTTGAGTCTATTTTTGAAGCGCCCGACTAAGAAGTGTTAATACTGATTTGAAACATTAAAAATGCCAAGAAAAAAAGTTAACGGAACACCGTTCCACCGCATTTCATGGGAAAAAAGCACTGCATCTACACATTTATTTTTATTACATTTTCTTTTAGTGAATTTTTTTCGATTTTTACTTAAATTATGTTTTGTCAGGTGTTATTATTTGTGAATATTGTTCTGGCATTTTTTTTTAAAGACATATTTAAAACTATATTCTCCCCTGGAAGGACAATTACATAAATTGATTTATGAATTTGTGTTCAAAAGCATGGATGTCTGTGATGTACAAATTCTCACCCACCGGATACTAAAAAAGGGGCATAGTGGCAGCAACTCGCTACCTTCGAATTCTCTCCTAACCATATCCTTTTATTCTTTCCCTTTCTGAAAAAAGAAACGCTGAGAAACTGAATACTGACAAAAACAACATTTGTTAAATGGTCCTGAGAGTTATATATAAACTTCACATTGGCATTGAACATGTAAGTAGATTTTTTTTATCAGAAGGTTGATAATTTCTTACATTACTTAAACATAATATCAAACATTCTCGAGCAATAAAAAATAATTTCAACACTGAAATATATTAAAAAACCATAGTCAATTTTATCAAAGATAACATTTCTAACATGCTCTTTTGCTAAAACAACAGCAATTAAGTCATTGTTGCATTATTCCCATAGATTACTACATAAATACATTGTGAAAATGTATTTTGCATCATAAATTTTTATAGAGTATGGAGACGTGGAATTGATAGAAAAACATTTAAGTATTTTCTTTCAGCTTATTTTTGGTAAATGTTAAGTGATGTTGTTTCAATTATCATATTTACTTAAAATTGATTTTATACTACTATCAGGATTTCTCTGAAATACCATATCTCATAAATTATAATACACCCTATATATGTAGATATGCCAATAATAAAAAGAAACAAAATGATGTTGCATTATGTCGATTATAAGACACAGCCCGAATTCAGAGAAACTAAGATAGGGAAAAAAAACATTGGATCTTGTTATCGAGGAAATATGGTATGTCATATTTTGATCACATAAAACCAAATGTTAAAATACTTTCCCTTATTTGTAATCAACAAAATGAAAAAGTAAGACATCGATGACCATACGTTGACAACACGTAACCGACATTTGTTCAATTTTACAGGAGAGCCAAAAAACTGTATAAATAAATAAGTATAATCAATGAAAATGAAAGACACTGGAGTAAAATAATCATTATGCATATTTAAAATAATCTGTTGACACAATATTCATTAAATAAACTTTTTATTAACAAGAATGTTTGGTAAGAGTTAACGATTTTAATTTTGTTTCTTCTTTTATGATGATATGAGGATACAATTCTAAGTATTTTGATCAATTCAATGCACCTGTTGAACTTCATCCATATAATACTAGAAAAATTATACATAATTGTAATTGTTTTTTTTAATCCAGTTACGGACTGTCCACTCTCCAATACCAAATGTTGCAGTAAACATGTTGGAATTATTTCTCACCTATTTTCAAATAGTAGGAAAACGATGTAGCTCTTCTACTATCTTCTGGCAGTTTGGTGGGCTTTTTTTCTGTTACGTATTTTCAACTTTAGAACAATTTCAATGAAAAATATTTTTTGTAAATTATGAGATGTCAATATTTTAATTTATATAAAAATATTTGAAAAAAAAAGAAAATGATATGCATAACTCATTTTATGACAAAATGTCGGTTACGTGTTGTCAACGTATGGCCATCGGTATGCTTTAATGGAAGAAAAAATATTGCAGATGTTTCCTTACTCTAAACATTACTTACTGGGAGTTAAATGTTGACACTTATCCTACAATTTAAGTAATTAATTGAACAGTAAAATTGATATTTCAATTCCTGACTATTTTATGCAGAAGTTAAATGACTTTTAGCACATAAGGTGCTCTTTACAACTTTCCAATCACTTGATTTTGGACCATACTATCTACTGCATACGGTTTTTGGAGCATACGGTTGCCAACTGGTGCCTAGAAGGTTTCCTGTCACCCACCAATGGAGCCGAGTTATTTCTACTAGAAAGACACCTAGAACACTTGAATCTTAATCCCACCAGTCGGAACATGAGACAAGCATGTCTGAGACTCTTCGTAGTCTTCCACAGGATGCGATTGAATAATTTTCGATGCTTCTTAATGAAGCCTAACGTAACAGGGCACTGCCTGATCCGCTTTCTAATCTCCGATTTCCTCATGAAATCAAGTCTCGACCCCGAAATTGTATTACACTTAATTGTATAAATAAACAACACTAGAATTTTGACTGCTGACAGAATATTTTTGGGAATAAAATGTAAATTCTAGCCAAATTAATTACATTATTTAAGGTGATTTTCATTTTTTTAAAAAAACAATTGGATCTCAAAAGACACTGTAATACAATGGGTCCTATATTTATGCAGATATTAAAAAAAAAAAAAGTATTTTTCATTGGATTTTGTAACTGAATTTGTGACATAAGAATTGGAAACACGCTTTATAAGATTAATAATTAAAAAAATATATTTGGCATTACAGCTAGTGGCAATACGCTAATTTTTTTTTAAGTTTAAAGATCAGATGAGAAAATTCGATGAGAATTATTTGTGAGTCACTCGAGATTAATTTAAGGAGAATTGAAAACACAAACACCCATGTATTAAGACTCAAATTTAAATAATCTAATTTTAACATTTACCTTACCAGGAGTCGAACCCAGACAAGCCAAATCGGTAGAGCAAGCTCTAACCAACAAGATCGCAGCGGGCGACAAATATGAATATAAGGTAGAGGAATGTGAGGCTTAGAAGTACAAAATCCTGACACTGATCAATTGATAAGCCGGTGCACGATGCAATCGCTTGTTAACTTATTTATTATAAGAAAAAAAGAGCTCTCGTACTAAGATCACTGGATAAATATTTCAATAAATGAAATAAAAAAGACACTAATATCATCTAAAGCCTGAGGATCTTATATGTAGTGTAGAGTTGGATACAATTACTGTTGGCTTCATTATGTTTTTATTTTATACATGTAATGACAAAGAATTATGTAGACCAATGTGTACTATGAAAACCGGAGAGAAGAAAATTAGAAGAGATTATATACTTGAGGCGTACAGTATCAAACACGGCCAAGTCATGTTTTTGGCAATGTACACTTTTTTATTGATTCCGGTAGGGAATTTTCATACCTGCAATTCAACTTTTTTTTACTATCAAAAGTGGCCAAGTCAAAGGTATGTTATTATCAAACTGGCCAAGTCATAGAGAACCAATTAGATCGCAGCATTTGAATCAGCTGACTGAATGACTGTCAGTATTTTGTATAGAGCGTAAACGATTAATAAGTTGACGTGTAGTACCTGGATTTTTCGTAGTTATGAAAATTAATTTGCAGTAAAATGGAGCAAAATATTGTTAATGTACTGTAGTTAATGGATAATGTGGATAATTTTTGATTGAATGCACCCTATTCCTATACATTATATTTGAGTTCCGTCACTTTCCTGTATTATCGGTTTGCCCATCGAATTCCAATTTTTATTTCATGAAATTTTAATCATTCACTGTTGTAAGGCTGTATTGAAAATTAAAATGGTCATCTCAACTCATTTTAGTTTCAAAAGTGGCCAAGTCTACACTTAAGTATCAAACACGGCCAAGTCATAAATTTAAACTGATTTCATGATGGCACGGACATTTTAAAGTAAATTTTATTTTATCAGTTTTATTATTAACTGAAAAGATTAAAAAAAGGCATAAAATTTCATCAAAAGGTAGTCTGACTTGGCCGTGTTTGATGCTGGACGCCTCACTTGTTCTGATTTACTTTAACATGATGCTATGTTCCACAATATAATGTGAATACAATTTATTTGCACACTAAATATATCATATCGGAATTGAAGTATTCCTCGACTTACGCTGAATTTCTCGGAACGCATTTACCACCTAAGTAGAGGACCCACTGTAGTTTTGTGACCCACAATTAACTCTTCCTGTGCGTCATTATTCTTTAGACTGTAGAATTTAACTTTTTTTGTGAAGTAGTATTATGAAAAACACTCTTTGTGTATGTAATGTATTATCAAATAATCAATTGGATATTTATAATATTCAGCGAGACAAAATCGGTATGAGTATGCTTCACCATTTATTTGGCTCAGATATTTATCTGTTTTATTTGCCGTCATTCATATAATATAAAAATGTAAAAGTGGGTATTATATTTACTTAAACTGCGGAAATTGAAAAATCTGGAAAACGTGAATTCCTACATTATATTTGAAGAAATACATAATATATATAACAGGACAACTGGTGCAACGCCCCTGCACATTTGACGTTGGAGGCAATAATTGCCTTTCATATCACTTCAGCGATGAATATTGTATAATTGTATTAACGACTTTTTAAATACATTTGATGCGGTGATTATAGTAAGTTGAGATTACGCTGTTATTTTTGGATAACTATTGTGATTATGATTATTCTAGTGTTCGTTTCTTTTGATTCGTGAATTATTTATTAAACTTATGACTATAAGAGAGAGAACTTGGCATACGTGGGCATCATCGCAGTTAGGGTTATAGACTCCCATGGGAACTCGCTTTGGACTGCCATTCTGTATAGCATTGCCGGGAGTTGTTACGGTCGGAGGTCCAGGAAACCATTTACCAGTCCATGGTTTTTCTGTATCGTTACTGCCTAAAATAATTCAGCATTTATGAGTATAAAATAAAATTTGTATATATATATATATTAATAGACTAGTCAATTAGGTAATGGAGTCTTTTTCTTTTATTTATTCTCTCTAAATCTATCTTTGGTGTTTTTCACTTTCCAACACTTTTAACTATTTTTAAGTATGATATTTTTTCTTACATATAAGTGTGATATAATTGGAGTCTCCGCTTAAGCGGATGTAAGTGTAGGAATAGGAACCGAATACATTTCTTAGTATCCCAGTTTTGAAATTTTCTTGCTGTCATAATTTTTTACTTAAGTTCCAATCGAGTGGATTTTTAATAAATTGCACCTGTCTATTCCCGAGAAAACCAAACCTGTTTGCGAAATCAATTATAGTAATGTGTTCTCGCACAAAAACTATATCATGACAATAAACTTTGAATACTTAAGATTTAACACGAAAAATAAATATATCATTTAAGCAAATCAATTACAACAGTACATCACCTGAGTGTTCAAAATTCAGACAGGTTTGAAGGGCGGTCAAGAATGACAATAGCACAATATAAAATTTAATATTAGACATCTTTGTCGGTTGGCTACAAGAGTCTCACTACTGCTATTTCATACAGCCAAACCGCTGCAAGCAATAAATAAACATTGTAAGTATTTAACATGATTTTGTAATGAACTGGTTATCAGTAGCTCAGTATAATTGCATTTTAATCTATAATCCCAAAGTAGTCACAAGCTGATTCAGCGGCGGCATGTCTGTCGATAGTTTCAGGGTATTTATTATACAGGTAAATAAAATCAGATTTATCAGTTTTTTATAAGGTATATTATAAAAATAGTTCATATGGTAACCCATAAATGACAAACAAATGAAAGTGTTTCGTTTATCTAATGAAAAATCTGTCAAGGATAAATGGACCTTAATAATTCAAATAAGGTATCTTACGAGATACCTAGTTCAAGTAGATATTTATAGATAGAAATGAAATTCGTTAAAGCGCAAAGAGGATAACTGTGAATTTAGGTATTTTCGGTTTCAAATGAATTCAAATTGCATACAATTTTTACAACAAAATATGTATGTATATTATGTAACATTTTCATAGAAAATGGGTCTTTATCTGTAGAATCTGAACAAAACAACCGCAAATTATTATTCACTTATTATGTCCACATTATTTTCAAAACCATTGAGGAATCAGAACTCAAAATTTTTATAAGTTTTGTCCCATGCGTGGTAAAAAAAGAACTAATCCAGATATTTTAACTGTGTTGAAAATGGCAGAATATTTTTTTGGCATGTATGTCAATATTTAAATGCTTGCTTATTTAAGGTCACAATAAGTATTGCATATCACAGATCCAGATCAAAAAAGATATGAAGTGATTTTCAACATCAGGAATGCAAAAATCAATACTATTCGAATTAGTGGAGTGTTATCAATGGACAGATAATGAATAGCACAGATGGAATTCATATTAAAGATTACAAATGAAATAATATAGAAACAATTAATAGTATTATGGAAGTTGAAAAAATCTCTCTTTGTGGCAGCTGTGTCTAACTTGATAAGAACATTACAGTGGAACTCCGATCTATCGTTCTCGCATTCACCGTTTTCCCGCATGTATCATTCACTTTTTAAAGTCCCCTTGCAAACACCCATAAGAAAAATGTTAAATAATCCCACATTCATCATTCCCTGATCTATGGTTTTCCTTGATTTATCAATTAATTATTATGGTCCCATCACAAATATAATATTACCCTGATTGATCGTTTTTGTCTCGAAGATATCAAGATATCATATCAAATCTTGTGTGAGAAAAATGAACAAATTAAATAAGCCATCGTTTGAATTAAAATGCTAGACTGCAAAGGGGACACCTATTATGAAACTCTTTCGTCAAAGAATAAATGTAGATTTTATTCCCCCATTTTTTTAAAAATTCGAAAATGAAACAAGTTTTTATAAATTTTAAGGCAATGCTTGCTTTTTTATTATTTATGAGGGTGTTGATTTGTTTATGGGGCATTAATTTTATTTTTTTCGGAAGGGCCCTTAAAAAATGATAGATCAGGGTTCCACTGGATTTATTTCACTTTGTAAAACTAAATATTATACATATAAATATACCATTCATGACTTTTCAAAACAACTAAATGATCAAACAAAATTGAGAAAACAGTTAAACTAATGAGTATAATAATTAACTAGAGAAGGTATATAAACATTTTTTTATCACATTTAGCAGACTATCAACCTATACTTTCATTTTTACACAACTCAATATTAACATTGTATTAGTATTTGATAATATTAAACCTATGGCACCATTTAGAATAAGTGACAAAACAGTATCACTTTATAACAAGTGTCTTTAACGAGGGGTTCAACTGGCATTTCACTAATTAACAATAAACAGATCGATTCGGAGGGCGAATCTTTACAATATATCACACCTGGAACACGCTCCCGGTATGTCAAAGTCCAGAACCATCAATTTAGTATCCTCTGTGCCATTTCGGGAACCGACTGCGCACACCAGCTTCGTGGTAGAAGCTCTGATACGCCAAACAACCCCGCCGGATCCTCCCGAAGACAGAGTTACCAAGTTACGAATGAACTCTCCGGTCTTCAAATCCCACAGCTTCACTGTGCCGTCGTCCGAAGATGTTATCACAAAACGGTTGTTGGATTGGACACAGGTGACAGCCGATTGATGTTTATTTTGTCCCGTGAGAGTATGAAGGCATTGCCCGCTGATAATGTCCCAAATTTTTACGGTACTGTCTGCATTTCCAGACATTAAAATATTTGAACGCAACTCCATTCCGGATGTTATGGATTGGTGGCCTCTGAGAGTGTGCTTCAGAGCGCCGGACTCTACATCCCAGACCATGATGGAAGTGTCCAAAGATCCGGTGACGATGTGGACACCGTCGAATTGGAGGCTGTAAACTCTATTGCTGTGACCGGCTAGGGTGTGCAAGCATTCCGCCGTGTCAGGATTCCATATCTTTACAAAGTAATCGTACGCTCCGCTGACTACTCGATTTCCATTGTATTGAACGCATCGAACAGCTGCCATGTGACCGACTAAGACACGGAGGCATCTACCGTCGGGAACAGACCAGACGCGGAGCGTGGCATCGCGTGAACCGGAAACGACTTTGTCGTTGCAAAGGTGCATGCATCGTACGGTTGAAGTGTGCCCGGTTAAGGTGCGCAAACAGGCACCAGTGTTGGCATCCCATATGCGTAGAGTTCGATCGGTGGAGCCACTGATTATGGTGCGCCCTATCATCTGTGATGACCAAACGCCGCCCGTGTGACCGACAAGCGTTCGAAGGCATCGTCCGGTTATTGCTGACCACACTTTCAAGGTGGTATCATCGGATCCGCTGACAATTTTGTTTCCGTAGAACTGGAGGCAGGTGATTACATGATCGTCGTGTCCTTTTAAAATTTTAGGCGAGTCCGTAGGCTTACGCAGCCAATTCTTTTCAATCATGTGTTGTCTTATATATGCAGCCTTCCAAGTGGTATCAGATAGCGATTTAGACCGTACGCATCTAGGAAGCACCGCAACATTGATTCGTCGACATTGCTCTTTCCAAAGTAGATTATCATCCGCAAGGTATCTCCAGTATTTGCAGGTGTGCGCCGCTCTGAGAAGATCTTTCGGCATTAAGTATCCAAGGACGGCTAAAGCCAGTTCTCGTGGTAGAAGCGATATAAAATCTCGTTGAAAAAGCGGCTCGATGGCTTGCATCATGTGACGAACTTGATCAGCGGCACAGTGCCCTATTAGCAAATCGATCGCTTTGAGCCGGTCTGATCCTGACCACAAAGAGAATCTATTCAACCAATCGTGCCCCTCGGGAGGGTATTCCGGAACTTTAGCATTCTTAGGCTCCGCAGTGACATCGATGTATTGTTTTTTGGTCGAGGTGCATGTTGGAGAAGTTTTGACTTTTCGTTTCCGCAATAACCTTGAATTTTCACTAACTGAATGATTTGGCACTTCACTGTCGGACGTACTCAACGAAGCCATTTCATCGTCACATATTTGTTTATCGTCTGCTACGTATATATTATCATTTAAACTTGATACACATGTACAAACGACTTCATCTTCTTCCGCCTCCCCCGTATCAGGATCTTCGTAATCAGGAAATAGCATGCTATGCTCATTTGCAAGGATATTCGATGGCACTTCTGAATCATCCGCAGTTAATAAATCTTTGGTATTTAAGCCATGACTGCTTCCATGTCCTGTTTGATTCATATAATCAAAGCTGTCTTTGAATTTTGCACTGGCAATAGAATAATTGTGATCAGTTTTATCTATAATTTCATCACAATCTTCCGTTATTCTTTCACAACCATTACTTAAGTCGTAGACATTGGAAGAGGAATCATTCTCATGAGGATCAAGACAAATTTCTTTAGAATTATTAGACTGACAATCGATTGATTGATTATTACAAGTTTCAAATACATCTTTGTCATTCTCACAAGGTTTACTTTGCTCACTTTCTTCATGTACTTCTTCAAACTCAAACAATTTGTACTTTGGTATTGAAAAGGGTCTGACTGGTTTAGGTGGCGTAAAATTCATAGTATATACATGATTTTTTTTAAGACAGCAGTTGTCAGGAGTGTTGCTTTTCTTCTCGTCGTTAAGCTCGAATTGTACTTCGTGAGCATCTATTTTCACACTACATTCATCATTAACTGCATTCAAAATAAGGCTACATTTATTTTCATTACTGTATGTTGTACTAGAATTGGCAAAGGAGATACCCTCATCACAGTTGGAAGATGCAGTAAGGCATTCGGTATCTGCTATCTCTTGCGAGTGTAGGTTTATCAGTCGGTTTTCTAATTCAAAGTCTTTTCGCTCTATTTCATCGATTGAAAGATTCCGCAATGGCTGAATGTTATCATTGTCACCACTGCTGGCTTCCAGCTCGTCCCCGATCTCTATATCACCAGTCTTTGTCTCTGTGTGTGTGGTATTCGGAACAAATTCGGCTTCCTCATTGATATCGGTTGGTTGTCGCGAACATGAAGGTTCCATATTTGAAACAATATCTTTTTTATTTGGAGTTAGAACATGGGAAGCAGACGGCGGTTCCGAGTGAATATTTATAATTTTATTGACATTAAACCACGTTTCTTTTTAACTGTTATTGTCTTTTATGGAATTTCTTCACATTATTTGACTACCTAACTTAAATGTTTAGTCAGGATTTAATGATGTTCTGTGCATACATTGAAACCTATATGCCAACTAATAATGGAGTAAAATTATCTTACTTTTAAAGCGCTATCTAAAAAAGGCATAAATATACGGGCTGTTAAAACAAAGTTAGCAAAGTATACCAAGCTAAGATATTATGATTAATCAAATAAATTAAGACATGTAATTTCAACTACAAAGAGATAGATAAAAAAAGTCCCCGTGCGTTTAATTTAATAGTATATATAACCTGTACAAAAAATGTTGACAGAAGGAAATTAAACAGGGAAATTACTGGCATAAGAAAGCGGTTTTGGATTTCTTAAACTCGTGAGTCAGGAATTACCTAAAAGATTAAAACTTCGACTAAATGTTAAATAAATTGATTTCATACAACTGGGTTATTTCAATTGAAACTAGAATATTTTAAGCATCTAATGACGTACGTAATTAACTAACATTAAAACTTAGGTTAAGCACTGTATTGAAAATATTGAAAAATATATCCCTAAATCTAATTTTAACGAACTCGCCACATCAAATCGAAATGATTAATAAATTAACGATGAATGAGGGGCTATTATAATTAGATGCCATGAATTTAATGCGGAAATAACTGAAAAAAAAAATAATTATCAACAATGACGGGTGCGGTAGGATGATAAAACAATGTTGTAAGTGAGATTTTGATTTCCAACTATTGTTTGTGAGCTAAGAAATTAATAAGCGCCACCTTGTTAAAAGATCAATCTGCACAATAACCAAGAAAACTTCCACTTCACGAGTAATTAAAATAATAATGATTATTATTCCTCACACCTAGCACGTAGTCGAAGTTTGAAGTTTCATGTGTTAGTTTATGGTTTCATGAATGTTTTTTTTAATATTGCCACTTACGAGAAAATTTTCATGAAAAACAAAATATTTTATATACATACATTTATTTCAATATGGTCAATATAAGAAAAATTAATATTATTGATAATTATTAAAATATGTCCATTCAATTCAGTCACTAAGATAATTTCAATTACTTTTTTTTATAAAAAGTATAGTTCCGTAGACAAGCGGATAGCTTTGTTATCAAATGATTATGAATAATAATATGTACTTAATTGAATTAATCAAATCATTCTACGATTCTTATTCAATCGGATTCATTGTTCATATTATTATGGCGTTTGAAAAGTGTAGCAGTTAAAAAAATATTTATCCTTTATTTACTTAGTTTTGATTGAAAAATCTATGACGGCATGTTTTTTAATCGACAGGCAACTAATTATTTGGTCAGTTTTTTATTCGATAAACGGTCAGTAAATATTAAAGAAATTATCAGTTATTAATAAATAAAACGGTCAGTTAAAAATTATAAAAGGTCATTAAAAAATACAAATTATCAGTAAAAAAATAGGTTTTAGTCAGGATTTAATTAGAAAATGGTAATTATTTTATTGTAAAAATATCAGTAGATATTTATAAACGGTCAGTGGTTAGAAGTGGTAAAACAATTTGGTGGCTTTTCTTAAAAGGATGTTTGTTTATAAAAAGTGAATTGTAAAGCTTTTGCACTCTTTTATAATTTTATAAACGAAAAGTATTAGTATTTGTAAGTGAAAAATATTAAACTGATAAATGTCGATAAATTTCGTTACTTATAATAAATTCAATAAGAGTTTTAAGTGTTTGGCTTTTTGGAGTTATTTTTGAAAAGAGAGAATTTTCGATTGTTATATTAAATTATTATACGCAAAAAAAATATACTCTTAGCCATAATAGTCAATAAACAAATTTCTTTTTTTTTGTTTTTGTTGAAAAGGTATTTTTAATAATAGCGACATACATATTGATACACCAGTTCAAGACTGGAGCATGTCCAAAAAGCAACTTTTTAGTTATTAACATCATTGGATTCGCCTTGCGAAGATCTACATTTCTCCATTTCTCGTATTCAATATTGTAGCCAAAATATCGCAGAAGTTCCTATGTGGAATTTTAACTTTTTAGTATTTATCATACACTCATTCTAATTCTAAAATGTGAATATCTCAAAACCACTTATTTCGACTTGTTCCCGTCTTGAACTAGTGTATCGATATGCTTACACCCTCTTCCTACTGCATAAATAGTAACAGTGAGATGGTCCTGATAGTGTGAAAATATTTTGAAAAAAAATCTTATGAGCAATGAAAATAATGCCTTTTTTTGCCTTAATTCACAAGCTTTGACACTGTCTTACACAGTGAATGTTTGGTTAAATTAAAACAGAATCTAAACACGCTACAGCAGTGTTTCTCAACCTTTTTTTGTGTCTTTATTTTTCTGTGGCCTCCATACCATTGTTTTCGAATTTCAAAAACCCAAGAATTTTCGGATATCCCAAAACTTCCAGCGTGGGACTTTTTTTTTCCAAGAATTTCCGAATCCAAAATCCCAAGAATTTAGATATTTGCCCAAATAAACAGCGTGGGACATTGTTTTTTTAGCTCTTCCAAGAATTTCGGAAAATTTGCCCGTGGCCGCCCTAAGCTGTACTGTGGCTCCACATAGTGCATTATATTTTTGATATATAGTTTTTTTCAATGTTTTAATACTAAAGATCAGGGCCGGCCCGTGGATTCTTGCGCCTGTGTGCGAGGCGCCTTCTGCTGAAGTTCGGCGCCTCTGTGCCCTTCTGATTATTTTTAGAGCCGGCACCTGTGTGCACCGTACACTTCGCACACGCTTAGGCCCTGCTAAAGATGCTCAAAATTTTTTTTTTTTGAAAAATGCATGAAAATAAAAAACAATTTTTTTTCGCACATACTTTGCGAAATTGCACTATAATCAAAGGGCTAATATTGCAACAGTTGACGATCTATTTTCACTTTGACTATTTCTAGTAAATGATTTTATTCTTTCCATTTAAGAAAATGATTTTTCTACTGAAGCACTTGCTAGTATGGTATAGAATAATTTTATTAATAAATTGACTACTTTTCTAAAAATATCTTTGGTCTATTTTTAATAATCACATTATAAACACATTGGTTACGAGGCGAATACGCCACAAGTATTTGATAAAAACCCGGTCTTCTTTAAATCATCATAACTTTTACCCTAAGTAGTGGGAAATAGTTGCTCAAAATTTGCGAATACCTATACCTATCCTTTCTTTATTATAGTATAAGAAAAAAATATATATTATCACTTTGAGTTATATTGCCGCGTGTATTACGATATCGGAATTTTTGTTTAAAACACTCACTTTAATGTGTGAAAATAACTTATTTACGTTTCGGCAGATATTACTGTTGAAATTTGCTGTGCAAGAGGTTGGTCCTGAGAAAAAGTTATAAATATGGTCATAAATAATAAATAAATATTATAACATCGACGAATCTGCCGAAACAACTGTTTTTTTACTTCATCAATTGCGCCAACAGGTTATGGCATGGATTGAAAAATTAATAAAATGAAAATAAGTTAAATAACTCACTGAGTAATCTCACCCATACTAAGGGATTCATTTTTAATCAGTCAACAGCATGTAATTTAAAAAGAGCATTGCAGTAGTCATTGAAATTATTAAACCTATAATACAGGCAGTGGCGGCCGGTCAATGTGGCATTGGATCAATGCACCCCTTGTATATGCAGGGGCGGTTGGTTATATTTCATGAAATAATATTCAAACATAACATTTATACCATTCCCTCATTTTAAATTCAATAAAATAAAACAAAATTTTAAATAAAATAAAATAAAATATTTATTATAGACAATAAATACATGACAATTTTAAAACGAGTGAATGGTATAAATGTTGTTTGAATATTATTTCATGAAATATAACTTGCCCTGCATATACAAGGGGTACATTGATCCAATACTACATTGACCGGCCGCCACTGAATACAAGTGTTCATAAGCATCCAAATTATAGAGTTTGTATTGTTTCCACAGTTGACATATTCATGTAGCTTTTACAAGTTCATGCAATAGTTTGTTCTTATTATAAGAGAAAGAGTATTGTTTGACATAATTGTAATCAACTGTGATTTCAAAATGTTATTAATAAATGTGATATCTGTCGATCTGTATGAGACCCAAATTCCAGACCAATCAGTACGATGAGATTGTGTTTCAGACAGATCACCTCTGAGGCTTTTAAGCAGTCCTGATGTGTCTGTAGATTTGCACTGGGGGCTCAATTCTTCCAAAGGACTATTCTTGTTACCCGATTAAATAAAAAATAAGATCCAAACTTATTCATCAACTAAAAAAGAACATGGAAGGGGATCATGCAGAATTAAATACAGTAAGTCCTCGACTTATGCGATTTCGGACTTACGCGATTTTAAAAAATTTGCATTTTTTACTTTGCTGATCTTTATTTCTTTGCGGTGTTTGTTTACATAAATTAGTATACGGGGGTAAGAAAGAGAGAAAAAACAACACCAGCACGCATGTGCAAATACCCCTTCTCCGTCATCAACATACCGAACAATGCATTTTGTTTAGTCTGGATTGATATTGCTTACTCAAGTGTCACGCTCGATTTTTTCCTTTACAACATTAATGCATAACCCTTAACCCTTTCCAGTCCACAAAAAAATAAAAAAAATATTCCACCTGGTCCACAATAGATTTACAGTATCACAAGGGAAACTAATACAGGAGGACCTCGACTTTCGCACCTAATTGGTTCCTGGACTTTGTGCGAAAGTTGAAATGTTCGAAAGCCGAGGGAAGTAAAAAAAAAATACCAAAAATTGTACTAAGTACATACTAAATAAAAATTATATTTTCTTAATGAATTTGTCAAGCGTTAGTTGTGTTTTACTACTTTTTTTTTCTTCGCAGAGAGTTCTGTAACATGCCGTACTCTTATGGATCGCCCTACGCACTTGAGATATGCGTTCTCCATTAGGATCACATTCTTCCATAATATTCAAAAATGTCTCGAGATGCATAAAAGCGTCGTTCATGGTTTTTATTGTTAAGGTCTTGATGATTTCTTGATGGTCTCATCTACATTGAATATTTGACCAGAGGTATATTCTCCATCTTCAATAATTTTAGAAAATGAGGAAATAAAGTCTTTTGCAGCATCTTTATCCGCATCAGCTGATTCTCCAGTGAATTTAACATTGTGTAAAGAATACCTTGTTTTAAAATTTGAAAACCAGCCGTTACTTGCATGAAACACCGTGTGAGAATCATCTTTTAGTCTAGCCTTCCAATCCTTATGCAAACTAAGAGCTTTAGCTTGAATCATCGAAGTACTCAGAGGTACGTCTTTTTGATTTTGGTCACTAATCCAATACGACAAAGATTTCTCCATTTCATCCAACACTATGCCGTGCCTTTTGGAAAGAACTTTTGATAATACATTTCCACAAGATTTTACATATTCCTTGATTTTATCTTTATTTTTTAATATCGAACATATCGTAGACCTGTTCATATCATACGAACGACCAATTGAAGCATAAGACTCTCCATTTTCAGATCGTTTTATTATAGCCATCTTCGTTTCGATTGTATGAAGTTAATGGGTTCTTAATTTGTTTTTTGCCATATCTACTTCACTGTTTTTTCGTTTCCCATTCATGTTAAAGTGGGTACGAAATATTTGTGACAAAGCTCGCGAAACAATGCACCTGTACGTGCACTGACGCAAGACTAAACCTATCAAAATTAGGCGGGAGTGTTCGGATGCGTTCAGATGCATTCGGATGCATTCGGACCCGCTCGCGTTCGTGTGTCAATGCATATGTGAGTACAGTACGTAACACTTTTGATAGTACTAACTTAGCTCATATGCGTTTCGTTGTAAGACAGGGAAATTACTGCACGGAATCAAAACATTTTTGCATTATAAAATTTTTTTTTTTTTTTTCAATAATGTGCGAAATAGCGAATTGTGCGAAAGTCAAAGGTGCGAAAGACGAGGTTCTCCTGTATTTGCAATTATATTTTTTTTACTAGATTTATAGCAACAGTATAATTTTTTTCTAAATATCAAAATAATGACCTTATTATTTATATTTAAAATAATTTAAAGTATGATAACGGCAAAAGCATTTATCATAGCCCAGGTTTTGCCTTACATGTTATACAATATATGTATTAAGTTGCTTTTTTGTGTTTTTTTTGTAATTTTGGGCATTTTTGCAAGGTTAGAATTATTAGAACAATAGTAAATATCGGTATTAATTTTCAAGTGCACGTGGCAAGTGTTACTGTTGGAAAGAAGAATGTAGAACTTAGCGCCCGAGCTGCGCGAGCCGACCCAGCCCCTAAAACGACCCTTTTGTATCCATTGCAGGCATACGGTTTCACATTACAATGTTCATAAAAACCATTTGATTCTTTGCTCAGAATACCGCTGTAATAGATACGAGTGGAAAAAAAATATATTCAATACATTTGAACTTATTTTAACTCAATACATATAAAGAAAAAAAATGTCGAATGACATTCATTATTATTGTTATTATAATTTCATTCTTTATGTCAACAAAAATATTGTTAGTTTTCAATTTACCGTGATGGAAGGTAGACCTCAATCCCGGAAAGTTATCGTAGACGTGAGTTGATTCGTTTCGCACTCTGCTTAGTGGTTTTGGAGTATTTCTGACGCTTCTTAAAGACAATTACGCTTCTTAGGTATGTAAAATAAAGAATGAAATTATAATAACAATAATAATAAATATTTGGTTTATGTGACGTATGTTTTCCTAATAATACATATTTTGTTTGTGACGTATGTTTTTCTATTGGTGGCATTAACGCGGCGGCCATGATGGATTATCTGTCAGTGAATTTTCTACTCTAAAGTAAAAATAGCCTAAATTGTTTACAAAATGCTAGCTACTCTATTTTAACCTCCAAATTGACTAAACACTGCTATTAACAATGCAGCTCAGTACTAAATGTAATTGCGTATAGGAAAATAGAAAAATACCATACATGGGATACCCAGTGAACCAGGTAATTCAGGCGAATTACAAATCTAAAATCAGTATGAAAAAGTATAGTAGTCTATAAGTTTGACATCATCGTAAGACAATAGAGGTTAGAATTAGTTATCTCTGGTTAGAATAAGACGTCAAACTGAACTTAAAACAAACCATAGAGCATATTTGAAATATGACGACGGATATTAAAAAATATAACCTAACTTATATTAAGTTTCGGTAGAAAGCAGGAAGATTTATTTTATAATACAATGTTATTAAAAAACAATGAATTAGTGTTAGTATCAGAGCAACGTCAAACAAATATAAGGCTTCATTAGTAATACACTTTAAATGGGTAACCGGATGAAACAGAACATGAAATAACAGAACACGAAAAAACAGAACATCCTAAAACAGAACATGATAAAACAGAACGCGATAAAACAGAACATGCAAAAAGAGAACGTGACAAAACAGAACAATGAAAAAACAGAACAAATTGATAATTCAGAACAAGTTTGCGAACTCTATGGCATTGCAAGTCTGACAATAAATGACATAACGTCTGAAAGTATGGTATCTTTAGAAAACTCTAGTATTGATATGTTTTACAATCAATTATTAATCTCTACATCGTATTAGATCCAAAAAATGATTTTACATTTTTGTGAAGGCTTGATAATCGCGTTAAAATCACACAAAAAACGGTGTCACGGAAAAATATTTCATATTTCGCATAATTTTTCAGTGTTCTTCATATAAATGTGTGATTTAAACGCGATTATCAAGCCCTCAAACAAATATTTTAAATCGTGGCGTTTTTTAGGTTAATTTGTGAATTTTTTCGCCGTAATAATCCATGACTAGCTTTAACACACAATTATCCATAACAATAATACTTTCAAACTGAAATTAATAGATATTTGAAGATTATAAAAATAGCAGTTGACTGATAAATTAAAGCGGACTTTAATTATTATCCCGATTGACCGTTTTTGTAGCATATTTTTTTTTGGTTCAAATAGTTTTACATCGCATTTAGTTATATAAATAAATAAGTTTTTTGAAAATTAAACATTTTTTTGGTATTATTTGATAATTTCCCGCAATATCGGTTTCCCGCATTATTCGTTCATTTATTACGGTCCCTTGAAAAACGTAGAATCGAGGTTCCACTGTATACAAATAAGGATATCAAATACAATTAAATCCTAAACAAACGAGCGAACTGTCAATGTAGCTTGACCATAAGCAATAAATAAACAACAATTCACCAAAATTCTTACTAATATTTAATATTTGTTCTCATTTGTCTATGTTCTGTTTTGACATGTTCTGTTTTTACGTGTTCTGTTTTTTCATATTCTGTTTATGCAAGTTCCCTATTCTGTTTTGTCATAGTTCTGTTTTATCATGTTCTATTTTTTCTTGTTCTGTTTTTTCACGTTCTTTTTTTTCATGTTCTGTTTTTTCATGTTCTGTTCTTTCATGGAACCCTTTAAATGAAACATCCTGTCAAACGTGTATTATTATTTTTAAGCAAGAATGAAAATTTAATTTAAGGTAATGTGTGTTTAATTAAACGGATCAACATTCTAGTACCTCAGACTTGTTAAAATAGTATTATCTTAAGAAATTATTCTATTTCATGTGTTTATTTTTCATATTACTGGTAATAATTTTGACCATCTTTGATAAAATTTACCAGCTGTCAAAATAAAACTAGCCATTTATCTAAATTACTGATTATTTTGCTTAAATACTAACCGTTTAACATAAGTAACTAAACGTTTTATTTTATAACTGACCACATTCATACTGATACAGTGGATACGGATCGTTTATAATATTAACTGACCATTTTGATATACTATTGACAATTCATTTAATTTGCTGACCACACTGCGAATTAAATATAGACCCATTAAATACAGGCCCATATTTAATATTTTGACGTTTCTTGACAGGGTGTATGATAAACAGCAATATTACGCAAGCTAAACAAGTCGAAAATGAATTCCTGATAAAATGTCATACAACGAATTAGAACATGGGTATCAAGATTTGAGGCAATCTTCTCATTCCCCCCAATTTTATGTCGGCGAAGACGGGAATATAGTGCCGATAAGGTCCTCGGTAAGTATAACTTAAAAATGTCATGGATTCAATCAGTTATTGAATTTATGCATTGTCAATCTCTTCATAAACACATCATTCCACACAGCTTGTACAAATTCACTAGAAAAATGTTTTTTTAATTCCATTTGAATCACATGCTTATGGTGGACACAAGGCCAAAATCTCAATTTAAATCGACGTCAAGCTTTTTTTATGTTTACTATCGACATGTTAAAAACAGTTTGAAATGCTAAAGCATTTATTTTACCTTACATATATAAATATATGCAAGGTAAAATAAATGTTATCCAAAATATATAGCTACTGAATAAATCCTCAAGCAAAACTATAAAATCGATTACAAAATATTTTTCCAAATTTAAGCTCAGTTTTTATTTCGTGGAATAGCTTACTGTCCTTAATTGCGAAAATATCACTACAATCGACACTGAAGGAAAATTTCGTTAATTGCTTTTAAATTCTAAATAGAAAGAACATATTCTCTTACATTTCAAATTCCTTTATTAAAGTATGCCTGATCATTTGCAATTTATTATAAGTGTCTTCATTGCGCCAATTAATCAAACTTTGTCCATCATCGAACCCACATTATAAGATATATATGTTTGTTAAGGGTCCGACAAGAAAAACCACAGTTCAACCTAATTAAAATTGTTGAGTCATTTGTGACAAATGTTACAAAAATTCTTAATTCTTGGATAGGTTCAGTATATTTATAAAAGTGATTCTGAAACTTCTAAATTTAAGCCGAATTTTTGTGTACTGAATCGGTGAACACATACATATCCCTTAGTGCACTGGTTGTGTATGGGGGGATTGGAGTGTTTAAAAATTAAGTAATTTAATCAAAAATATCAATTCACTCAACACCCACAATCTTTCCCACTTAACAAAACATTTCACTCTGTAAGTATTTGTTTTTATCGCCTTGGGGGTATGTGAATGAAAAAAATTAGAAACTACTGGTGTGGAGAATCATTCAAAAATAATAGTTCTGCAGGCAGTATTGGTACTTTGAACCGAAAAATTGAAACTTAACACTTAACACTCAAGCAACCGGCAGTTTTGCGACAAAGTTACGCTTAAACCCGCACATTTCGCACATCCAGCAAGATTCGCGCGTTTTTTCTTTAAACAATCATATCTTTTTATTTAATCGACACATTTCTTTAAAACAAAAAGGGCTCGGAAGCAAAGAGCCGTAACTATGAAAATAAACAATGAATGGTCTTGTGAACGAGTATGTGATGCGATAAAAATGCATAATTTCACTGATGTTGACATCATTGAAAAGAACCGAAAATAATAAAAAATTGACACGCGTAATTAAAGTAAATGCTCATAACCATTTGAAGCAATAAATTATGACTCTTAATTGTATGATTTTTACGGCAACCAGAAAATCTCAAACTGTATTACATTTGTTTGCGTTGAGGTATTATATGTACTTTTTTAACGAAATCATTTTTCAAAATAATAAGATTAAAACTATATATTAACACTGTCACTTTTACTAATAAATTACGCAATAAATCAATTAAATTTTCATGTATGGCATGACTGACGCATTCACCCATCGTCTTGCAAGCCAACCCAATATTTAGCAAGTTGCAATAAAAAACGTTTAAAATTTATTTTTGCCGATGAGTTTAACTTGGCGAACACAAAAAAATGATTAAACATAGCAGAAATAAGTAATAAACGACACTTTCTTTTCGATTTTTCATAGACAAAAAATAATTTTAAAGAAAAAAATGCAAAAATTGAAATATTTTTTTAAATTACCTCTTTAATCACATAACTTATACAACACAAACATTTTTTTTTAATTTTAAACACTGAATGTAATAAAACACGAGCAGAAAATATATCGCATTCACACAAACGAGAATGTGTTGTCTTCGACCAACACAAATGCACTAAAATTTATTTAAATAATATTACAGAATATAAAACGAACAGCAGTATGTTTTTTAAGTCTAATAAAAGTAAAAATCAACTCGTAAAATATTTTAATTTTAAGTATTTTAAAGCAAAAAATATCTTATTTCAAAAGTCATTTTCACCCATAAATAATAAGGTAAATCGACACAAAAAAAATACACATACGCAGCAAACCCTCTTGAGTAGCGTAAAAAAACAAAAACCCGAAATAAATTAGTTTTGCCTTAACGGATTCCAATTACACGCCCACGTGTGTAAACCCGCGCTAGCGCGGGGCCAGGGTTTAACGGATGACGACCATTTCCGCGTTAGTGCCGGGCCGGGGTCTTGAGTTTTAATCACCAGATTACTGAAAATGTTTTGATTATTAATTGTGCTCTATTGACGGGTTTATGGAATGTTCTTTGTTTCAAAATTGTAATTGAGCTACATATGTTAAGAAATGTTCATATCGAAACTTCAAATTTCAACACCTTTTTTATGAATGACTTGCTAGACGATATTAAATTATGAATTGAATTTCATGCATCTGGTTAATATTTTTGTCAAAAGAACATTCTTTCGAACATAAATTCTATTATATGATTAAGTTGTGCATATTTCATTGGTATACACTTGTTTTGAACACACTTCGTGTATTTGCTTAAAATTGCATTTGTTATTTTAATTCTGTGTATGAAGACAGAAAACTTGTCTAAATTATTAAATTAAATTTTCACAAAAACATAAATTTTTACTGAAACCTGTACTAATGTTGGCATACATTTTTCCATACATGGATTTTTCAATACATAATAAAAAAAACATTGAAAATAGACGTGAAGTGCAGACCCTATATATATTTTTCAAATTTGCAAGAAGCTACCTGCTGATTGAATGCTAAAAATGCTTTTTCTCAATAATTTTTGTAACATAAATCACTTTTGATATCGGCGATTCATATTTACCTTTTCAATGTACATATATTGAATTTAGTTTCATTGTACTCTTTCATGGCCTTGCCTGATAACAATAATCTTATTTCGCAAACCCATCGACTGTGTAGTTATTAGCAGTCACAGTAATAGAATGATAAAAAAATTGCAAAACACATCATTTTCATTTCCTATCAAGATGGTTAACACGTATTTAAAATTTCACGCTAAGAATGGAAGAGGTTCTGCAATAATCTGATAATTCGGGGATTCTACAATAGGACCAAACGAGATAGCCTGGCTGAGAATCAAAATAGACACTGAATTTGATTAATTGAAAAAAATAAGGAATATTCGATTGGACAATTTGGTCAAATGAAAGTGCTGATCAAAAAGATAAATTTTGCAAAAAAACTTAACACAACTAAAATCACATTCTATGTTTAATTGCTTAGCAAGTGTGCATAGCCATTATGTTTTTTTTTTACTTATTTCTTGTAACAAAAAGCAATATTGCGCTCAATTTTATAAGTTTCACTAAAAAAAACTAACAAAAAAAAAACTAACAAATGCTTTGTTTATTGCTGTTTTGATAAAATTCATAATGAAAGCATTGGCAAATTAAATTTATTGAGTCATGGAGATTATTTACACTAAAATTAATAATTATTAAAATTTTGATTATTTATTTCTTCATAAGAGAATGTAATAACAGCTTTATGTTGATTTAACTAATAAATGTACGCTCTTTCTCAAGTATTGCTCCTATCAACCCAATACATCATCATCAGCAAGTATAACCATTGTAGAATTTGTAATTTATAATGGTCAACACTTGTAAACATACAACATAAAATACACCTCAATTTTTTTTAAAAACCATATCCGCTCCCAATGTGGAGCATATGAACTCCTAATGGAGTTTATCTCAACAGATGTGTTTCTACGAGAACTGCTTGTTACTCAGTTGCTCAACCTCTCTTTTACCAAAGAGAGTAGGAATATAAGGGTAATTTAAGACATACTTAATTAAAAAAAAACATTTTAAGCACTGTTTAAAGTTTCTATACAAACTAGTTCTACTAATTCAATGTCATACTTATAGCCAGACCTGTGCTGTATCCAGGCACTCGAAAGTTAAAATCCCTTGAATTACTTAAAAGATTCAATACACCTGTTTAACCTCTTCCCGGTCACGCCCGACTGTACTCGGGCATTGAAAGTCGTCAAAACGGACACACGAGATAACTCTGGCAAATTCCATTAAAAAAAAAAAAGAATTCTTTCACTAAATATGTATGTTTTATAAATAGAACACTTGTGTTTGATATTCGAGCATAATAAAAAATATGTGATCCTTTTTGGAACATTTGTTTAAATCAATTCGACTGAGAAGTAGTTAAAATAAACCCAAATCTACAGCAACATAAGGGTGAGAATCCCGGTCACAAATTATAAAGACCATTAATTTAATAACTTTTTGAAGATCATGTTATTTATAACGAAAGCAAATTCACTGAGTAAGACATACACAAAGAAAAATTAATTAAACCGTGTATCTAAACATGATGACAAAACTGAAACTATCAATGATAGCGAACCAAAATCATTTTCCTGAGAACAGCTCCTATCTAACGTGCTCTACATCTTGAGTAAATTGTGAAAAAAATCATTATATCACTAGCTTACAAAAACATTGCAAACCATAAAAAATCTCATCTACATTTATTGTGTATATATATATATATATTATTTGTGACATAGGTATACATGAAATTGTATGATACTTGGTTATTAAAAGATGATTCATGTCATCAGTAAATATTTGGTACTCTAAAAGTTTAGGGAACGTATACTGATAATGTTATAATAAAAAATTGGTTTTTACCACCGCTTTATTAGTTAATACTGTTATATTGTTTTTATATGAATCTATGAATCCTAATATTATAGATTGTAGAGAAAAATATTTGATTTACAACTCAACTTTATCAAAATGGTAACAGATGAAAGCGTTAAAATTCACACGAAAAGGCCGGTGAATATAAATGTTTTCCCGAAAATTTTTAGAAATAAATAAGGCCCAGTTAAGTAGTTTGTCAATTTTAAAGGAACATGTAAATCGTCCTAACTCACCACTGCTATATCCTATGTGTATGTAAATATAAGTATTAACTTTCGTAAAATAATATGATTCTTAAAAATATCCATCATTTAAATCAGTAGGCATTACTATATAACATTTTAACGATCACGTGTAATGTATTTGTTTGTGAATATTTCCCCAGATAATTGAATGTCGTTAAAATCAAATCATTTGTAAAATTAATCCATGTCGCCATCAGTAGCTTTTAACTTTTTGATAAATATTTTTTTTCTTTTATGTACACAATACACTTATTTACCAAGCGTCAGTTCAAGTTCATATGTGGACTTCAACACCTGAAGATGCCGAAGTCATTTACACAATTTTTTTTTTTTTGATTTATATCTATACATCAAATTCTGGGGCTGGTGGAGCCGATCTCCAATTTCCCTTTCATCTGGTGTATTTTAATGTTGCTTTTCCTTCAATTTTAGTAAATACTTTGCTTATAAAAATGACTCACTGTAACTGTAATGTGTAACATTTTTAGTAAATGAAAAAATCATCTAATTGGTTTTAATATCATGAGAAAAATTCTTTGGCAGGTGATGTAACATTCCCCCGCCATAGGTACACATAGTAAATCTGCAATCATCAGGTCCATTTGAGTACAGAAAGTCTAAATTTAATGCTGTTTGTGTAACCTTGGTGTCTTTGAGACTAGATTACGTCATAAACACCTGCACCATTATTATCAACTAGTTAGATAAAATAAATTATTCTTTTGAACTTGTAATGTTGTCATCAACAGACCTGTGTTTTTTTACATTTGTATTCTCTACACATGTAAACCGTATACAAACTATTCTTTTAAACAATTTTTTAACGGTATCATTGATAAGATAAGGTCTTTTATTGAAAGATTAAGTGATTGTAGTGTAGATGAAGTATTAACTATTTCACAGTTATTTTACATATTTACAGTGATATTCAAAGAAATATTTTCCTTTCGAAATATAATGAAAACTCAATTACTTGGTTCTCTATCAAAATTTAAAATCATTAAAAGGTTTTTCGATAAAGATATTAAAAAAATGTATCTATTTACATCAGGGCTTGCGAAACAAATGCGACAGTTTTCATAATCCTAAAATGTCAAATCAATAATAATGTCTTTTTTTTAAGATAAACTTCTGTAATGTTGAATATTTTTATTAGTATTACTTCGTTATTTTAATATAATTAACATTGTTTTGTAAAATCCGTTCAATAACTGCCGCGTTTGCTCTACATTATGTAAACTGCTGCTTTTGTTACAAACTCGATTTTTCTTCTTCAAAATTGGACATCTTAGAACATAATTATTTTTAATTAAACTTACTACCATATGCAGAATAGCCAACTCTACATGATGATATATATATGTAATATCTATTGAGTACAACTAAATAATCTTTTTGAAAAGAGACTGTTATCTTAAATGACGCTTTCGTATGTAAATTTGGCTGATTATGAGAGAGGAATACATTGCAAGCACTGTTTCATTTCAAAATGATGATAATGATGTCTATAAAATTTTTAGTGCAGAGAAAAAAGATGTCTCTACACGAAGTTTCGTAACACAGTTTATAAACAAACATTTTCTACAAGAGTTGTGTCTAGAGGAATGTATTTAATATATAACAGAAATGTTATACATTCTATAATTTAAATCAGCCAATCACATCATAATTCAAAACCCATGATTTCCTAGGGACGAAATAGATTTCAAGTCTACAAGATATATTCAAGGCATTATACAGTTGAAAACTAAACTGTTTGTCGTGTCAATGAAATTCTCATTCACATTTATGGCTTTAATCTTGAGTAGTTGTGTATTTTGGTATACCAAATATATTAACAACTTTCAAATGACCTGCAATTAAAAATGAGAGGAAAAAATATTCATTATTATTTTCAGCGTATTTGGTTGGAGGATATAATGAATATTAGAAGAAAATATATGTGTTCATAATCGCATTGTGTTTTATCAGACTAATATTTTTCATGAACAAATATAATATATAAACTAACCAAACAAAACCATTCTAATCAAGGCTAAAATGCCAATTTGTAATATTATTTATCCGAATGTGTTATATGAAGAAAATATGTTTTCCGATTTCACTATTGGCCAGCCAGCGGTGTTTACCTTACAGAAATAACTTTTGCAATACAAACTTACATGCGGTAAGGTATTTGAGTTTAAATATTCACTTTGATAACACTAAATTATTTACTCGAGATAGATTTTAGATTCAATCGGGTCCATTTTAGTTTAATCTTAATCTTCATTCTGCTTTTGTGTCACCAAACAAATGGAAATACTACATGTAAGAAAATAACAGAAATTCATTGAACATATAACTTGCTATATATATTTATCGTCTATGCTATTTTTAAATGTATAAAATTTTCCATTTTGACAAAATTTTGAACGCTCGCTCTTATGACTGGCTTTGGTCCAAATTCATATGCTTTAAAAAACTCCTTCATTAAAAATGCTTGGCTACGCTTACTAAAAACAACATTTTGTATTTAAGAAAATTTTTTCATATTCTAATATAAAACACATCCGAAATTGTTTATTGTTTTAACTGAGTTTGGTTTTGATGCTTTATTTTTAAATTTAAAAAATCTACAACATAAAAATAGCTTTATGCATACGTTGGAGCTATTCTAAATAAATAACTGAAGTATTTACGTATGTATAAGTTTGC
Source organism: Himalopsyche anomala (assembly GCA_031772345.1). Lineage (NCBI taxonomy): Eukaryota > Metazoa > Arthropoda > Insecta > Trichoptera > Rhyacophilidae > Himalopsyche > Himalopsyche anomala. The sequence goes on from CM062826.1 coordinate 25,810,892, forward strand.
GTAAGAAAATTTTATTTAATGTATCTTGATTGATTTATAAGATTTTAAGTAAGCTTTGAATTATCGAAACAAAAATTGTTTAGCAAAGTAAAAAATCTTATAAAAAAAAATTATGTTAGGCAAACGATTTAACACAGAAGGCCATTGATGATTACATTTATTTAATTTTATTCTCATATAATCATCAATAAATTTATAAAATATTCTACCCACTTTCTGCAATTTTCATGCATTTTCTTTCATAATATTTTTGAGCAAAAGCTCAAAGGACCAGAAATAAACTGAATTAAATTGTTGTATATTTTATTGAAAAATTAATGTTTATGTTTAAAGTATTAAATATATCTATGTAGATACAGTCAATTTCATATTTCCGGTGGATTTGTCAGTATAAAATAATGATTTAAAAATTATTTGATCCATTTATTATGCAACTACCTTTGACACGTGTTTCACTTCTTTAAAAAACATCATCAGACTAAATGTTCTACAAAAGTGATGTATAATATAAAAGTACTAGAAAAATGGGGATAGAATTTCACCTTTGACCAGGCAATGAGAAAGTATTCTTGGTTCATCATCATAATTACTTTTGAGGAGAGGATATTCGAGGAACCTAGACATTCTGGACTAGTCATTGGCAAACCTTTACCGTCATCAAGTCAGTTAGCTAATTATGCTGACAACTTGCAATGCCGATTGACAGTAATGTACTGTGTGTTTTCAGCTTTTATAGATAAATATTCTTTAAAATATTTACCACATCACTTATGGACATGTTTAGTACCGCTGAAAATTATTTCTGTCCAACTATCTGATCAGTTTATGTGGTATATTTACTAGTATTTAATTAATTCCATCGCAATTAATATGATAGTTTTTTAAATTTTAAATTTGTCGATGCATAAGCCAATCTTGTTGAAACAGCCTTCGTAATTAAAATAATAAGAGATGTCACTAACCAAAAATAATATCATTTTAAATAATCACAATTTCATATTTGCTGCATTGTGTGCTAAAACTTTATCAACAGCAACCATATCATAAGATAACAAAAGATATCTGAGAAATGTTTTTCATAACTCAGACTGTGTTGTAACTTGTCACTCATAATCATCACAATTTAATTATTATTGTTTGCATTTGTGATTGTTGTTCTGTCACAAGTGAAAAAAAGTTATTTTTACATATTTAAATAGTTATTAATCGCAAATGAGTGCACGGAAAACGATTAACTCAAATTAAATTTCAAGTGTGTAATCTAATAGTATTGAAAACTGACAAAATTGAATTGTGTTTATTTTAGATAACTGAATGGTGTGTAGATTACTCATATAATGACACGAAACACTTGAAATTATAGTTAACATCTTCACAGTTTGAAGAAAAGGACTTTCAAATCTGTATGTAGAAAACGATAAAACAAGCAAGTTGCTGGATTAAAAATCCTGGTCTGTATTTGACAAACCAAAGGAAAACTATCAATCTGTCAAAGCAAATATAATTTTAACATATTTTTGATAAACAAAATAAATAATTTGTGTGTAATAAATATGTAAGAATGTTTATGATATTTTCCAACCTTACATATTCCTTCAAAATAAGCATTCATATTCAAGGAAAATGCAATTGACAGCAGAGTACATGGGATTTTCAATTTGTTAAATTTAAATTGCCGCTTATATTATTTACTACATAATAAATTCACATAATTCAATAAATAATCATTCAGGATGTTGCCAATTTAAGATAACTGAATTTAAGGGATAGTTTTTTATACGTTTCTTAAGAATTTATTCCATGTGTCGAATTAATAAATGTCTTTTAGTTACTTCAATATATCAGCTGTATCTTCATTCTATTTCTGACGCTCAGAAAACATTGATAGTTCACAGATAACTATTGACAAATTTTGTCGATTGTTCAATTAAATTTATTTAGCCTTCAATGAAAGTTCTGACAGTTGTGAACGTGCTTTGTTTTGAATATTCATTTTTGGGTTAAACGTTTTCCGCAGTCACTTATTTCAAGTATTGCATAAATTTCAAATTTTTATGTTAATATTCATAGTAAATTGAAATGCCAAAAATGGAATGGTCGTGGCTGAAAGATTGGTGGAGACTAAAAAAGTGGACAAAGACTACATCACTTCCCGAGGAGGATATTTGTTACTGTGACGAATGTTTTCAAAATGTCAGTTTCATTAAAAATTTCATAGATTTAAGCAACCATAGTACTATTATAATATGTCCCCCCTTTTCACCAAATAACAGGTTGAAAAGCCCACCCATTCGAATTTTTTAATCAATTTGCATCTTTGTAAATATGAACAAACAACATTAAAATAATGTTTTATTATTACTTGCAATTTTAGATTGTGGAGCCGCATGCCAAATATCTAAATAAATCAGAGATATTTTTGATATAAGGCATAAATTGATATTCATATACACAGAAAAACATCTGCAAATATAAAATATAATTTTCATAGGATCCCTCAACGTCGGTTTTATAATATAAAACCCAATCTATCATTTTTCTATGTCTCGTGATTGTCTGTCACAATGTTTGTATATAAATAATGTCACACCTAAGGATGGATCGGGGGTCATAGAAATATTATTTATATAAATATATATTATCTACCAAGTATTTAAATTATCACTGCTCCTTTCTTTTTTGGTAGTCTAATGGAAAATCAATTCAATCGTTTAAGAACTAAATATTTTTAAAAACTTAGGGCATATAGAGTACAAAAATATGATAGTTTAGACAGGCGGCAAAATATTTTGTGGTATAATGTGACAATATTAAGGAATACTCAAAATCATGGAACCTATTTAAAGATGTTCTGTTATCAGAAATATAGTTGATAAATCTAAGGTGATATCAGTGATTGAAGTATAATTGTAATTAAAACATGTATTTTAAAAAAAATTGTCATCTTATTTCACTATGTCATTCATGATTATAAAAATTTAAGTAGGAATATAATTTCAATGAATTCTGCAGATAATTATTTGTCGTAATTCTGATATAGGAGGTAATATTAAAAATTAAATCACTTTTTAAACATCGCCTCCCAATTTAGTTTTAGTAAGCCTTACATTGCTTCTTAATAGATCAAAACGCGTGTCGCTTGCAGTAAAGTTTACTTAAAGCAGAAAAACACCAGGTAGGTACATTCAAATTTCAGATCCTGCTCATGATGTAAATGAGTTGAAATATCAGCTCAATTGCAGAATTTTAGATATCACAATGTAGTAAAGTGTTGTCCATTCATAATCTGAAATTCCTTTCAATGTCATTTATTATTTCATAAATTCCAAATACTGATTAATTAAAACAGTTATCAGATCAAAGTGATTGTTCCAAATTGAACAAGAGATGACGGTTGATGCGGTTTGTTTTTGTCAGTATGAAAATGTTTCGAGTAGTTTGATAAATATGAATTAGCAAAATATTCAACATTTGTGTTGGTGCAGATCAATCCTGGCCTTCTCCAGTGAATTTCAACTTATGTATTTGCGAATAAAAATTTAAACAGCAATGCAATCGTAATAAAAATAATGAAACAATGTCAGCTCAGTACGAACTGATGATATTCAGTGTTTCTGTATTTTCATTTGTTGCTGTGGACTCCACCATTTTCTATATTAATGAGGATAAGATAATACAGGGTTATGAAAAAATCAAGTTATTAATTTTGTCTCAACAAAGAGTACTTTTTTATCTATAGCAACTAAATATATGTTACAAATATTTCTGGAGATAGCCACGCTTGATCAACATTGCTTTATTTACCAGCCACTGACTGAATAAATTTGGAATGATGGCTTTACACCCTTGATATAATATTAAACAAAAAATTACACATCCAATATAGTTATACCACTAAATGTAAATTTAAAAAAAGGTTTATTACATAAAAAAATAAGTTAAATAGGTGGTGCAGTAAAATATTATCTTTAAAATTATTTTTAAGTCTTCCATTAAACTGATCCTTTTGTGATGTCCTGGACATTTTGTGATGTGTTTTATAACGTGTTTTCAAATTATAACATCGAATGTTTCATAAACTTGAATTAGCAACTGTCTGCGATATATTTTGTCATTTTTAATAAAATACATGGTACGGTTGGCTCTCAAAGTAAAACTGCAGGGTATGTTAATAATCATAACAGGAAGAAGAGATTCTGTAGAAAACTGTTTTTTTAATATACCCTGAAATCAAAATTGAGCTTTGGAAAATATTTCTCTAGAAAACCCAGTCATACTTAATTAATGTAACATTTATTTTTTTATTCTGTCGGGTCATAAGAATTTAAAATGAATTTAATTTGATTAGTTAACTTGCCTTGGTCTTGCAGTTACAATTTATATAATATATTTTGTACCTTTTTTGCTCCAAAGCGAATGGTGCTTACAAATACTAAAAAAAAACCACAAAAGCCGATGAATTATTTTCATTTTACGACAGGTTCAGAGGATATTTATTGCCTTATATATTTATTTCCACATTAGTGATGTGTTATTATTCATACTGATCAATTTAAAATTTACTGGAAGCCTGAATAGTAGAGTCAATTGGATATAAGATATAAGTGGAGCAAATTATGTGCTCGTTTGTAAAAAATAGTTTCCTTTTTTGCAGGGCGAACTGGATACTAGCGGCGGAAGTGATTCGGATTGCGATGTGGAAAAGAAAGTTCTGGTGGGCGTTTGCGCCATGGCCAAAAAGTCTCAGTCCAAACCGATGAAGGAGATCCTCACGCGTCTCGACGAATTCGAATACATAAAGATGCTTGTGTTTCCCGAGGAGGTTATCTTAAAGGTTCTCAATAAAAAAATCTAACGAAAATGGATGCAACAGAATAATGTGTCTTTCCTTTTCTAAATTATTAGTGATCGTGTACTGTTTTTTTGTATTTTGAATTTGAATATTATGAAGTAAAACCGGTAAACGCTAAAATATACAACACTTGATCTACGTTTCACGGAAAATATATTTTAGAAAATTTAACGCAGCCAATTTATCCCATATAATCTATCACCTTAACGATTTCTCAAGCTAGCAATTAATTACAAATACAATTCAGGCTACTATTTGCAAACCCGGCTCGTTCAAAAATTGATGAAAGATGAACCATGATTTTAATTTAGTTAATAAAAATACATTTGAAAGTATTTTTAGAAAGAAAGAAAATAACATACAAAATATCACTCCAAAGTAATGTAAAACTAAAAATACTTTCAAAATTTATATTGTTTTGCAAAATGAAATTCAATTTTCATTTTTCAACCATTTTGGAACGAGCGGGTTTTGCAAATAATAGCCTCAATTGATGTAGATATGTATATATATGTATTTCTCTTTTTTTATATAACATTTATAGAAAAAGTCAAAGGTACTTTGATATTTATAATTAATAAGCAGTAGTTGACTGTTTTTTTGAAACGCTTCAGTAGAATTATTTATTATAAAACTGATTGTCAACAACAAAAAGATTGTATTGATTACTTAGCACATCACCAGATTAATAAAAAATCTGCGCAGTGTCAAGATTATCATCATGATAAATGCTTCGCAATCAATTTTCATCACACTACTTATTTACATGGATATGGTTTTTGATTGATTAAGAATAACAGTCAGATAACTAAGGTCTATGATTATCGCTATCCAGTGGTAAGAATCATGCTGCATTTGATTTCAATAGTGAAATATCCTTATTTTCATTGTTTAATATATTTTGTAGAGATTTCAAAAGACTTCTTTAGACATAAATGATATCTATTCATGTCAACTGGAAAAGCAAAAGGGCGTTACCTGCTTTTTTCAAAACAGCTTTTCTTTCAATAATCACAATGTATACTAATTGATACACGTTCTGTCAAAAGGATATAAGTTGAAAATGTCAAATTAGTATATAAATTTAGCTTTTAAGTTTGAAAAAAGAAGGACCTGTGAAAATTTGCGACCAGGAAAAAGGGCTTAAAAAGGTTTTTCTAAAACAATCTATTAAATTAATATTGGATTAAGTCGATAAAAACCAGTTTATCAGTTAATAAAAACATTATATTCTTTTTTACTTTATTTCTATTTTATTTAAAAAGGTCAGGACCGTTTTCGCTTATGGCGAGCATGGTCAACTGATCAGTTTATCAGTCTCCGTGCACTTTACAGTTGTGTTATACTTCATAATTTGCCTTTGGCCCAAAATCATCAACACACTATTTTTGTGTCTTCTGTAAAATTATCAAGTTACCGTAGTTCCTCAATTATCAGATTTCATCGATATCAGTAAAAAAATAGAATAAAACTTGCTTAATTACATGGGCCGTCAGTCACCTGTAGGCCAATATTATGCCACTATTGTGATAATAGATAAGAATTTTATTATGATCAATTTCTTATTAACTTTGGTCATTTAGGGTTATTCCAATTAATAAAAATAATATTTGAATAGTTTTATTGGAGTGCGCTCCAACCCAGAATAAGTGTGCGGGGGTTTTCAAAATGACCAGTTTAACGACGATATATATAATATCTGATATCTTTTGCACTTTTTCTAGTTTCTTTTTCTAAACTTCTTTAATAAAAATTTATTTGTTCTCACATTTATATAACAGTTTGTCAGGTAATGATTTACAACAGGGTGAATTTTGTTTTGTCATTTTGTCCATTTTTAAAAACTGGCGACGTTATTTTTCGATTTTGTTGCATTCATTGTCACAATAGTGTATTGACCAATGCATGAGTAGATAATAACTATTGGTTGCACAATAATTGAATAATTGGTTATTGGATTCAATATTTTGAACACTATTTCTCTGGCAAACAAATGTTAGTCTAAAATTTTTGTTTTGTTTCATTTATGCTAAAATATTCCCTTTACAAGCTACTTAGTCTGATGATACACACAAATGAATTCAAATAAAAAATCTATTACTATAAAAAAATTAAAATGCTTAATAATTATTATTTTTATGTGAAATGAATAATATTTGTTGATTGTACATGTGTGATTTAGCACAAAATATTGAATTCAAAACTAGTATTAACCTTTTCCACACTGTATAATTTTATTTGTATACATTGCGCTAGGATAAACGACATATTTTTTTGCCACTATAACAGTAATGTAATATGACTGACATCTACTTTTCTTTTGTCCTATCGACCAGTGGTTTTCAACCTTTATGTTACTGCACCTTCCCATCCTTTATTTCATATAGTAATAAAGACGTTTTAAAGGGTAAATAAATATTTTGGACTGTTCGCGCCTCCCTTTGCAATAGTCCACACCTCCCAGAAATCGCTGCTGTAAACATTATATACTAGATTAATGCTTTGGTGGTGAATTTAATGAAATCTTACAACTAAGTGCGTATTCTCCGTGGTCTATTTATTATAATGAATGTCATTGCCATAAATTATTAAATAATCAATGTGATGCAAGCAGTCTAGGTTAAAACATAAATCTGTTGATTTGTTCGTTTCAATATTCAGTCCAGCAGTGAAGGTTTTGGTTTTGAATTGAAATAATGTTTGAATTGTGGATCAATATAGGAAATGCTTATGTCCAGCCCGAGGACATAAATAAATGACAGATTTCCTTTAACAGTGTCATTATTTTTGCTTGTTGCAGATGCCAGTCGAAGAGTGGCCAATATGTGATTGTCTCATTTCATTCCATTCCAAAGGATTTCCGTTAGATAAAGCTATTCAATATGAAAAGTTAAGGAACCCATATGTGATAAATAATCTTCATATGCAATATGATATACAGGTAATTATTAATTTAGTATTGTCATTTTATACAAAATTGTTATCTGAAAATTATTGACTATGTTAAACTTTTGGAAAGACACGGTGTTTTGATTAGTTTCGAAAGCGATTCAGTTTTCATTCTTGATTATTGTAATTAGACAATGTTAAAATAATAAAGGGCTCCGGGAACAGTTTTTGAATGTCAGTATAATAAAATAATGGCTATGTTACACAAAGTTACCACAATCTAAAAAGACACCCACAGCGAATAAAGCAGTAACATACTCTAGGTCAGGGTTTCTTAACGGTGGGCCATGTGGCCCCCCAGGGGGCCACAGAGATTTATTTTTGTTTTGGGGAGCCACAACACAGTTCAGGGGGGCCACAGGTAATTTTGAGCAAATTGAGGATTTGAAATTCCTCGGTGAGTTAACAAAAAGAAAAGGTATGGGGGCCACAGAAAAATAAAGACACTCAAAAGGGGCCACGCTCCCAAAAAGGTTGAGAAACACTGCTCTAGGTCATTTTGCAAGTGAGCAAAATTAGCGAGGCGATGCTCATATTTATTAGGATCTAGACACTAATTAAGGGGTGACTCTAATACTCAATATGATTTTTGAATTTAGTTTTAATGGCTGGTATTACTTAAATGTAGTAATTGATTTTTATTTCTCATTGATTGATCATGATTGAAATAAGATAAATATACTTAACGAAATGCCACTTGACGTTAATTTTGGCAGTTTGACCTCTTTCTAACGCACTCTTTTAATTGGTTAAATAAATAATGAAAGTTTGACTAAAACAACAGTGAACATAAAGCTGCAATTATTACATTTATGTTATACTAACCGTAAAAACCAAATACAAAACACCCTCTTTAATTAGTAATTAGATCGTAAGAATTTTTCGGCATAAGTTCCATTCAATTTTTCCCTGATTTTCTAGGATCGCCGAAAGGTATATTCAATATTAGAAAGTGAGGGAATCGAAATTCCAAGATATGCTGTGCTAGATCGGGACTCACCAGATCCTAAACGTAAGTAAATATTTTGACACTCTTTTATTGCCGTTCATGCTATGGGATTTCTATTTAACATTGAATTTATGTTATTTTTAAAATTCCAGATCATGAGTTAGTTGAATCAGAAGATCACGTAGAAGTAAATGGGATAATATTTAACAAACCGTTTGTGGAGAAGCCGGTTTCTGCAGAAGATCATAATATTTATATTTACTATCCCACATCTGCCGGTGGTGGCAGCCAGAGGCTTTTTAGAAAGGTGATAATGCATATCAAGGCTTAACTACAGACAAAAAAAATGTTATCTTTCATGTCACATTATTATGTATTTCTTATTGTACTGTTTGGAGTTGTGATTGATTATTTCATTTAAAAAACAGTGAGCTAACCGTGTGACATTTTAACACTTATCCAATATACAAAAAGCTGAAATGAGCTTTTGGACTGGATAAATAATGCGAATGATGCAAATTTCAACTGTTATTAGCAGCTTAACGACCGCGCGTTTTTTTTATAAAATTTCACCTGAAATTAAAAAATTGTAATTTTACTAAATTCACTATAATTTGTAAGCAAATTGAAATATCTTTACAAAATTTAATTTTATAAGCTTGCAGATACTTCGCCTATACGCATATATGCGTCCGCCGGCCAGCAACCTTTGTTTTTCAAAGACTCATATACGCGTCCACGGTCGTTAAGCTGTTAAAATTAAAAAAATGCATTTATAATAAAATGCTTGGAAATAGTCCATAAGTAATTCATTTTTAGACATGGTGAGATATAGAACTTAAAAATCGTGGGCATAATAATAAAATAAATGAGTACATGCACCTTGAAGTATTAAATGCGTTATTGTAATGGATGAATGCACCATTTAGCAGGTAATTTTTTTCATGCTTTTCTTCATTAAGTGTTTTTACAATAGCATCCGCTTTATTTTAGGATGAGAAATAAGAATATGTATGATTTATTTCAAATCATACATACAATACAAATTAAGTAAATGTTTTAAGAAATACTTTTAATTATTTCATAATATAAATGGTGAAGGAACTATAAGCGTAAACTAATCCAAAACCAAAACCAAAACCAAACTCATCAACATTGTTTTGCAATCTTCTATATTCATTCATTAGTATTTATATAGAATACTTTAATAAATAGATACTTATACTGTTTGTTGTGGATAACGCTAGCTATGCGAGACTGTTATAAGTCATATTTTATTGTTAGCACCTCTACAAGCGAGCGAGGACACACTACTAGTAATGTAAATATAATATAAAAAGCATAGTGCCCTTGCAAGTAGAATCTATATAAAAAAACATTATTTCTATTTTCATAGATTGGCAGTAGAAGCAGTATATATTCCCCCGAATCACGGGTTCGGAAGACCGGATCCTTTATCTATGAAGATTTCATGCCCACCGATGGTCAGTATGAAAGTACAGTTCTTGTATAATTTTTTTTATTTCTGATTGCTCTATTTTATGCATTTAATGGTATGGCTTCATTTTTTTTTCATTATAACTTTTTGTCTCCGTTCTGGCAAAATATGATAAGTTGAAATAGTCAATTAGTCATTGAGTTATATTTACCAAAATAACCATTTTTTGTACTCACAGGGAGAATGTACAATAATGTTGCAAAATGTGTAGAAATGAAAAAAAGATACATTTCAAGTGAAAAAATATAGTGCAAGTTGTATATAATTAGATACCTAAGCATTCATTTTGCAACCTTTATTACTTGCTACGATATTTCCAGTATTCATTTTTTAAGTGTTTGTGTTTGAGCACACAAATATTCAACTGTGATTAACTCAAAACTAATCTTTTTAAAACAAAACTAATCTTTGCCAGAATGAAAATCGATAAAATAGTATTATAATGTTATTCATAAATCATTCATTACACAAAAAAAAAATACAATTGAGCAGAGCTAAAATACTAAACTTTTCACTAAAATACAATATTAATTTGCCAAATCTTGATAAAGTCCTTTATTCTCTATACTAAAATCCAGTTCTTTGAATATGATTACTTTGGCTGTGAAATGAATATTTGAATGGACAATTCATTTGACATACTTAAAATTCACAATTATTTTACTCAATCATCTAAAGATTCTATTTAGTTTTATTTTGTTTTTTAATTATTGCTGTAAATATTTTTTATTTGCTTTTATTAATTTTTTCCCCTACCAATTATAAACAATACCAATACAATGTTGACTTTGATTCGAATTCCAACATAAATGCTATTTTACCGATACTTTTTTTGGATTCACCGGATTTGCCATATCTCACAATGTAGAGCAATTGGTCCAAGTACATTACTGCCAAGACTACCTACTAATCTCCCTCATAAATATATAATGCTTAGTTACACCTAATATATTACATTTGATGGTCCCACTTGATGCCTACATTCTTACCAATACCATTGTAATTAGAGAAGGCTTCTTGATCTGCTGTGTTACATCTGATTCAACTGAATTCTTAATCAGCTGTGAACTTTCGGCCATTTTAATTATTTCCCAACAAATTTATTTCAACTTCATTTATCTATCTGATCCATGAACTAAACTACCAACATTATGGTAATGTTGTCTATGGTCGATTGATTGCAAATAGCATTGATTCTATATCACTCATTCTTTGCCATCTTCCAATGGTTTTTCGCATGTGTTTGCAGCTTACAATAGTGTTGCATTCAATGGTCAAATTAGCTTTGCAAATTCAATTACCAACAAATAACATTTGCATATGGGTAATAGAATGTATTAATGCTTTTTGAAATAATTTTGATATTGTTTGGCTTCAGTTTTTAAATGAATAATAATATCAATTTAAAATTCAAACTTTTTTAAGATATTTAATATAATAATTACAATTTGTATCTTTAAAAAATTACAGCAAACTCACTTTTTTAATTATAAATGACATTGATAACTATTCTATCATCAGTGTACGCCAGAAAACGTTGAGTCAAAAATTGAGTATTTTGAGTTATGAATACAGAACAATAGATTTAAACACGCTCCATTGTTTGAAATAATAAGCTCACTCATATCACATTTAATACTTTCGATGGTTTCGGCGGTAACTTTGTGGAAATTCATTGATTACATTTATTTATTTCAATATTTAAAGAAGTAATACGAACTACATAATTTTTTTTGCCTATAAATAACTTAACTCTTTTTAGCTGTACAGATTTCTTATTTCTACAGCTACTCAGAGATTACATAATTAATAATGCATTACTGCAGGCATTTGATAATGGCAGCGATCTTGGTTGGGATTTCGTGAAGTTGTAATATTTCCCACAGAGAAGACCGGTGCGGACTATCAAAAGCCTTCTCATAATACACAAAGCAACATGTCAGCGAGCTGTTGAATTTGTTGCTTTGCTGAAGAAGGCATCTAAGGTTGTGTATTTGGTCCACACAAGATCGTCCAGGAACCCAGCCTGATTTTTCCTGAGAATACTCATGACTGGAATCCTTATTCTCGCCAAGATTATCTGTGCCAAGACCTTGCCAGGCACTCTGAGCAGTGTGATGCTTCGATAGTTATCACAGCATAGTGGGTCACCTTTTTTGTGAATCGTAACCACCTCACCGTTGACCCAATCCCTCGGATAGCGTTCCTGCTCCCACACCTTAAAGAAAAGTGTGTGCAAAGGGTGCAGAAGCACCTCCAGACCACACTTCATAAATGCCGGTTGGATATCATCCACGCCCGTCACCTTCCCATTTTTCAAACGCTGCACAGCTGATGTGATCTCAGTCAGCGTCGGCACATGGTCAAGGATGTTTAAGGTACGGGGAATGTCAGTTAGTGAGGCTTTGTTGGCTATGTCAAAAGGGTTTGAGGGGGGTGGACAGTTTAGCACCTTGCAGAAATGATCTCTCCAAATCGTTTTCACCCGCTCTATGTTCGATTCGATTACTCCACTGGGACTATGAGTAGGCCTGGAAATTGGTGGTCGTCTGTTGCAAATTACCGAAGATATAATCTTTTTCATAAAATAAAATAAACCTTATTGTTTCCTAGCCAAAGTTAGACAGTATTCATTAATTTTATAATATTTCATGATATTTAAGAACTGCATATAATTTTCAATCAAAAACATATATATATATATATATTTGTAAGTTAGTGCTTGAAAAAAAGAACAAATACTCATCCGACATTCCACAAAGTCTTGCGTTTTAGTTATTTAATAATGAACAAATTTGATTCAATCATATTAATCAAAAACAGTGAAACAGTTGTGTGTCACACTCAAAACAAATTCAAAAAGCCTTACCACAAATGAGCAATCCCAAGAATCACATTTTTTTATATATCTGAATATTTTTTTATTTAAAAATACCCCCTTCAGGTCATCAATTCCACATTCATTGTAATTAAGTGTCTATATTAGCCGTGATATTGCAGGGACCGATGTGAAAGTTTACACAGTAGGACCTGACTATGCTCATGCTGAAGCCAGAAAAAGCCCAGCTCTGGATGGGAAAGTAGAAAGAGATTCAGAAGGAAAGGAGATCCGTTATCCGGTGATTTTGTCCAATCAAGAAAAGCTCATTTCACGTAAAGTCTGCCTCGCTTTCAAACAGACTGTCTGCGGATTTGATTTACTTAGGTATTGTACAATATTCTTTTGTAGTTTCCTAACAGTATATAACATGACACAACAATAAAAAATATTAACGTTTATTAAAGAAAATTTAAAACAAAGTTCCCCATAAAAAAACAGTTTAAAACAAATTAATTTTGAAACACTTTTTATGTCATTATGTAGTAAAATCTATTAGTAGTCAATGAATGAAAAAAAATGGATATATTTTATTATTTTACAAAGAACCAAATTTTTTCACATATTTGCACGCAAGTGAAAAAAAATGAATTTATCTATAATGTCACCTTACATTTTTTTACGTTGCAAAAAGATTGATATGAGCCGATAGGATAGATTTATGGGCGCATTTTACGCATCTGCTAAATAACTCACATAATAAAACTAAATAACTCACTAAACAGGAACAGAGCCATTGCGCTTGTACAAAAAGCAAGCACGGACATATCCACTTGGTGCTCCGACTGGAGGATCCAAATCCACCTGGAGAAAAGCACTGCGATAACTTTCAGTCGTAACTTTCAGACACAATAAGGACATTAAAGGCATCCGGATGCATAACACCCACATTTCGTGGGCCCACACGGTTAAATACCTTGGGCTCACGCTAGACTCACGATTAACCTTCTGCAAACATGTTGCTGAGAAAAAACGCCAGGTGTCGCAAATCACTGGTCGACTCTATCCGATGATTGGCCACAAGAGTAAACTTGCCGTAAAAAGCAAGTTACTATTGTACACCGCGATTACAAGACCGATCATGACCTACGCGTGCCAAGTATGGGCACACGCGGGCATGAATCGTATACGGACACTACAGACAATACAAAACAAAGCACTTCGCATGGTCACGGGAGCACCCTGGTTCGTGCGAAGTTCCACGTTACACAAAGACATGAACCTAGACCCGATCCTTGATCACGTCATAAAACTGTCGAAGAAGTTCTATAGTGACATGGCGGATCACCCTAACCAATCTATCAAAAATTTACTTAACGACTACATTGATTACCCTCACACAAACATAGCGCGACCGCGGAGAGTCCTCCTACTGAAACCTCCTTAGCCCCCCCCATCCCCCACATTCACATGTTTGGTTATCAACATCTGCTAAAACCCCGATCTCCAAAACCTGAACGACTGCCGCAGACACTGTTGGTTTGACCTCCTCTCAAGGATAAATAACAAAAAAAAGAGGGCAAAAGATTAAAATAATTATAAAAAATAAAAAATAAAACAGATATATATTAACTGATCAGATAAGCATAACCCCAATTAATTGCAGCTCGAGGTTACTGAATCAACCACTAGTGTCACATGTAATGCCTACGAATGAGAACTAATACTACCACAAAAACAAAACAAAAACCAAAGACCACGCACCCGCCTACGCCCAGGTAAATCCAGGACGCTATGCGGGAAAAGCAACATCAAAATACACCAGATGAAAGGGAAATTGGAGCTCGGCTCCACCAGCCCCATAATTTGATGTATAGATTATCAATCAAATAATAAAAATAAAAAATTAGGTATATATTTGGTATCTGAAGCACAGGTATTTTTAGTATTTAGCTGATTTATCAGCCCTCCTACATTAAAAGGCTTAATACAGAGAGATAGGTAAATGACTTTGTGCCAAAATATGACAATGCAGACAAAAATTACTCAAAATTATATGAAATCGTTAAACTATCAGATTAAATCAGTGATACTCAATCTTTTTTCGTCTGGCCTGCATATAGATTTTTTGCTACATTACATGGGCTGCAGCATATTAATAGTAATACATACATATACCTCATGCTTTAGATAATATAGTGATATAAATACTTATATTTGTATAATAATACTTGATATAAATCTAAGTACAAAAAATACAAATGTATCCAAAATATTCTTTCGTTGACGTAAGGTTTTGCAAACAATACCAGACGTTAGAAAAAGCATCTGGTGACTATGATTGTTTTGAGCCACACACAATCTAAATGGGCCGCACATTGAGTATCGAAATAAATCAATTTACAAGTCTCTTTTTTAACTTTTTAAGTGTATAATGGAGATATATTATTTCTCACTTTTAAGATGTTCACTGTCAATACTAGGTGGAAAAGCATTATATTAAAAAAAAAATCCTGATCTTGATAAATAAATGTGCAATTATTACAAAAGAGTGTTTTATATTTTTAATAGATCATTTCTGACAACTTGCTTCCGCATTCTATTATTTTAAACAAAAGATTTCATCATTTTGCAGAGCTAATGGAAAGTCTTTTGTCTGTGATGTAAACGGATTCAGTTTCGTGAAGAACTCAAACAAATATTATGATGACTGTGCCAAAATCCTTGGTAACATGATACTGAGAGAGCTGGCCCCCACGCTTCACATTCCATGGTCGGTGCCCTTTCAGTTAGATGACCCTCCCATTGTGCCGACAACCTTTGGGAAGATGATGGAACTTCGGTGTGTCGTGGCAGTTATCCGACACGGTGACAGGACTCCGAAGCAAAAGATGAAAGTTGAAGTCAGACACCCTAAGTATGAAATATCACTCTATGTACTATTACCAACATATCAATTGTGTACTGTATTCAATGTATTGAACACAAATGAGCACCATGTATAATAAGATAAATAACTATTTGAAAAAAGGTGATGGAAAATATTGTTATGATTTTATTATGAACCTTCTAATTATTAAATACAATTTAAGGGCTACAGCACTGCTGAAGCTTTTGAGCTAAAGACTTCTTCATTTACCATATTGTCAGCTTGATGCAAGAAGTCATGACATAAGCTTATTAATGATGTCTTTCATTCGGGTATTTGCATGAAATACAATATAATAATGTTAAAGGTATGTCATTGGACAATATTTGTTGATGTTAAGACACTAGGTGGCTATTTAATTTATGCAAAGTGAAAAAATAAGCACTTCTGTAATGTAACTCAGTGTTGACCAAATTATTAATTGAAAATTTGACTTCTTGCATCAAACCGACGATATTTGCTTCTTCTGTCTAAGCATATTATGACCTCAATGATTCCCTGTCTCTTGCTACATGCTTGATTTCTTGACAATGTCAATGCCACAGAACTTTCAACATTGATTTGAGTTTTTTTTACAAATCACTCCATTCTATGTTTTGATCAATATTATGTTTCTACAAAATGTATTTGTATCGATAGTACCCTTAGTACTGCAAATTGTTGCCTTTTGTGGTCCAGTGGTAGGAGCTATAACATAACAATCACATAAGGTTGGTTTCAAGTATCTGCAAATAAATTTAAGCATGGGTGCTAGTGATTTTTATTTTTCTCGAGTTGATTTCGAGTGAAATTAAAAATTGTCATTGAGCTCATCTCCTACAATTTAAAAAATGATAAATATTTGACACCTTAAAATAAATAAATTAGTTAACAAAAGCTGTCGCTTTCTGCGTAAATAGGCCACCTCGGGTGGGTTTTGGCAATTATACTAAACCCACCGGTCTCGACAAGGGAGAATCTGGATTTATATTTGTGAAGTAATGATTTGATTACTGAGCCTTGCCCTGTGATTTGATCCAATACAGTGATTAGTGACCCTGGGCAATAATACTGCCAATCTCAAACCATACTCGGTCCCTTAGGAATATAAATGGTTAAAAGACAATCTTTGCTTATTCTTGATTTAATTTGTTTTAGATTTTTCGAAATATTTGAAAAGTACGATGGGTACAGGCATGGCCACGTGAAGTTAAAACGCCCAAAACAGCTTCAAGAAATCTTGGATATAGCGAGAGGACTTTTGGCGGAGATTCACACACGTCATGCTGATCCAGAAATTGAAGAGAAACAGGGAAAACTTGAACAACTCAAAGGAGTTTTGGAAATGTAAGAATTATTACAAAATTAAATTATTGCTCAGTAATTGTAAAAGATATACTGCAGTCAAAACATAACAGCATAAATTTATATTGAGTTTCATTTTATTAAATCCAGGTATGGCCACTTTTCTGGTATAAACCGCAAAGTTCAAATGAAATATCAGCCCCGCGGTCGACCACGTGGCTCCAGCTCTGACGATGGTAACACCACTATAAGCCGTATGACACTTTTCTTTTTATTTTCATGTGTTTAATTAGTGTAAATAAGTTTTTTTATCGCATTTTATTTTGCACGTCATATTTATAAAATTATGTTTATCGAAATTGGCATTGACTTGATTCCACAATCTAGCCCAAAACAGCTTTCCAACATGCATAATACGCAGTTTTTATTGTTTTGAAAATATTTTGTTTCATCTAATGTCATAAACTATCCATTTTTTGTCCCTATGATTTAAGACAGAAAAAGGAGAGTTTTTTGACATGAAAATTTGAATGCATATTATTGGGGTGATGATTTTTATTCCAAATTATATCTGCTTTATCGTGGCCAATGATTAACAGCTTTCTTATTACTGTCTAAGAAATTTTGTTGATAGGATGATTCGATTTTTTATAAATATTATCGATAAATTTTTTTCAACATTTTTCTATAATTTAGCTTATTTGGATATTGAAAGCACCTAATTATTTATGTAGATTCAAAGAAACTGCATGCATAATTGTTATACCCAGCTGGCAAATGCATCCAATTTATTGCTACAAAGCTTATTGCAATCGAAAGAAGTTCACAGGATATCTTTCATGTGTATTTGATTTGGTAAACAATCCCAACTACAGTACTGATTCTTCTTACTGAAGTGGTTATAAAAGTATAACATAGTTACATGCAATTGCATGGTTTCATTATAAGGATCTTCACGGAAATGTGATTTTACTTATAAATTTCTTAATTGGGTCTTAGACATGACTTAGCACATAAAAAAACTATTCTTGTGGAACTAAGCACTAGGCTATATTTTACTTCAATATAATAGAGTTCTAAGAATTCAATAAACACTATTTATACGTTTAATTTTGTATAATATATAATATTTTCTTATTATTTCAATACATTTTTTTTATTTAAACACTTTGCTAAATTTGTTATAGCTTCTTTAATTATGTAAACAAAACAATATTAATGATTGTGTCTTGTATTTTGGTAATAAAGCAGCCGACGGCCCGGGGGATCCGTCACTCGTTCTCATCCTGAAGTGGGGCGGAGAGCTTACTCCGGCTGGTCGAATACAGGCTGAAGAGCTGGGAAGAATTTTCCGGTGCATGTATCCTGGAGGACAGGGCAGACATATTGGAGGTTTGTCTTCATTTGTGTATTATTTGTTCACAGTACTGCATTGCTGAAAGATATTTATCGTAAAAAAGTATTCTTTCTTTTAAAAATTAATAATGGAACGGCTATTTGCCGGATATCTGAAACAGCAGAACCTCGATTATTCGTTTATTTTTTTAAATCGATATTTTTTTAAATCCATGTCTGATTCAAATTTTGATTAAATGGCCTCCTAATGTATCAGGTATCACAACAAATTGTTTTCTATGAAAACTGTCTCAGCTGCTCAACTTCCCTTTTACAAAAACAGTAGAGATAGAAGGATAGGACTAGGACATGACTAGTGGTTAGCTAATCACTCTAGTTGTGTCCGTTTTAAGATAGAATGAGTGGGAGGGAATTCAAGACATCACATACATCCATGCCTTCGGACAGAAATCCAAAAATAAATTGAAAAATCAATCTATAAAAATTGTCGGTACTGGGATTCGAACCCGTGTTCTCAAGTCAATGACATTAACACTTGACCACGCAGTCATTCATTAATTATTTTAAGCAACTAATTTATCTGGATTGCTCAAAATAAAATGCTATACAAGTATTTGCGGTAAAATTTCTCCCACCAAATGTTACATCTGCAATACAGCCAACAGATCAGAGTGTAATAAAGTCATTCAAACTCTTAAAAACAAATGTTTCGACGATTATTGCTAGTAGACGAAAATAATGAAGAAACTGTTCAAAACAACTCATTTTTAAGGTTATTTTTTTTTTTTTTTAATTAATAGTTGATGCAAGTAATAAGAAACATGTAAACAACAACATTAAATTTAATCACAAATAGTGGTACACTTTTACTACCTGGGTGATGTATTTGTTTCTCCCAATTTTATTTATGAGCTCTTCCATGTTGTGTGCTCAGATGAAGGTTATACTATTCACCTATACATTTGTCCGAGACGATATTTCAAACTGAATCAAAAATACAAGATATGTTGTGACCGCTCCGATAACCATGTACAGAACGGAGAAGTCCACTGGAAAGAATCCGCACGCTGTAAATTCCACTTTCTGGTGGAACATCTGCAGTGAAAACATTTCCACCTGTAAGCAAATAATACTCAAAATGTGAAATCTGTTTTTATCGGTTTGTTGTACCATGATCAGCATCAGTCAAATCTTTTACATGTTATATTACGCCAAGTTTAGGTGAAAAAGTCTCTAAGATATTGTATTTGAATTTCCCCCCACAATCTAATTGAATAAACAGGTCAAATTTGAAGCCCTATTATATTCGTGCCTCTACGATATAGTATCATGATTAATAATACTTACACTTAGTCGCAAATCATTGTCTGTAATATCAATATTCATCTTGTGCAGACAAATGCTTGCCTCCCCGGCCTGTAAAATTAAATTCATTATTCATTGTACCAAAAAAAGTTGTAAATTTACAACAGTGATGTACAACCAAATGTTTTTTTTTCTCAAAACACAATACTTATTCTCCTTCATTAATTTTTTTTTTTTTAATGAAGGAGAATAAATCGGTTAATAGAAAAAGGCTTACTGATGAAAATTTGGATTCAGTTATGCGACTTAATACTACAAATATTAAGTCAAATTTTAGAGAATTAGTACAATTAATAAAGACAAAGATTGATTTGTCTCTTGAATTGCATATAAATAATACACGTATACCTAAATATTTCATATTAACATTTTTTGTAAACAAGTATTCATAATCCTCTTTTGGCAGTTTATTTTTTTCACGATTTCAAAATAACATGGTCAAAATAATGTAATGTAACCTATAATTAATTTATCTATATTCACTTTTTTATTCGTTTTTTTGCACGGTTGTTTTACATAGAACATATCTCCCGTCAAAAAAGGGATAGAGTGTACCTTAAATTTAATAACCCGAACCCATCATAATTTGTTTTTATGCGGCCCACTAGGAGAATAAGGTTGTGCATGTCTGATTTACAATATACAAAAGAAAAGTTTGCACTGCGAAATACATTCTGAGCTCAATGAAAAGCTGTTATATCAAGTGATTCCTCGAGTTTCTCCATTTTCATATAATTGGTTATGGAAATAGACTCACAGTGTATTTTTACAACCTTTGATTGTCCAAAGGAATCAATATTTGTCATAAAAAGTTTTAAGAAACTTTAAGCTTCCCAAATGCTTTGCTGTCGCCTTGAAAAATCAATATATATGAATTGGAATATATGTTACCTTCTCTTTTGTCTTCGAGCATCCATATGCTACGACAAACATTATAATGAAGAAATAAATCCCCCAGAGGGACGTGCTCCACGCTTTTTCGAGTGTCAATTTGTAATGTTGATTTCCGCTCAGCATCAGATAAAAATAATACAGCTGCACCACTAGCACCACGAACGTCATGCTGGTCGATATCAATATAATAACAGAATACATGGAGTTGACCTCTTTTGATAGGGTGCACAATTTATCGTGTATCTCGGATAGGGAATTGACAACTTTCGAATTCGACAGTAATGCAGAAATATTTTTCATCACCGTTTCGTTTGGTGGTTTGCTTCTCGTTAGGGCAATATTGTATACTTTATTGTTTTTTATCAGTATTTTTGTTTTCTTTTTATTTTCATTAGCACTATCTATTTTGCTTGGAATGCTCAAAAGGCGTTGATTGATCAGTGAAAATCTGTAATCAATATAATAAATTGTGTTTTTTTTCACTAATTTAAAACCTACCGGTGGTAATATGGATTAATTTTAATAAAAGTAATGAATTAGATGGGGAAATAATCACATTAACAAATACGATCTCTGTCTGTGTTTTAAATTATATGTGATTATTGTTAGACTTTCCTCTAAACTTTAATTAAGCACTTACATTTCTCGACTTCTATCCAGCTCATCGACTGCTGACATGTTGGACTTGAATTGCATGCATTCTGACCAAAGTTTATTAAAAATCCAACTGAAGGTTCATAGAATCAATAATCTAATAATGAATAAGTCAGCAAAAAATTGTAAGCATTTCGTTTCACACAATCAATGATATTTAAGATGAAAAAATTATGATGCACAGCACCATCAATATTAAATGATTGACTTACAGCAACATTAACTAATATTGGTGGCTTAGCTGCATAGCGCTACAACTAAAAATTGGTAATTTTGAGATACGGCTGACCCAATTTTTGACGCATCTGAACTGAGTTGTAAAAAAGTGATCATTATTATTTTTTTATCTTTTAAGTGAATCATTTAACCATTTATCTCAATTCAAACAAATTTTATTGAACCGTCGAGAAAACCGTTAGAAGAAAAAGAGAAGATTGTTTATATGTTTTTATTTTCATATGAAAACATCTGCGTACTGAGAAAAAAATGTGATTTTCTTGTAGTTACTTTTTTGGAGACGTAGAAGAGAGTTATTCGAATATAACGGGTAATATAACTCAAAACATCAATTTTTTTATGTATTGTTCTATGGAACTAGGCCATTGATATATTCCCAAAACACTTACCTGTTGTATAATATGTATATGTACACCGTAAATTGAGTAATTGTCACCACATGAATCAAGAATCCGAAAATGCATATAAACCAATAAAAATAAATGATAAACATGTTAAACTTCTGCATAACAAAGACGAAATCTAACGACACACTTATAATAAATCCCACATAACTACCGACAATTGTCAACGTCACTCTTTTGTACATGACTCCGTAGTCAATATATACACCAATTTTATCCATATCTCGATCGATGGCAGTCATTTCCTGCATCACCTCGCATGCCTTTCTGCTGTTCACCAGACCCAGCAACACCGCAGTTACGGCTATGAAGTAATTACCTCCTATCTTCAATAAGTATGAGGAGATTGCATCGTTGTTGATAATTTTCGCGTACTCCATCCGATACATATGAATCGGTGCAACTCCAATTATCATAATTGATAACATCGTTATGCCGCTCAGCGTACCCGACTTTTTCCAAGTCCATTTGTAATTAGAGTCGTGCCCGGTTATCGAATACGGAGCTAATCCGAACAACTTGGATAAATAATAAATTATCGCTACACTTTTATAAATATTGTCTATCTCGGTGATCTTAAACATTTTTTTGTTGTTAAGCTCTCTTGATTCTATTTGTAATGGCAAATGTGTGAAGGCTAAATGAATACATTATTTGGCTGATTGACTATTGATTTTAATGAAAGCTCTTTATAAAATTGACACGATTCAATTAAGTAAGTTGAGTGATTACTTGTCAGAAGTTTTTTTAATTTATCAATTGTGCTATAATGCAAAACGTACTATTTCCAAAATGAGCAATATTGAGTTAGGTATGGAGATATGGTAATTCAGACCTAATGAATCGACTGGTATTAATAGTTTTACGATAAAATGTTTAGAACACCGTCGTTTTTCAACTTGAAAATTGTATTTTTCTGAAAAATTATTTCCAACGACAAATCGTCTACCTTTTTTTGCAAAACGCACTCTTTCCATGTTATGGGAAAGTGCACTATTTCCAATAGAAATTTGAGCGGAGCAACATTTTTTTTTGCAAAACGGACTATTTGTATTGAGCTGTCAAATGTTGGCAAATTTGACTGTATATTTTAAACATTGTGATTTGCTTTAAAGACGCTAAAAGAAAGGATAATATTTTTGTTTATTCCTGACAGGAAGCCAAATCAGAAAGGAGGACCAAACTAACGACCAAATTAAAATCGATCGGACGTGCGTGGAAATGAGATTTGTTTTTCGGCTTACTTGAGAAATTTGACAGCCATATTGTTATAATTCATCATACATATTTCTGCGAACGTTTAGGGATGAATTGCAATTGATTTGTGAATTCTTCAATGAAACTTGATTTTTACCCAATTATAAGTCACGCAGCTAGAGCTGAGTCGAAAAAAATACTTACACTGACGTATTGGTTGCAAATCGTCTCTTTGCTTAGGATAAAATAACATTATTTTTCTTATTTCTTTGTATTTTTTTTCTATTTTTTACTAACTTGTTTCCCTAAATATATTTTCTTATATTGTATGAAAAAAAAAAAGAAAATAAGTTTATTTTTTGTACACATGGTACACATAGTTCCAGGAAATAGTGCGTTTTGAAAAAAAAATACATTAAAATGACGAATTTCAAATACTTTTTACCATATGCCAAGTTTATGAAACAGGTCAATAATTTCAAAATAATTTATTGTTTGATTTTTAATTGATTCAATCATAATATTATGCTTGTGTTGTTCGCCATAGTTTTTTGCCTCTACTGAAAAGTTTGATTTTTGGAAATAGTACGTTTTGCATTATAACCCCACAATTATCATAATGAAATATATGTATTATCAGTGTGTAAGTCAAAAAAAAAAATGTTTTTTATCGAGTATCAGGAAACAGAACACACAACCTACTTTTATTTTTTAAATAAAGCTATAAAACAATAATCTATATCAAAAAGATGTGTTTTAAGCAAAACATACGAAATTAAAAGCACTCTTTTAAAAAAAGTGTGTGTAGCAAGTCTACAGTAATTTTTTTATAACAAATGAAAATTTATACATTTTTAATGAAACCAAAAGAAATAGTCGAGTGACAATGATTTTGGGTTTACGTCCAAGTTAATCCAGTTTTTTTTTTAATTCAAGCAGTAATTAAATATCGTGGTTTCCCAATGTTGTAATAATAATAAATAATGTGCCAATAAATATGAATGATTTTTAATCAAACCGCAGAAAATTGATCTTGATGCTATTTGTAGTTAACATTGTTCTCATTGAGATAAGACATGAATGAAAAAAGGAATCAAAACCCCCAGATGTTTAAACAATATTTTTTTTAAATTATATAGTAGAATTTTTTTTACATAAAACCATAGAATTGGAAATATGTTTTGTCTCAAGTAAATTTCATGCATGCTTACAAAATCACCAATGTTCTTGATGTCGCAATAACAGAGTTCATCACTTTTAAGGTGTTGACTGTCGATACTTGGCGGAAGGGCATTATATTCAAAAAATGAAACAGTCATTTGCACTAATTCCATTTTTATTTTATATGATCAGGACCATTGTCAACTGATAAGGAAACAGAGTTCATGTAAAAAATTTTGCCTGTAGATAGGTGACAGTCTTTATATCGTCAATCATATCACATTATATACACTTCTTATACCCACTTTCAATAAATTTTAAAAAACATCCATGAAAATTTTTCTTGTTGAAAACAAATATATGAAAGAACATATCATTTTTCCACTATTTTGTGATAAACAATTTGTCACATTGAACTTTTTCATGTTCAACTATTCTCACTGTATGTAATTAGCAAACAAACGTGTTATTTGTTCAAAACTTAATCCAAACCAGTATAATAATAATAGATTCCGAATTAGTTCCATAGAAGACAGTAAAAATGATGTATAATTTTCATTTACTCTTTCAGGGGAATACTCTGGAGCCCAAGGACTAGGTCTGTTGAGACTCCATTCCACATTCCGTCACGATCTAAAGATCTACGCGTCCGACGAGGGAAGAGTTCAGATGACCGCCGCCGCTTTCGCAAAAGGACTGCTCGCTCTTGAAGGAGAACTCACTCCGATTCTCGTTCAGATGGTCAAGAGTGCCAATACCAATGGATTATTAGACAATGACTGTGATTCTAGCAAATATCAGAATATGTAAGATTTTTTTTCACCCAATCTATCACAGCTTATATTCAGTCAGATCAAATTTCTATATGAAAAATAGTAAATACTCAAATCATTGAGAGTCCAAAAAATTCCCAATCAACAAATCGAACCTCAAAATGAGATAGAATATCAAGCCAATTGCAGGAAACAACGATATTTGTTTCTGAAGGTATTTATTTCTTCACAACAAAATCTTTAAATCGCAATTCAGCAGCAGCTTTCTACTTCGACACCGGGCCAACTCACTGAGCACTGAGATGCGGTCGATAAATTTCAGTTGGTTTAGTATGGCTGGCATCTTGCCGATGTCTTATATTTTAATTTCCGGTGACATACAATATTTTCTGTCACGCACTAAAACATACTTTTATTTCAGGGCAAAGGCTCGACTTCACGAGCTGATGCAAGAAGATAGAGATTTCACTCAAGACGAAAGATCGAAAATAAACCCCGGTAATGCCCTGAGCATCAACCAGGCTCTGGACTTTGTCAAAAATCCTGTCAAATGTTGCTCCTACGTTCACACACTTATTCAATCTCTGATGAATATTGTCCATTTAAAAAAGGACGATCCAAAGACAAAAGGTACGCTCGATTAAGTTGCAATATTTTATAATACTCATAACTTTAATAATTTCTTGCAAACCATATGCAATAAGCCTGTCCATTTCTAAATGAATCCAACAACACAATGTTGACATCAAAGATCGCCTGTACATAATAATTATAAATTACGAAAAATTGGTTACAAACTATTTAGCTGACGAGTAACTGAAATATCACGCCATAATGATATTGAAATAAACTACAGTTTATATCGAATAATCAAAAAGAATTCAATCATTCTAAAATTATGTAGCACATACTATCTAAATCATTTACAAAGCGTCAGTTCAAGTTCATCCGTGCACTTGAACACCTGAAGATGCCGAAAGGCGAAACCTGGGTCATTAATGACAAAATCTGTGTGAATGTAAATAATTTGAATGATTCAAATTAAATCACTTTGAAAACTGATGAATTTGTGCAATCTACTATTCACAATCAACTTTCCAAAGCAAACTTCCCCTTGAACCACCGTTGCTTATTGCGGTGATGTCATGAAATTTTTATTATAAACACATTAAATATGCACCCGAAACATATTTAACATTATCATCAATGTTATTCATTGCTTGTAAAATAACTTAGTTGAACAGAATTGCAGGAATAACAGTTTCAATAAGTTTCCTAAATCTCTTTGATAGATGCCATATTGTATCACGGCGAGACTTGGGAGCTGATGGGTCGGAGGTGGGGCAAAATCGAAAAAGACTTCTGCACCAAAAACAAGTCGTTTGACATTTCAAAGATTCCTGACATCTATGACTGCATCAAGTACGATTTGCAACACAACCAACACACTCTTCAATATGAGCAAGCTGAAGAGTTGTATATCTATGCAAAATACCTGGCAGATATTGTCATACCGCAGGTATAGGCATACTTAGATATTTACTAAAACAAATAGTAAGCGGACTTGGTTGTAGCAAAACAAATTAAAGTTGTCAAGAAAAAATTATATTCTACTCCCAAACTTCCCAAACTAAATTTTTAAGATTATGTAGTTTGAACTTTATGGAACTAACGTTTTTGTCTAGGGCAGCTTCGCCAACCGGTGGTCTGTTTTATAGCAAGCAATAACATCATAGAAGCCAATAATCCATATTTTTTTTGGTAAAACACGTAGCAACAAATATCTCACCCTATTTTTTGTTTTAATTAAATAAATGTAATTACTTAAGAATAAAAAAAATGTTTATACTTTTTTAAAACAAAATCATAGTCCACTAGATTCAAAATTGTGAGTTTAGTGATCCCAAAGTCTGAAAGGTGAGCGACTGCTGGTCTAGAGTGCGTTTTCATATCTTTAATGTATTTTTTCAATTCCACAGGAATATGGTTTAACAGTGCAAGAAAAACTTACAATTGGCCAGGGTATCTGTACTCCGCTATTGAAGAAGATAAGAGCTGATCTACAGCGAAATATTGAGGAGTCTGGTGAAGAGACTGTAAATAGATTGAATCCAAGGTTTGTTAGAGATCATCACTTTAAATGAAAAAGTTAGTCACGGCAGCATTTAGATAGTTATGTTCAATTCTATCGCTGATTTTATTTTCTCTTTATATATTCACGATTCAATGATGATTTAGCAAAATTATAGTTTCAATGAATTTATCAGAAATTCATTTTTAGTACAAAATTTTAATCAACAAAAAATAAAGTTACAAATTAAGATGGAGGATAAGTTCTGATGAAGGGCATCGACTGTATTGCGTAATTCATTTCAAATTATTTACAATGGAGTTCAAGCTAGTCAATGGTCAATCAATCGTTACAGTTATTGTATCACATTACACAGGTAAAACATGTGTCACGCATAGTAACGTAAGACAGAATCTCATTTTGGTTTTGATATTATATTCATTTACATTTTTCAGGTATAGTCACGGGGTATCCAGTCCAGGACGACATGTTAGAACTCGGCTCTATTTCACGAGTGAAAGTCACGTACATTCGTTATTGACTGTCTTGAGATATGGTGGACTTTTAGATGTAAGATTCATTTTGTACTAATAATTGCCCTTCATTTTTCAAAAACATTAAATTTCTGGTATTATTACTGTCAAAATATTTTTTTTATTATAATCATGAAAAAACCGCAACTCCAACTCTGACTACAACTCTGACTGTAATTTACAAAAAGATGTAAATTTTTACATTAACAAAAAAACGAAACTCTCCTAAGTAATAATATTGGAGTCGTAGTAGTCAGGTTTTTTATGACTCTTACAACATCTAAAACACTGCGACTCTGATTCCGACTCCACAGCCCTGATTATAACCCTCTAGTGACTATTTTGGCCAGGAGTGGAAAACATTTTGTTGGAATACCATATTACCATATAATCTTACAAGGCTGTATTAAAAAAATGACAATTTAGATACACTGAAAAAATGTCCATTCACAAATCATTAAATACAGTGGAACCTCGATCAACCGTTCTCGCATAATACGTTTTCCCGGCTGGACCGTTTATTTTTTATAGTCCCGTCAAACTCCCATAAGAACAATGTTAAATAATCCCGCATTGACCGTTCCCCGATTTACCGATTTCCTCGATAAACCGTCTAAATATTTTGGTCCCGTCACAAATATTATCCTGATTGACCGTTTTTATTGCATATTTCTCCATATCTCAGCAAGTAAGTTTGACAGCCGAGTGCAGGTGTTATGTCTAGACACGTTGGAATGCACTGTACATGTTAGACCCATTGGACGCTTGTGCTATTTTTTTTTGGGTTGAAATCAACAAAACGCGAATTATTGTTTATGATGCAAATGTAGAATTGTTTAAAATTCATGATAATAATTATTCCTATACATACAAACTTTTTGGTCGCGTAGCTGGATTTGTACAAGTCAGTTGCGTTCAATATTGCCTCACATCTCGTATCATTTTTTTTTCCAAATTGAAACTAAAATGCCGCCACCCATAAAGAAAACTAAAACTCAGCTGAGAAGAAGAAGGAAAATCGCTGAAACCTCGATGTTTTAAGAATATAAAAACACTTCCCGTAAAATACCACACCAACAAGAAGGCATGGATGAACACCGATATTTTTATGGCTTTCTTGAGGAATTTCGATTCCTCAATTAGTGCTCAGGGGCGTAAAATACTACTAATAGACAATTGTGCCGCCCATCCTCGAGATACTTCATTTCTTAAGAACATCAAGGTAGTTTATTACCCTCCAAATTGTACCAGTGCTTTACAGTGAGCTAGCTACCTGTGGCGTTGAAACAATCGAGTCATTATGTGATGCAACTAATGACAGCAGTGAAGAAGAAGATGGCGAAGACCATAATACCGAACCTATTCCGACATTTACACAAGCATTATTGGCCTTCGAAAAAATAAAATTATTTTTCTATTCCAAAGAAATCGATGAATCCGCTCTTAGAAAAGTACGCGAGTTTGAGGCGTCTTTGTTCCGATTAAAGTGCCAAACAACAAAGAAACAAACTAGCATAAAGGACAGTATGTACAAGTAACTATTAAATAAATGTTTTTTTAAGATTTTACTTGTTTATTATCATTTGAAGCTTTCCCGCATTCACCGTTTCCCGCAATTACCGTTTTTTTTCCAGGATCCCTTGGAAAACGTAAAATCGAGGTTTCACTGTACATCAAATGAATAAATATAACAAATAACAGATTTGAATTTATTTAAAAAGTAAGACTTAGGGACTTGAAATGCCTCAAAGTCATCGTTAGACCAGTATACTCTATTTTACAGTCAATAAATATTTTTATTTTGTATTTTATTATCTATTTCAGATTGTCACAGACGAGCAATGGAGACGTGCCATGGAATACGTGTCTATGGTTTCCGAACTTAATTACATGTCACAGATTGTTGTTATGCTCTACGAGGATCCAACAAAAGATCCATCCTCGGAAGAGAGGTTAGTTTATGTAATTATATTACATTCTATGAACTAGAGAGAAATAATGAATAAGAAATGAAGAAATAATTAATGCTTATCTTTTAGATTTCATGTTGAGCTACATTTTAGTCCCGGCGTCAACTGCTGTGTTCAAAAAAATCTGCCTCCTGGTCCTGGATTTCGGCCCCACAGTAGAAATGAATCAGCCAACGCTAAAAATTATGTAAGCCGAAGTTTCCATGAATTAAGTTTCAGATCGGTAATATTCGCTCACGAGCTATCGGAAGCTCACAACAATATTTTCATAAACTCTTACAAAAAATATACTCTTTCATAAATAAATCTATGGTCATATACTGTAGGTTTGAAAAAGTCTCCTTGTTGAATACATCAATGCTAAAATCAACAATGGAAAAAAAAGTATTCTTAGTTCTGCCAAAACAAATCAAATTAGGTAGAAATTAATTAGAAAAACATTTGTTTTTTCATTAATGCTATGTGGAGATTAACCTTCTTTATCCCAGGGGGGCTATTTTTATATGAGACCTGTAAAAACAACAGGATGGTTGAGGAGCTCATGTCTAGTTTTGAGAAAAAATGAGATATCATTTTAACAGAATTTTATTTTTAACATTGCTAAAAGCCTCATAACTTCCATGAAATAATGAGTCAAAATATGACCTTATAATCGATAAGTTTTTATAAGAAAAATCTGTTTTCCTCAGCTCAGAAAAAAGTGGATCTGATCATTTTTGATCCCAAGCTCCTTAGCTATTTTCAACTTTCATGTTGAACATAATAATTATTCTATTTGTTCTTCTATACAATCTTTTAGATAGGAAAATACAATTTTTTAAAGTTAGTTAAATCGCCATTGGGGACATAATATAGTATGAAACGCTAATGGAGCAGTCAAGAACTGCCCGGACATTAAACATTTTAAATGATAAAACATAACTCCAAGGTAAAAACCAACCAAAACCGATCTTTGCGACAACAGCGAGGGGATATTTTTGAGAGTTGTTTGAACAAAAAAAATGAATTGTACTATTTACAAACCCACCAAAAATGTGTAGAGTGAAGAATACAATAATTATTTTGTTTCACATGAAGGTGTTGACATCATCTAGGAATATATTTAGTCTTAGAAAGATTTGTAATGAGCAGAAATCAGCCGAAGTATTATATATATTAGTATAATTTACTCTTAAACTAATTAATGCTGTAAAACATTCTTCCATAAAAACCATAACATCAATTCTCTTTATTTATTGATTTGGCATTTACTTGGTAGAACTCCATTTTTATAGGGTAAAATATCAAGGTATTTCAGTTCTACAGTTTTTAAAAAGTTAAAGGTTGATAGCTATTTCGGCCTACGCCATCGTCAGAACTATGTAGAACTATATAGTTCTGACGATGGCGTAGGCCGAAATAGCTATCAACCTTTAACTTTTTAAAAACTGTAGAACTGAAATACCTTGATATTTTACCCTATTTTCAATTCTCTTTGATTGCAGAATTGTGACGAAGAAGTGAAGTGTATTGAAGAAGAGAGTGAAAATGACGACCAGAACGCTAGCCAGGAGACCTTGATGGGGGTTAGTATATTTTATAGAACTCATGAAATCTGAAGAATCACTATTATTTTTTACTTTATTATTTAATAAATGTTTTAATATGTCATATAAATGTACAGCCTGATGCGGTCGAGAAACCTAGGCCGCGATCCGAGATGAATCAAGGAAAGTCAAGAAGTCATATGCGGCCATCTGCTCCTATCCCGATATGGTAACGAACATGCATTTCCTTTTCTTAATGATCAGTTAATCTATTCAACAGATTATTTGTAGTTATCAGTGTTACGGAGTTATTTAAAATCCTGCTGACTCCTACGGACTTTTTTCAAAAAAAGTATGTGAAATAACGCAAATCAATCAAGCAGGGAGTCAAAGCCTGAATACCATAGGGCCCAACTTCCTTCACATATCTTGTAGTTACACTTGAGTAATGAGTATTTAGTGATATTCTATATAGTCAGTTTTTAATTGAACATTCAATTTATAGTGAAATTACGCTCGAAGCGTTAATGATAATCTTTCAGAAAATTTTACACACCTGCTTTAAAAATAAAAACTTAAATTAGTTGTATTGAGTGATTTTTCGTTGTATAACAAAACAAAACTTTGATAATGTTCAATCAATAGATAAATCCTGAAAACTTATGGCTGTTTCAGCAAATAATGGTGCTTGCGCTGTGCTTAAAGCATAGTGCAAGACACATTACCGATCAATTAAAAGTATTGTAAATTCAGTGGAGCAACAAGACATCCCTAATAATCTAAATTGACAATCTATTAACTACGGGAATATAATACGCGCACAGCGTTGTCCTTTTCCAAGTCTGTTATTTAAAGCTGTCAATACAACATGTACATGACATTTTAGATTTATTTTAGCATGTTTAAGAATGCGTTAGATACACGTGTCTGCCTGACATCAATTTTCAATGTTGAAAATTTTTTGAATGAATAAACACTAAATTTTGACAGCTTAACGACTGCACGTTTTTTTATAGAATTTCACCTGGCGGCCGGGCAATTTTGCGAAAAATTCGCAAAAATTGTAATTTTACTAAATTAACTTTTTTTTTTTTTTTTTATTCGATAAACTTTTTTCCTGTCTGCATCACTCCGAAGACGATGTCTCCTCAATTACTAAATTAACTATAATTTACTAAATTACTAAATTAACTATAATTTACTAAATTACTAAATTAACTATAATTTGTAAACCGATTGAGATATCATTACCAAATTTAATTTTCTTAGCTTCCACATACTTCGCCTATATGCATATATGAGTCCGCCGGCCAGAAACCTTTGTTTTTCAAAGACTCAAATATGCGTCCGCGGTCGTTAAGCTGTTAATAATTAATGTGTCATAATTAATATGACACACTAAATGTTTGAGTTTCTTGCTAGATTTAATGATTTCCATTATTTATTCTAAAAACATTTTAATAAACACTAACAATCTTTATATGTTCAAATATGTAACAGTAATATCCACCATACTGTAAGTGGACACGAAGCAAGTGAACTGGCAAAGCGGTTGACTGAAGAACTGCAAAGTTCTAGTCACAGCATTCAGAGCATCATGGAGAAGCCTTCGCCTTCTCGCCAAATATGTACCACGTCTCCCGAGCCCCGAGCTCGAAGTCTCGACCAGCAGAAACCAGGTCACGAAGGCTCAGGTAAGCACATTTTCCTGATTATTACTCTCATATGAAATCTACTCGTGAGTGGTAATATCTCACCGAGTTAATGATAGTGGCATTATTCCATCTCCATTTCCTAGATTTTCCAGGCAAAATTGGAGGAGTTGAAATATTACTACAAACAAAACTAATGTTAATTTATTACATATTTGTTTCATTGGCATTTTATCATTCTTTTCGAGATACTGCAAGGATTAATTACTGACCAAAGTAAAACACTTGCAGCCCAATTTGCCATTTATATCAAACCTTGGGACCCATACAAGTTATTATTACCGGTGGTCAGGTATTCTCCAAATGAATTGTTCGGCTGCTTTTACAAGCTTATGAAGTATTTTTGTCTTATGTCAATATATTAGGTAATGTTTGAGTCCTATTCTACAATATTTACAAAAGATCATATTATTTATACCACATTAAATGTTTGAAAAAAGTTGTTAAAAGCAATCGGTCAATGATTTTATTGGATGAAAACGTTTTCATCATAATTTCTCTGATTCTTCTTTAAGAATTATATCTCTGAAAAGCAACTTATTTCTCTCCTATCACAACCACAATTGAACAAACGAAACAATATAAAAATTATCTTGCATAATTTGATTTTAGTTTCTTAAAAATGTTTCATAATTTCACGCAAACAAGCATTCAATGCATATGTCTTATGCCAAGAATATAAGGCCAGATACCTTTTTAAGTAATTTAAATTTTTGACATTTTCATTATTTTACTTGATGAATCAATTTTTTACTTTTTTTTTAACAATAACGATGAAATTCTTTTTATATTTCCACAGTTTGTATATATAAAAAAAAAAAATTGGAAAGGTACCATGCAAAAACTTTAAAAACATTATTACAGTCACTAACTATACGTTCAAATCTAACTGAAAATATTGGACTTCACATTCAGCAAATCGAATACACAGTCTAAGAATTGATCTCCACAAGATATACTTTATTTCTAAGAGCAACTTTCTATATCCTACCTGGTACCTGTCATGTCAATCATTAATATCTCAATGTTTGATTATGTTTTAAAAACCAAACCTATTATGTTTCGAAAAGTCAGATGGTTACCACCAATCAAAACATTACTTCTATAATATTACTGTGGATAACTAAATAAATTCTTCAAGTCATCATTGACAAAACTAACGGAATTCAGCAAAATAGAAATGTTAATTACTTAAAATTGAAATAATTCATTCACATAGCACCTTCGATCGATATTTATAATTGATATCTTTATGTTGACGTTTCACAAAAAAATAAACAATCAATATGATGATAAATGGTTGCATTATATATTTATTGAATATATTTCATATTTTGTATTTCACTTGAGTGAACTCTCATGTTCATCTCGGCATGTTTAGACACGTTATATATTTACTCTGCTGTATCTATGTTAACTATGTACATATATAGGTGCATGGACGATACTATATTTTGTCATATAGCCTCTTTAACGGTACTCATTAAGATATCTCGGTGTTGTATATTGAGTTGAATGCCACTGTATTAGTTTGTCTTCTATCATTAATATTCCATTATATTAATTATCAATCAACACACTTCGAGGAAATATCACACTTACCATGTATACGTTGATTTCCATTTATGTCGATACACTACAAAGGTTTCCAACATTTTTTCAAAAAGGTTTAACCATTGAAAGCAATTATTTATTGTATATGTTTTGGTTCATACCCATCAGCAAATAAGTGAATTCTTGATTCAGGAATTTTTCATCAAATAGTTTTACAATCATAATCGTTATGTCGGAAATTTAATAAAACTGTGGTTAAAATCCTAAATAATCAACTAAATACATTGATGATTTTTCACTTTATTGTTATTGAGTTCTATGATATATATACCAATTTAATCAATGAAAAAGACACAAGTGTTCATGGAACAGAATGAAACACTCTAAGGACAGCAATTAACTTTGTTAACACTGCGATATATTAAGCTTAAATGATTAAGTACATCTTATAAAATATATGAAATCTATTACATAAGACTTGAAAATTTTTGTTCTGCAATCCAACAAAGGTAAAGTCTTCCGCCAACCTACTTTGTGATTATCAAAATCAATTTTTAACAATACACACATATGTTATAAATTAATTAATCAATAACTGTAAATGTGATATTGTTTTTTTTTCATTAAAGGCAAAGTGAATGAAATTTAGTAATCTTTCCAAAAATTTTTTTTGCATAAATATTGTTTGTTTTTAGTGATAATAATAATCTTTAAATTGCTACAATCCAAAACACAATATTGAAAATAGCCGATTGAGATGTCTTCTAGTGGCAGCAGTCGAATGTCGAACTACAAAAACACCTATGAGATTGTTCAGAATACTTAATTTTCATATTTTGCAGGTGTACATTTATCAATATTATTGAGAGTGTATGTCTCCCATCAATAATATCAAAACAATTTATCTGCAAATATTAATTTGTTTTTGCAATCGTCTCGAAGCTATCATTTTATAGTTTCACCCTTACGACTATAGCGACCTGATTTGATATCGCAAATTCGAAAATATAAATTAGATTTTTTGATCCCCTGCCTTACTTTCATAAGAAAGCATTTTTTAAACAATATTAATTCATTTCGATTGACCAAGAATTATTTATTATGCTATTTATGACAACTATATATTATTTTCATTAACTCATGCTATAAATTTAAATTTGCTAAAGATTTTTTTTTCAATTGAAACCAAAATGATGTGGAAATGTTTTATGGGTTACATGTTTCATGCAAACTCAAAACGTGTTAGAATTGTAAGATTTTTTTATTTTATTATAATGATTAATGCATATTAGAAGTATGCACCGCTTTGGTATTTATTATTATGTAAAAATGGCAGCGACACGCCTCCATCCGTTGCGTTGCAGAATTGTGAAATAAACTTGTCAAAGCTTCATCTGACTGGTAGTGCCGTCTTTCTGGAACCCACCACCACCACTCTGATTTCTTCATTCTACTCGCCACACTGAAGCCCACACCTTTGTAGTGCTATTTTTTATTATTATTTATTTCCTTAGTATCTCGCCCGGCTCCAGTTAGTTTATTCTTGAACAGCTTAAAGTAAACTCATCCATGGTATGCGACAGAGGCATCCTCTCGATGGAGGGCTCTGGTTTTCTCTTTGACTTTTCTACGTTTGCTTTTATGTCTTGTTCTTGTAAATCAATATCTTGAGAGCTGCATAATTGCAGCGAGGCTTTTTTTAAATTATCTAATTTCGATCTTCTCTTTTTACCTTTTGTTAATCTCTCCCCTCATAATATTAATAAAATAATCACTCGCATTAAAAAAATCTCCTCCATTCTTTATGTGTAATGTGATGCTTTTGTGCTTTTCGCTTTGCAACGAGTAATTTTACGCGGTCGAATGCACCGCATCGTTGTTCATTATTATTTCTTTCCGTAACTTGCATATTATATTCTGTCGTGACCGCGCACGCGTCGGCCACTCTCCCGCTTACCAGCATGCCTCGCCGTCGCGGTGACCTTGCCGATCATCCGGTGCGACAGTTGCGACTACGCGACCCCGGAAATCGACACCGACGGCGTCCCCGAGTCCTCGACTAACGAGCTCCCCCTGTCCGCCATATCTTTCAAATCCTCGAACAGCAAACTGAACGTCGCTCTCGAGTCCGTAGATAACCCTTCAGCCACCAACGAGTTGCCCCTGTCCTCCCCGGTGTTCGCGAGGCACTCGATAAGCCTGGTCTGCTCGGACGACGACGACGACCCAAAAGTGTTTTTCCCCGATTCGGAGAGGAACCTTTTCAAGGCCGCGTCAGACTCTAACATCGGACCGCCTCGCGGGCGTCGGGGCGACGTGAACACTTCATCAGATGAAAATGTGTTTAAAGGCTCGGAGGCGAAATCGAAATTGAATGCGCAGCTAACAAACGAAAATGAACGCGAAAGCGAGCACAGTGTAGTGGGTAGATTATCGCAACCCTCCCGTCCCCCCTTCTCAGAGACGGGCGGTGTGCGGCGCCAGAGACACAGCATTGCCGGCCAGATGAGCTATTTCAAAATGCTGGGCTTCGGCTTGGGAGCCAACAAGATGAAGACAGGCGTGGGCGGCGGCTCGGCCAACTCCCTTTTCAGCACGGCCGTCATCAGCGGGAGCTCTTCTGCCCCTAACCTCAGAGATATGATCCCCTGCAACGTGTCTGCCACCAGTGAGTTACCCTTTCACTTTTAAACACTGCTAAATACTTAATACTATTATATAATACTTCAAATTTGAATCGTTCAAATTATGTACATTCACAGAAGTTTTGTCACTACGTTAGTGACAAAACTTTAATAATTAATCAATAAACTTATTTATAGGAATATATCTAAATTATTTGTCAGATATTTATTATATTTTAATCAGAACCTATTATTGAAAAATTCCACCATTAGCCTGAATATCGATATTAAAATATTTCTTTTATCACATCATTACATCGATCGAGACTAATGTTTATCAATTGCTGCAGCTTTAGAAGGATTCGGTGGCGTTCCCCCGATCAGGCCGTTGGAGACATTGCACAATGCCCTCTCTTTGAAGCAGTTGGATATCTTTTTGGAGCAAATGACCTTTACCCCTCTCTTTAGGACTCCCGCATCCTCACCTCCAAAACACCCATCCACACCGCTACCGATGCAGCAGAGAAAGCATCCATCACCCACAAACAGTAAGCAAACATATTTCAATAATGTGATATAAAGGTTTCCCGTCCAAATAGGGTTTAATAAATCTGCATTAAAATTTTATTTATAAAGTGATAGCCAGTCCTGTAGCAGAATTGTCTTTGCTTTTAAATGTCTGTCTTGTTCGGTTGTGATGTCCACAGGATCAAATCTCTTTATTGTAAATTTCAATTTATAAATTTGTGTTCAAAAGTTTCCTATAAATTCTTCTTCTTTGACCGTATTCGCTCTTTATGTGGAGCATATAGTCATGTTACCCTGTCTCCCGCCAATTGCTTTGTTTCCTCCGATGGCATGCCAGCGTCCCTCAGTTCCACCGAGTACATCCTATGGATAGTACTAGGGCATCCAATCCAGGGATCCCTTCAATTTTTTGATCCTGAAATCCCGGGATTGACATGGTCGCGATCCCGGGATTTCGGGATTGAGAAATTTTGAGTAAAACCCGAAAAGTGAGACAAAATTGGCAAATCGACGATTTCAAATTCCTCGGTGAGCTAAAAAAAAAACAAGGTTTGCAGATATTCTGAGGAAAAAAGTATAGGGAATTGAGGATTTCAAATTCCTCGGTGAACTAATCCCAATCCCGGGATCCCGGGATTGAAAATTTATCAATCCCGAAATCCCGGGATTGGAAAAAGGCTCCGGGATTGGATACCCTAGATAGTACCCTAAGGTCGTCTAGGATCCAAAGAAGAGACAGGCAGGATTGAGGCTTTCCATGTGACCCAGCCAGTTCCAACGTCTCTCCATAACCACTGACATGACGGGACGCTGTCTAGTTCTTTCCTATAAATTAGGCGTAGCTAAAGCGACAAACCAACCGCTAATCCTTTTTAAGTTCTAAGCTTCTATTGTTACTATCTCCAAGAAAAAAGGTCAGACAAATAATAGTCAACCAGTTCTTGTAAATCAACTTCTCAATGTTCAATTAGGGATCCATATGATCCACATGAAAACTGACTTGGGAAAATTTTACACACAAATTTATGTATTCTCGCTGCCCCATTTTTGTAGGTTTTGGATGGAGTGGCCCTCCCAGCCTGATGTCCAGCTCAGGGGGTCCACCGAGTGCTGTTTCTTCGAGCGGACCTTCGTCGCCAAATTGTTTCTCAGATTTCTACTCGAGGGGTTCTAGCGATGTATCTGTCAGTCACGTTAGCAATGATAATGGGTAAAATTGTATTCCATTTTGTTTGTTGTAACTTATATAATAACACAATTCATTTTAGTCAATTGAAATTAATCAATTAATCAATTAATATATAATGGAATAGTAAGTAAGTAGTATGTAGAGTTATATATTCACTTTTGGGTTCATTATTTTTTTATTTTATATTTGTAATGAAAAAGAATTATGTAGGCAAATGAAAACCATATAAACAAAATATACTTCAAGGGCGATATTATACATTCCCTTACCACAGTGATTTCCAACCTGGGAGGCATGGACTATTATTGCAAAGAGAGGCGCAAACAGTATTTATTTACAATTTTCTGAACCGTTCGTGGTGTGGTGCTTGTGTTTTGCACCACATTTATAGCGATTGAAGAGGGTTGGATCTACCACCTTGCACATTGTTTTCGCAATGGAATTGACAGTTTGAGAAAAATTTTGATATTTCTTGGGAACACTAGTATCGGAAAGGTTTCCTTCATTTAATAATCCAATTGTTTTTTTTTCTCACTCGCTCGAGATTAGTTATTGTCGCCAATTAAAAAAAAATATTAAAATAAAAAGAACGCTTTAACCGCATAAGTGAGAACTGTGTAATATATTTACATTTTTTAATTTTTACCACAAATTGTTCGCTAGATCATCAAATTTTAGATGTGTCACTTTGGTCTATTATAAATAATTTGCAGATTCAGCGCTTTTGGTATTTCATCAATGTCCCGCATATTCCCCGAGCTAGATCAAGATTTGAGTTCAGTGGGTCTTGATGTCGATTCTGAACTCTATCCTGGGTATGTTTGTCAACCGCACGGCCTTGCTCTGTCCACTGCTTCAGGTAAATCTTCATTTCCACTATTAAACACGACTACAAAGATAATAATATTAATATTTTTTCACCACAGAGGCTCTAAGCAGTGTTCTTCAATCTATTTTGTAAGTCAGTCGATTTCCGCCCACTCTTTTCTGTGATGATAAAAATCAATGTATTGAGAATATGAAGCAACCAACAGTTAGCTAAACGCTTTCCATCCATCCTGTTTTCAGAATCGAGTAGGGATGTCAGATACACTCAAAAATCATTGAAATTCAAAAATAGTAAGCAAACATGTATACGGTCAATTTTCAACATACAACAGGTTCCATTACGCCACCTTGAAAAACCTTAAATAAAATCCAATAGATGGCATTAAAATTAAATATAAAGCCATAAATATGCCCAATTTTTTCATTTATATGGTTCAGCTGAGGCCAAACATTATTTGATAAAATATTTTGAAAGAAACTGGAGAAAAAAATATTTTTTAATTATTTCTACTCCATCGTTAGTCCAAATAGTTGTCTGTCTGGAAAACTGGCTGTGTATACTTATGTGTATCTGGTTGACACTGGTCCGCGAAATATTTTTGCCCATTTTTTACCGGTCCGTAGATGTAAAAAGGTTGAAGAACACTGATCCAGATCATACAGATTAGGTAATTAGGTCGGGTTCAGTAGTAAGATATTAAGAAATATTCATGTAATGACCCAGACAAACCAACATTTTATTTAATTCATTAGAAGTTTATCACCATTAGTTTTCAGATTTTATTGGACATTCATAGCTAATTAAATGTTGAAATAGAATCTTGCCAAATGGAGAATTTAAAAAAAATTAAAAACTAATGTTATTATTGATGTATTTCATTTTTTCAACGTTTATTAATTTTTTTCAAAAATGAATAGTGCATTTTTGTTGTGATGCGATTTTTTATTGAAAAAAAATAAGAGGTCACTGGTTAAGCACGCCACTGGCTCCGTGTTAATTTTTTAGAGATAAACTTTTTTACAATATAGTAATAAGAAATGCTCAACACAACTGGGATGTTTAAAAAATCCTATTAAGCTAGATTCTATCAATTACACGAATGTTTGTGAATAAGCCATTTAATATGTTTTCTTAATTATAAGTGTCGTTGTAGACCGCTACACTCACTCACTCCATATTTAACTAAAATTTCGATTGTTAATTGTATACAATTTTGCGTCTTTTTAAAATCAGAATCAAGAGTTGGACCGTTTGTTGGTTCAGAGTTGGGTTTTTCTTCCACGACTCTATTGCCCTGTTAAGATCTATTGATTGATTGATTGAAAATGCCATTGTACGAATGGATATCTGGGATTAGTAAATGTAATACTTATACCGTGAAATGCAATATATGATCACAGTAAAAAGTAAATACTTATTGCTCAATATTTTTTTCTTCCCATTCATATGTACGCTTTTTCTTCTGTATTTGAATTAAGGAGCAAGTGACCCATCCAAGAACATGTGCGGTGAAATAACTCCCGTTTCCACAGACGTCGAATGGGCGTTCAACCCGAATGAAAAACCTGGCAGCTCTCCATCTGATGTAAATTATATTGAATTTATATAATCATAAAACGTTTTATCTGTATTTTTTTTTTTTTTTAAATAAAGTAACACGGCAATGTGATACTTAAAATGTCGAATGAATTAGTTCTATAATAATATGATGATATATGTATAAATTACAATAGAACCTCAGTATAACGGACTTGAGATATAACAGATGAAATTCTAGAGTGGCTCGTATCTGTGAGCAATATGACATCAGAAAGTAAACTGTTTTGAATAATAACACTTGAGTACCGAAACATTGAAAATAGGATCGAGGACCGGTGGGGTACAATCTGATCCCAGACAAAGTTGCGTAATATTCGCATTGCATTGATTGAGGTATCATTGTAGATTACAATAAATATCAACTAGATATTATTGATATTTAGCGAATGGTTGAAATAAGAAGGACTTTGCAATGCAAATGCACCCCATAGGTACCCAAAGATTAAAAAAACAAAGTACACAAAATTTTTCAGAAAACCTACTTTCATATAACAGGCTATCGGTTTTAACGGACACCCCCTCATCCGTAATAGTCTGTAATATCGAGATTCTACTGTACTATTTATCTTTTATTTAAAAAAAATGCATGTCAGGGTTGATTGCAAAATTATAATCAGATAACTGCGAGGAAATATCCTACAAATAATAACGTATGCACATTATTCTCGAGTATCAAATATCGACTCAGAGTCGACATTGTCTCGTCTTCCTCTAAATCATGGTTGACAGTACCAGAAATTACAAAACTTTGGTATAATTATTTGAATGTGACATAGACTTTCAAAATTTCGTTGATGGATCACATTGTAAATATTGAAAGCATCCAAGAAGTAAGAAAACGAAAGAAACAAATGTACATTTTGTTATGTTTCAGGGCATTGATGAAGAAGACGAGGAAACCACAATTTCAGCCGAAACCTTTTTCGCCATTGATGAACATGAACAGGCTGAACAAAAGCGAGAAAGTATTATCGCAGCATCGTCTCTCGAACGTTCCCTTTCAGCGAGTCAAAGCTCCTTTCACACGGGAGACTTATCCAGGAGTGATTCCACCGATTCTTATCATATAACTCAAGATCTCGTCGATATTCCTAGAAAGTCAGCTATAGAAAAGGATTCGTCTAGAATGAGAAATGATAAATGCCTTGTACGGGATCATTTGAAATTAAAAAAGACTCCATCTTCAGAAACGCAAAAATCTTTTTCGGCCATGTCAGAAGCGTCAGGAAGTGTAGATCAAATTACAAAAGATTTAAGCGGTACGTCTGTCACTTCTCGAGGTGATGAATCGAAAAGTGGATTTGACGTCCGCGCTCCGGGTGATTCGCAAAAAATAATGAGCGGAAGACCTATGATAGAAAGTTATATTGAGCCATATAAAATCACGAGATCTTCAAAAAGTTTGCACGGCAAACCTGTCGTCGCAGAAAATGTTTCTCGTCGAGCGAGTGAAGGAATAGCTGTAAACCCATCGGAACAGAACGCAAAAGATAAACCTGAGAGCGGCAACGCTTTGCCAGGAAATAATTTTTATAAAGGCGCAGCGGATCCAAAAAAGACAGTGAGCAGGTTCACAACGACACCCGTCAGTGAATCTTCAGCCTACACATCGAATGCGTCGTCAACTCAAAGTTCTCTGTCGTCTTCTAGAGATTTAGTCGATGAGAGTGATTGATTATCGTAGCAGACCACCTCAACACTTTGTACACGCACGATTAACTTTGATATGCTATTAAAAAGATTTTTTATTATTGTTTGTAATATATTATTTTTCTTGTTTAGTTCAATCTTTCCTTCATACAAAGAACAATAGTGTGCTCCTTTCTGAAACAGCATGCTCCGGAAACTATAGTAATGTCATTATAAACAGTTAGAAATTAATGAAATTGCTATAGATCTTTGCTCTGCATCATGAATAATTTTAAGGGTGAGTGCGGTCTACAGCGACATCTATAATTAAGCTAAATTTTTAAGTGACTTATTTACAAACTTCGGAAAATTTTGTTTACTATGGATTTGCTGTTAACGCAGTGTTGCACTCACCCTTAATCAGAAACAAAATGTCACTGATATTTTTGATGGATAGATAACATTGTAGAAATTCTTTATTGATGATAAAATCAAAATTGATTTGTTATTATGTGTGATACATGTATTGCCTCTTTGAGAGCAAAGCACGTGATGCATCTGGTAATACAACAAATAGCATTGTTCCCAATTTTTATTTATAATCTTCTATAACTGATCCCTATTAGAAGCATATAGCCACCACGCGGTGCAAGATTAAAAGAATCTCTTAATAACTCCAGATTATTTTTGTCAAGTGTTGCCAGAATCCTGTAGCTTCAGAGAATACATATCGTTGCTGCACATTTAATTTCTTCTATGCGATGTGTTTGTCGAAAATGAGTCATGAATGTTGTGCAATGCGTGGACATTTTCTTCACATTCTACATTTTATGTCATTTAAAAATAATGGATAAATAAATACAAAGTTATAGCAATATTTAATGTGTACTACCTTGATAAATTAAGCTCAATAATAAGTCCTATGTGAGGAATAAGTATAGGGTGAAAATAATGGTACATTTTTTCGAGAAGTAAGTGGTTAACTCCTTTTTGAAAATGGTTTGTTAATACCAAACAGATAAATATATCAAGATCTTTCAAAAAATGTGCACAAGATGTAGAAAACTCAGATTAATACACCATGTTGGCCATCAAAATTTTAGACCAGAAAATAAAGATCATTTTCAAGGTTTCTTAGCCCTTTAGCTGCCATAGAAAAAAGTACGTAATTACCTAGCACGCCAACTATACTTTGCAATTACTAATTTAATTAGTTATTGATGAGTTAACTCGTAACTGGTGTGTTGAGCACGAAAATTTTTACGTCTGTGGCAGCCATCGAGTTAATGATAAAAAATATAATTTAGTGCAAATTTCAATGTCATATATAGAAAATACGGGAGAGTATTATTTTCATTTAAAATATGAATTAATAAAAAATATATTATCAGGAAAATCATAAATAAATAAGTCATACTAAAGTAAATGGTTTGAAAATTAACAGTTTATCTCGCATAGTACTTTTCGCCACATAGGACAAATTAAATGTGCAGTGGCAATATGCATCTTATGCTGCAAGTCGCAACATATAAAATTTTCACACTAGTGAAATGCTTATTATAGAATAATATCTATGGTCATTTTAGCTTAAGATATGTGCGGTACTGAGGTGGTTAAAAATATTTTTTTCATAATTCTGTATGTTCAGTTTAGGATTTGAATGTGATATTTACAATATGTATGTTATATGTAATAATGTAGGTTAACATTTTGTATTCTATTATTTTAGGAGAGGTGGCATTACGCCATCATAAAAGAATACCTGATTTATTTTTAGTACTTAGCATTACATTTTTTAATAGAGATGTTATTTTGTGTTTGTTATTGCACATTTATTTTTCAAATAAATGTATTAGTACTTTAATAAATTTAATGAAATTCTTACACAGGGCTTTT
Source organism: Himalopsyche anomala (assembly GCA_031772345.1). NCBI lineage: Eukaryota > Metazoa > Arthropoda > Insecta > Trichoptera > Rhyacophilidae > Himalopsyche > Himalopsyche anomala. The sequence goes on from CM062826.1 coordinate 25,855,872, forward strand.
TATTTTTTCAACGAGACGTGCACACAGTGAACTGCACAAATTAAACATGTGTTAAAATTATGTTGATAGCATATATGCCTCCCAATAATATGTTGTTTATTATTTTACCTTCCATTTTCCAAACCCTTGTGATCCATCGTGTTGGCGGCTTCATTATCAACCAGTTTGAAAGATAGCAGGCAAATCTAGGGACTGCGCAATTCTTACCTTATCGCCGTTCAAGAATGACCGTGCACGGTATTATATTTAAGCTTCATTGCGTAAAAATTAAATAATTTCACAATCTTTATTTTTATATTTTTATGTGCCATGTATTATTTTAGAGTGAAATTAAAATTAAAAACAAACTATTATTTGCATTTTTATGGCAGAAAATGTGTTTTACCATAATATAATCGTGTTGGCGGCAAGCATTGTTATTGATAAATGTCTAGATGGTTTTGTGTTGGTCTTTGGTTAAAACACTCATAATTGTCTAGATATTAAATAATTTATGTGTTTCCTAAGTGTAAAAGCAAGTGATTAATAATATGCAATTTGAAGCAACAATATAACATTTGAAAAATGTTGCCATTTTCTAAGGGTTAATAATAACAATAACTTGAATATTTTAGAAGTTATAGGGAATTATTGTATAGCATGTTTTTTCACACAAATCTGAAAATTGCCGATTTTATGCTGATGATGGTACGTAACGATCACCCGTATTTAATGTATAATCCCTCTAGACTAGTGGATCTTAACCTTTTTAGTGATCCGCATCCCATTTATAATTTATTCTGATTTTTTAATTTTGGAAATTACATTTCTTGCAAGATATTTGTTTTATTGAAAAATATACTCATACATTTACAAAAAAATATCTCAAATTTTACTCACTAGGTTGTTTTGTAATACATTTAATATTAGTTTTTTTATACAAAATAGACTTCTCCTGCACCCTCGGAAATGCTTTCTGACACCCCAGGTTAGGAACAACCACTGCTCTAGATCTTAAGACATGAAACATGCAACTGTTTTGAAATGTAACATGAATACTACCCACCAAAATAGTGCCTTCCCAGTATAATATTCATACCAAATTTTGCCTGCATGGTAATAAAGGTTCTGTAAATATTAAAATCAAGTTACTATTGTACACCGCGATTACATGACCTACGCATGTCAAGTATGGGCACAAGCGGGCATGAATCGTATACGGACACTACAGACAATACAAAACAAAGCAATTCGCATGGTCACGGGAGCACCCTGGTTCGTGCGAAGTTCCACGTTACACAAAGACATGAACCCGATCCTTGGTCACTTCATGAACTGCCGAAGAAGTTCTATAGCGACATAGCGGATCACCCTAACCAATCTATCAAAAATTTACTTAACGACTACGTTGATTACCCTCACACAAACATAGCGCGACCGCGGAGAGTCCTACTAAAACCTCCTTAGCCCCCCCCCCTGTGATCCGCCGCAGACACTGTTGGTTGGACCTCCTCTCGAGGGTAAATAACAAAAAAAAGAGGGCAAAAGATTAAAATAATAATTATAAAAAAAAAAATGTTAACTGATCAGATAAGCATAACCCCCAATTAATTGCAGCTCGAGGTTACTGAATCAACCACTGGTGTCACATGTAATGCCTACGAATGAGAACTAATACTACCACAAAAACCAAAGACCACGCACCCGCCTACGCCCAGGTAAATCGAGGTCGCTACGCGGGAAAAGTAACATCAAAACACACCAGATGAAAGGGAAATTGGAGCTTGGCTCCACCAGCCCCAGAATTTAATGTATAGATTATCAATCAAAAAAAAAATCATTTTAAATTATTTGATACAGATAAAAGTTACTAGAAATAAAAATAAGCAATTAGTTCATACATTTTATTATTTAAAAACACGCATTGGAAAATAATATCAAACAAAAAACTCTAAAAAAGTCATTATTTTAAACGTACATTCAAAACATTAAATATGACGTAAGTTTATTTATGTACACACAAAATCATCAAAATATTGTGAATAACCTAGCTTAGTATAATAATTATGTTGTAAGTTAAATATTTACATGATCTAATGTTAATTTTGGCTTACTTGGACATAGAAGTCATGTTTTGGATTTCACAACATAAAATTTTGGACCATATTTGAATAATTGCGACAATAAAACTTCTACATGCATTTAAAAAAATCCTGTATTGCAATTATGAAAAAACATTTTCAATTCCTAACGAGTGTTCCTTTGATACTAAAGAATAAATCAATATCACAATGTTGGCAGCACAAACACTAATCGTGATACAAACAACACTTCAAAGAACGGAACATATTGACTAGAGATAATCATTCACAACTCAATTCTATAGGATATTTTTGATTGATGTCTTTTCATTTATAATATTCACATTTTTCCAAATACTCTAGAGAAGATACAGTACATTTTGATATAACTTCTAAATTTGAATTTGAATTAAATTTTTTGTATTTTTAATTATGATGGGTTTTCCCTTGTGCAAATTATTTCATATTGATTAGAATTATTGGTACTAAAATTAGATAATTTTTACGAAAATATTTCTCTTATACAGGGACCTGAAAGCGATTTTTAGCCAAAAGCCCCATGGTTATAGAAAATCTAATACTTTTATTTAGCTGCACTTTTAAGATTATTAAAAAATAAATGAGCGATATTTGTGTCTACAGGAGGCCTTACTATAATAACTTACATTTACTCCTCTCAAGACATCATATTAAAAATGTGAGGGATAAATTCGTTTTTATCAATAAAAAAATAGTTCGATACCAATGGAATTATTCACTGAAAATTACTACTGATATATGAATGTTTATTGCTTTGTTCGTTGGTTGTAAAAATACATGCAGGTTATTTCGTGTAGCTTTAAATCTACCGGTTTTCTAACTGCTTGACTTATAAAAAAATTATTGAATTAAGGTCTATCGCTAAATTTGCAACACACTTGATGTTGGAGAATCATTGAAGCAGTCATTTACTTTTGCTTTTTAAAGTATCCTAGAACTCTACGGACTGTGTGAATTTTGTGAGCCACAAAGTTTCCGAGCCTTTCGTCATTGATGAAACCCGGCAGCAAGCAAGTCACTAACAACCCAGCATACATTATGAGCAGATTGTCCACGGTGAGACCTATCCAGGCAAATATGAAGAGAGTTGCAATGAGTGCTGGATAGTACTGGAAAAAAAAAAACAAAAATTATTATAAAAAATGCTGTGTCCTAAACGCTATGCACTGAGAATAAATTCTTCAGTAACAAACTATTTAATTACAAGTTATACAAATACTAAATATAAAAAAGGTTTGGATATGCCTGGTATCCGCAAATGTCACTTGCGATTTTATCACAAGAGTTCAACAATATAGTCTCGGAACTGTAAGATATTTTAGTAAGTCAAAGAAAAAAGGAAATACAATGGAACCCCGATCTAGCCTTCTCGCATTATTCGTTTTCCCACATGAGTCATTTATTTTTCATAGTCCCGGCCAAAGACCCATAAGAACAATGTTAGAAAATCCTAAATTAGTCTTTCCCCTATTTACTGATTTCCTCGATCTATCGTCTAAATATTATGGTCCCGTCACAAATATTATCCCGATTGACTGTTTTTCTTGAATATTTCTCATTTCACTCATAAATATGTAGTCTTGCCTCGCATCTCGTTTTGCGATTTTATCCAACTCACAACTAAAATGTCTAAATGAAGAAAACTAGAACCTACTACCTAAGAAACCAAAAAACAATTCAAGACGTTGAAAAAAATCCAGGAGAATAACGAATTGACATAGCAAAAAGAGTATCTGTTAAAATTTTAGTCCCAAACTGAAAATAACCAACATAAGGTTTTTTAAAAACTTAACATTTATTTTGGTATTATTTGAAGATTTTCCGCATTTTTCCTTTTTTTACGATTCTTTGAAAAACGTAGAATCGGGGTTTCCCTGTAATTCTTTATCACTTCACTCCATTCGACTTGTGGCTTTAGTTCACAGATCAACATTTCATTAAAACTCATTTAAAAAAATTACAGAGCTCTTGAGAAAAAGTTCGTTTTTTTACTTATATCCACTCCCAATATGAAGCATGTGGACTTCTAATCAAACTTACTTATGCTACTCAGGTTACTTAACCGATCTTATTTCGAAAATTAGAAGGATTCACACATGGAAACCGTAACCACGGACGACATTGACCACTTGGCTACATAAACTACGGCTCTTCCGAGGATTTCAAATTCTATATGCCAGGAATTTGCAGATTTACCCAGAAAACCATCATGGGACCATTTTTTTAGCTCTTCTGAGGATTTCGAATCCTGAAAATTTACGTGATTGAAGAAATTATCGGATATCGGAAAAGAAATGTAGAATAAATTTTTAAAAAGTTTGGTTCTAAGCAATGTTCCCTCTAATTTTCCGAAGGCGCAAAATACATTAGCTGTGCAAATTTGAAAGGAAATTAAAAAAAAAAAAAAAATGAAAATAATTAACAACACTATATAATGAAAAATAATTTATTCTGGCGGTGGTATAATTGGTGTATCTTTTGTGCGCTCTGTGCTAATGCATGTGTGCGCGCGCACACACAAAAAAAAACAAAATAGAGATTGAATAAAATCAAATTATTACTGATGTGGTAAATCTGTCATGTATTATCAATACTTGACAGTTACGAATTTAAAGTCACTAAATGATTTAAATATGAGTTAGGGCAGGGGTAGGGATCCTTTTCACAGGGACACACTGTGGCCCCCTGGAACGAGGTTGAAAAACCATAATCTAGATCAGGGATGGCGAACCTTTTTCGCAAGTGGGTCAAATTTAACTTTTAAAAATTTTAAAACTCATGTCACGGGTCACATATAGGATCCCGGGATTGGGATTAGCTCACCGAGGAATTTGAAATCCTCAATTCGCTATACTTTTTCCCAGATTGTCACAGAAAATAGTTTTTTTTTTTTTTAGCTCACCGAAGAATTTGAAATCCTCGATTTAGTATACTTTTTCCCGGATTGTTGCAGAAACTCGTTTTTCATAATTTCTAAAAGTTAATTTCTAAAAGTACAAGCGGGTCAGATAATTTCTCACGCGGGTCCTGGTTCACCATCACTGATCTAGATGATGTTGAATCAAAAAAAAACTTTTTCATTTTAAATACTTTTAGGTTAAACACCAAACGTAAAAAAAATCAATACTGCGCTCAGGGTTACAAAGACAGCAATGTTTAACAACTCCGACTTCTTTTTAGATTCCAAAGATGGTTTTTCTGATATTTTCGTACCTGCAATAAAGGTTCCCAGATAATTTCTTTGTTTTTTTAGGGTTTTGGTTAATTTTCGGAAAGAAAAAGAGTAGTATGCTGTAAAGCAAATGTACCAAAAAAAATAGAGGCCATGCAAGTCACATTTAGCGTATTCTGTAATAACCGACTCCCTATATTTAACCAAACTTACCACACATGGTCTGGATTCTCTTAACTCAATAAACGATTTACAAAGCTCCTGCTTTGCATTGTATTGATACACGAGACTCCGACAAATATCTTCATAAGTCTTCTCTTTGTGTTTTGTCCATGTATTGGCGTAAAAGTTCGCAATCAATGTCGGCATGATAAAGTCAGCCAACGTCAACGAAATTCCAGTCATCGCAAACATAGTAAGAATTGACAGCTCCAATAGCCAAACGAAAAAGCATACAGTGCTTATCGTACTCAGTATTATCAACCGATGCCAATCATCCGTGCATGTCAGAACTGAATGCAAAAATATGATGACCTCTCGCCAGCCTTCTAATTTTCTCTTGAGCTTTTTTACGTTCTTTTCCTAAAAAATATAAATGTGATTACAATAAAATTGGAAGACATTACTGGAAATAATTTTATCGAGCAATTATATTTTAATATATAATTAAAATAAATACCTCATCGTTCGTTAAAAAGAAAACCATCTTGTTGATTTTTTTATGAACAATCCAGAATCAATGTTTTTAATCCAACGCCATTTCATCTGTCATCACAGATGAAAACAATAAACATGATATCAATATTGCTACAATCGAAAATTTACTTTTAATAATCGAACTTTCGCAACCATTTGTAGTTGAAAATTGATTTTGCTCTTGAATTCCTATCTTAATCCTTTGAAAAAACTGTTCGTTAGTGGCAATCATCTGATTATCAGACTTCGTTTTTTGAGTTTTACCATGATTAATAATTTATTGTAAACTATTTTTATTATACTTGCAATCTTCATAATGCGTCAACTGACATTTTACTTTAAATTTAACAGCTGATGATGGCTACTTTTATATTTTAGGATAGTTTTAAAACTTCTTAAAAAAAAGGTCAGAAAGTGTGAGTAAAACTTATTCTTTCTTTTAGCTATTTTTTGATAACTGACATAAATAAATACACACTGTTGTTTATTATTGTTTCATTTTTAGATGGAGTCTAGCAGAAAAAGACAAACATCGGACAATACGAGTACTCAGACACCGCTTAAAAAATCTAAACTGTTCAATAAGATCGACAAGAATATTGAATTAAAACCACCTCAAAAGAGATGTGCCATTAAAAAACCAAATTATGTTGATGATCCGTCATCATCTGACGAGGAAATTGTTGTAAAGAAACCAAGAAAAACTTCAACGAAAACGGTCGTTAAAAAAGCAGTGAAAACAGTGATCTTAAAAGAAGAAATTATTACTCTAGATTCTTCCATAGATGAAACTGTAGTTAAACCAAAAAGGGCTCCAGCTAAATCGACAGCAAGAAAATTAACTCGTAAACAAACTGCTACCGAAGATACAACTGAGTTAGATTTACCATTAAACGATGATACTATTGTTAAGAAACATGATAAGACTGCTCCGAAAAGAGCAACCAAAAAATCTACAAATGATGAAAATGTAATATCTAATAGTGAAAATAATGATCTAGATAACGCTGTTAAACCTAAAAGGGTTGCGTCAAAAAGGGCAACAAAAAAAACTGAATCCAATCAAAATTTGATACCTGATTGTTTCAATGATGATGTAGAAAATGTTGTCAAACCTAAAAAATCAGTCAAAAAGAAAGTTGCAGCCAAGAAAAAAACATCAGACGATGACAATATTGACGGTAATGTGAGTGACAATGATTGTAATTATAATGTCTGCGAATCTGAATTTCCGATATGGGACGTGCCCGGAATGCTGTCCTATTTAAGTGGCACATCTTTACATGTCGCTCAAAACTTTGCAAAGCTCATTGAAGATGACAATACACTACCGTTTATTGCCAGATATAGAAAATCTATGGTAGACCATATGACGCCGGAGAGGTAAATTATTCACTATACTGAGGCCTCTGCAACGAACTCAAAAATGTTTTTTTATCTCCACCATTGCCTGTTTATTCAGGAACTAGTTTATTAAGCACAGCTAATTCATTCACCGTATGTTCACTTGAAGCTTTCTTATTGTTACTTAATATTCAGTTATATTCTCAAGCGTGGTAATAATATAATATGTATTTTTTTTTTAAATTTCCAATCTTATCACTGTCTTTTCATAATAATAATTCATATACACAAACTATAAAAGTGTAAAAATGATTCTTTGTTTTTTTACTCAAATTTTTGTTCCTTCTCTTTTTCTTCTCCGATCAATACTTTAGCCACTGCTAAGATTGCTTTCAGTGTCTGCCATTTGTCTTACGACATAATTATTATTCGTTATTTCAGCTTGCGATGGTCCTTATCTGGTCAAGACAGTTTCTGTGGTCTGATCAATTTAATACATTGTTCTGACAAACTGCTACACATTTTAATTGGTAGAATAAAGTACATTTAGGTCTCTCATGAAAACTTGTATTTTTTGAGATACTTAGTTGTAGAAAATCACCGATGATATTATACTTAGATAAAGTATGAACATCAGAACATCATATTGATTTTATTGTTATAGTTTTTTTTGTATTTTATTTTGTTTTAGTTTGCACGATCTTCACAATAGCTATACAAATATATGCCAAATGAGAAAAAAGGCACTTAAAGTCTTGGATACCCTTAAAAAGAGTGAAAATCTAACACCTGACTTACAAAAGTCTATCATCAATGCTAAGTCTCTCTGCGAAATTAACATGCTGGTGAGCTAGTAGTAAACTAATTCCTCTTCTAAAACTAACTTCACACATCATTGATTGACAGTTGTAGAATATAATCCTAGGTGTAGATTCTTACATCAAAGATTTGCTCTCATAATGATTTTAAAATTTCAATATTATTTGATAATTTAGGAAAATACTCCATGGCTGATTTTTAAAAGATCTATTTTTATGTGTATACTTTTTATATTTTAACCTAGAATTACTACAATTGTCCACTTTCAAAATCTGGTAGGTGTATCAACGCAAAATCTAAAGGATGGTCTAAAAACATGCTCACGTATGTCAAGAATTCCACGTCCAACAATTTGTAAAATCAAAGAATTGTGTTCACCTATGCATGTACTGATTTCATACACAATTTCAACTGCAGTTATGTTTCATGACCATTACATTAACAGCAGAATTGCAAAGAAGAGTTTTGGAAAAAATCAGTTACTTTTTTGTTAACCATGCTCTATAACCTTTTAACTGCCAGCAGGTGTATGTATGGCGGTACCTCGCACGCCACGAGTTTAATTGCAATTATATATATTTTTTAATTTATCGTTTTTGAAAATGTTTTAAAGTTTATTTGTTAAAACTTACCAAATAAATGAAGAGTGCGCCGATGACGATGCGATTGTGCCGCCATTTAAATATAATAACAATGTTAAAATGTTTATGACACATCAGGGTTGTCACAAATTTTGTCATAGAAAATACGCGAACTAAATATTATTTCAAAAGTAATTGTTTATTTGAGTTTAATTTTTAAAATGTACACACACTAAGTTTCAGAAAATTAATAGTCTTCTATAGATAATATGACTGCCACCCCTGAATTTTGCGCCATCTTCATACTCGGAGACAGACTTATTTCAAATTACATTTCAAGTAGTAAAAACGAAAACTGTTTCAATTGCGAGTATAGGACGATATTCCCAATAGATGTCGTTGTGTGTTCGACACAGTTGTATGTTTAACATAATTGATTTACGTTAGTAAAATCCCGTTCAAAGCGTGCGTCCGAAGACGTCATTTTATGTATGATTGGCGTACCGTTCACGGAAATGTTCGCGCCTTAAGACGCTTGTGGCAGCCATCCGGATAAATGTGGAAATATTTATATTTCTTTCAACTAATCATGACTTGTGTTTCTTTAGTGCTGTATTGAAATGGTTTTAATGCTATTTTCATGCAATTTATTTGTTTGTATCTTCAATAATTGTTTATTATTCATCATAAGAAATTTTTACTACCTTAAATGTCATTAATTCATGTTACAACAAGAAATGTATAGAATAAATAGACAATAAAAACACTTGTTGAATTAATTTTCACTTTTCAGCAAGGCTTTTGTTATGTTAGCCGTGAATATTCATTATACAAAGAGATGCCTTTTTTCAGTATGACCCTTACAAACCACACGGAAGAACCTTAGCAGAGCGTGCGCGTAAGCTGGGACTGGAACGAGCCGCTCAAACTATACTCAACGGTGGTCACATTTATATTTCCTCACTCTGCGATGCCAATGTTGAAGGTTTGCAGAATGTGTGTGAAGTGGAAACTAACATCATTCATCTGATCGCCGAAACAATTTATAAAGATTCTCGAGTGTTGGACTTCATCCGAAAACTGTAAGTGAAGTATTTGACTAGTTGTTTACATATTTTAAATTGATCTTTTTTTACATATTTTAAAATATAAATCCTTTTGTATGCAAAACAATCAATTCATTTTTGTTCTTAATCTTTAGGCTAGTGTTTGGATTTAATTTTATTATCCTCATTATATTTTGGTAAATGATTTTGCCTTTTTAACAATCAAATATATTTTCAATAAGTACAACTAGAATATCAATAATAGACTGATATAGTAAGTGAGGAACTTGATTTCAAAACTTACCTAAAGACCATTTTTGTTTTTGGAGTTAAGTAGGTTTGAATCTAAGGCGCTCAGGTGTCGACATAATAATGTTGGAGAATTTTTTCAGATTTGGGGAGCCACAGCAAAGTTGAGGGGGGCCACGGGCAAATTTCTGCAATCACAAATTTCCAGAATTCGAAATTCTTGGAAGAGCTAAAAATAAAAAAATAAAAACGTCTCGCAGTGTTCATAAACCAGTGTTTCTCAACCTTTTTGAGCCTGTGGCCCCTATTGAGTGTCTTTATTTTTTTGTGGTCCCCATACCTGTGTTGTACTGTTGAAGTTAAGTGTTATAAGGAATGTTGGGACCAAAACGAAAAGGTCTTCCCAAAATTTCAAAAATCAGGAGTTTACAGATTTCCCAACAAGAACACTGCGAGTTATTTTTCTTTTCTTTTTTTTTAGCTCTTTAAGAATTTTGAATCCAAAATCCCAAGAATTTACAGATTTCCCAAAATGAATATCGCGAGACCTTTTTTTTTAGTTCTTCTCAGACATTCTAATTTCTAAAATACAAGAATTTACAGATTTCAGAAAATTTGCCCGTGGTCTCCCTGTAATTTGGCTCCCCTAAAAAAAAATCTCTGGCTCCTTTGGAACACAATGTGGCCCCCCATTGATAAACCCTGCTTTACACCATGTTCTTGCCTCGTGATCTTCATGATTATGTTTTCAATTTACAAACTACAAAAACTACCACACTTTTGCAAATGATAAAAACACCCTTGTATCTTAAAATGTTACATTTTTTGATTATAGGTAATCTTTTACATCAACATTATGTATTTGTTTTTATTTTAGAAAATCAGAAACAGTTATTTACATCGAGAGCAGCAAGGCAAAGGCCGCTAAAGCAAAAACCGTGACTGAAAAACCCACCAAAGTTTCAACCGGCAACCAAAAATACCACAAAGATGGTAAAAATGACATTGATAAGTTCAATTTATACCTAGAGTTCAAAATGAAAGTGGATTATTTGAAATCACATCAAATTTTAGCACTGAATCGTGGGGAAGCAGCGAAGATACTTTTTGTAAAAGTCTCCATTCCGGACTGGTTTTATCATAAATTAGAAGGGTAGGAATTTTTCATTTTTCAATACTCAATATCTAATTATTTTTTCATTAACTAATCATATTTTATTTGTATCTAACATTGGTTAGCTTAAAAATCTATTGAATTTAAATAATTGTTATTTGATTGAAATATATTTGGCTGAAAAAATATGCAATCATGTTTCACATAATGCAAATACAAAATATTTCTCCCAGATATTTTTTATTTAATTTTCGGATTTGCACATTTTCCACTAAAAGAATATATTACCCTTCATTTTTTTCTATGAGTACTGTTTACTTTATAACGCATGTTTCGAACCTAACCCCGCATTATTAGAGTATTTACTGTATTCAATTCCACAAGAATTATAAAATATAGTAGATAACTCTTTCGGCATCGTCTGATCATCAGACCTTTCTGATAGTGTGATGCTGAAATAACTATCAACTTTATTTTATAATTGCTGTGTAAGAAAATAATAGTGTTATTTTTACCTTATTTTAATGGTGTTCTACTTCACCAAGTAATTGGCAATTTAATCAATGAATAATGATCATTTTATTATATGAAATAGTGACTAAACATTTGTAATTACTATCACACTATTTTCAGGTTCTGCTTAACTCTCTGGCGAGGCAATTACATTCCCAAGGCTGTAACTGATGCCTACAACAGATATATCAAACCGTGGCTATCCCGTCAAGTGAGATCGGATCTGAGCGCTAGGGCGGAAAAGGAATCCATTGCAGTGTTCTCCTCTAATCTCAAAAGACTACTGATGACTGCTCCTATCAAAGGCCACACCATATTAGGCATAGATCCTGGATTTGCCGCCGGCAGTAAAGTTGGGATTATAGATAGTTCAGGGAATATCCTTACGACGTGCATATTATATCCTAATTTTAACATGAATGCATCCTTCGATAAGGAGTCACAAAGGATACATAACTTGGTTTATGAATACAAGTAAGTAAAAGATTTAAAATGAAGATTACAAATATTTTTCGCTGTCTATTCAATATGTAATTAAAAATTTATTCCTTCGTAAATATGTATCTTTTTATATATCTGTATGGAAAAGAAAAAGTGTATTAAGTCTAAAATTCTTACTTCTCAAGAGATCCAAAACAAGATTTACTCTACTGAAAAGTTTCTAAAAATGTTACAATGTGAAATTTAATAATTCAGTGGCGTTGATTCAACCGGTCCTGTTTCTCTTTTACACATATATAATCACTATATTGAATGTAGAAATTCACAGGCTACAAATTGATGGTTCCAAGTAAACAGCAAATAAAAACTTGAACATTCTAAAGCGTAGATAAAAACTTGCCGGGTGTGTCATCCAGTGGTCAATGTCATGCTTTTATTCTTCTAGCACGGTTTTTTGATCAATTTATGGATTTCTCTTTGAAGGTATGGATGTCACCGATGTCCAAAAATTCCCTCCCAACCTATACGTGTGGTAATAAAATTTTATGCTCTTTTCAGATGTGGAGTAATTGCTTTGGGAAACGGAACAGCTTGTCGGGAGACAGAGCATTGGCTAAGAAAATGGGAAGTTGTTAAAAATATACCTTTGGTGATAGTTCCTGAACAAGGCTCTTCAATTTACTCCTGTAGTATTGACGCGGCTAAGGTATAGTTAAAAAAAACAGTTTTCAATTGTTGAAATGATGAAAAGTAGTATTTTTCTTCAATCCTTAGTGAGAGAATTATAATATATGGTCTACATTAGGAGATCATATGCTCCACATTGAAAGCGAACATGGATTAAAAAAAAAACTTGCTTCATTTTGTAAATTTCTATAAAAGTTAAAAATATACTTATCTATACTCGTACATCAATAAAGTTCTTTGAATGCAATTATTTCAGGAACATCCTGGGATGGATCCCAAATTAATATCAGCCATTTCTATCGCCAGACGAGCCCTTGACCCTTTAAGTGAGCTGGTAAAAGTAGAGCCAAAGTGTATCGGAGTGGGGCTTTACCAGCATGATGTGTCCCCTAAACTTTTAAATGAAGCACTCACCGATACCGTCGTTAGCTGTGCCAGTTTTGTAGGAGCTGATCTTAATACGGCATCCCTTGCTTTACTGAGGTAATAGATGATTCCCCCTGATAATATTTGTACATAACATCACGCCGCCTCTTTATTATTATGAGATTTCTTTTTTACAATTGGTGCTGGTGAGTTATACAGACACCAATTATATTGCTGTACTTAAACATAGTAATGTCATACCATAGGTGATTACTGTAGAACCCCAATTATTCCTTTTTTTAAGGGCCCCAAAAAAACCATAGCTTTGAGAAAACGATAAATGCAGGAAACTCTGCAAAACCATCAATATACTTTGAAAAAACATTTTTTCAAATATTGGACCATCAATATATAATATATGTTTGCCAGCTTACGTCTGATGATACCACAAAATAACAGCTTAACGACCGCAAGTTTTTTTATAGAATTTCACCTGGCAGCCAGGCAATTTTGCGAAAAATTGTAAATTTCCTAAATTCACTATAATTTGTAAACCAATTGAGATATCTTCACCAAATTTAATTTTCTTAGCTTCCAGCATATATGCGTCCGCCGGCCAGCAACTTTTGTTTTTTCAAAGACTCAAATACGCGTCCGCGGTCGTTAAGCTGATAAGAATTTTCTTAATCTTTTTGAATAAAACTAGACTCCTACCGGACTTTCTTTTCCTATAATTATTACAATTAACTAGCAGATCTCATTCTTCTAACAGCAATTGATTTGATAGTTAATGGTGCTATACCTAGGTGTTTTGCTGCATCAACATGCTTTCCTCCTGGGTTTCTTTCAACTTCTTGAAATCTTTTCAATCTCTCAGCTAAAGTTGTTACTTTGAGAGACTTTTTAGTTGTGAATCAAATTAATTCAAAATGCGAGTGATGCGATTGCAGTGCAGGGATCGTCAAACGCATGCGGCTCTTTAAACATCAACTCTTGAACTTATTACATTTTTTTGCCTTAAAAATCCATATAAAAATTGCATATTTATGGCTCTCTGATACCTTTGCTATCCTGTTATCCTGACAATTAGGCTCTTCTTACTTGAAAGTCTATATTTATTTTTCTTTAAACTTATCATTGCAGGAGAATTGCCGGCTTGACTGAAAAACGAGCTTCCGCCATTCTTAAGTACAGAGATGAGCACGGTGCTTTTCAAAGCAGAGAAGAACTTCTCAAAGTAGCGGGAATTGGGCCAAAAGTTTTCAAACAATGCGCTGGATTTCTGAGAGTTCCTCACAGTAAAAATAAACTTGATGACACGTGGATACATCCAGAAAATTATAAACTGGCAAACAGGTAAGGAAAATTATTTAACATTTTGGAAGTCGATGCGCGCAAAGAAGATTAATGTAATAAATTTTAATGCATTATGAATTTATACTGTACACTATTTAAAAAATCATCATTTCATTCACATTTTTAGATTAATGACTGAAATAAAGCTAAATATGAAAAACCTTGGAAACGACAGCTTTATAAGTGATGTGAGAAGAATTATTTCAAGTGTAGGCATTTCTCAATTGACTGAATCTCTGAAATGTGTCGAAAGTGATCTGCAGCTTATCGTAGATGCCTTTACCACTGCTCCTCACGAAGATCCTCTGAGGAATGCCAAACCGGTTTACTCCATTGCTGTAGCCAATATGGATCAAATTAAAGAAGGGGCCAAACTTTCAGGTAAGAAAGCTCAGTCCTTTTCAATTTTCAATTGAATTTGTCAAGCAGTATGCTCTTTATCTTTTATATAAAAACACGTCTACTATCACTACATACATGATGTATGGAACAGTTCTGCTTTTGATACCAGATGACTCAATTGACATTTGTATTTATTGATTTATTTTTCGATACAGGTGTTGTCAATAACGTCACTCCATTCGGGTGCTTCGTGGACTGCGGCACTGGACGCAATGGCTTGATACATATAAGTCAAATGGGAGGGTCAAGAATTCCACAGTTGGGCGAGAGAGTCATGGTCACCATTATCCCGCCTCTCACCAAAGATAGGATGCCTCTCAAGCTCGACGAAATACTATAAATATATAACCTCAGGCGTAGGACAGCTTTCCAATTCTCTCATGACGTGTCGTGTTCCCTAGACTGAATCGTATGTACTAAGAGCAACCCAGAGACATTACTAAGCAACCTCATCATAATCCATTTAAAAAAGATTTCGATGGTTTTTTTATTTCTTTACAACATGCTCCAAAATGGGAGCTGAAGTTTTGAATTCTGTCTTCTACATAATATTGTGAATGTCATGTTATTACGAATCTTTTGACTGTGTGTAATGCTTTCTTATATTTATTTTTTAAATATTTGATTTTATGTTATCTTGAATTGTTTAATAACTGTTAATTTAAACTGTTAATGAAGTGTATGGTCTCTTGAACTAGCATATCAATAGGTGACTAATAACTGGTTGTAAAACAGTAGCACAACCCCTCTTAAAGAGTTGGTAAGTATAGAAAGATAGGGAAATAAAAAGACTGATTTATATATTATGGTCAAAGAAGAAATATTTAACTCTTTTTCTTTATTTTTGATGCCAGTAATAGAAAAGAGAATCACAATTATTATAAATACAGTAATAAGTTCTGAAGTCACTTGATGTTCACTGCCAATTCTTGGTAGAAGGCATTGTATTAAAAGATACAATTTTGTACTAATAGTACAAGTGTTTTTTTTTTTAATATCTTATTGTTGAAAAACAAATTATTGTTATGGTGAAGAATACTTGAAAAGTATTTTTGAAAATATTCAACACCATCAAAAATAATACGAAAAATTTGTTCAATTTTACTGCAACAAAAATCTTTCACACTCCATTTTATTACGAAGAATCTTGTGATATTTATGATAATATTAAATATATCGTCGATACATATCAAATATGGTATATGTCAGTGTTTCTCAACCTTTTTGGGAGCGTGGCCCCTTTTGAGTGTCTTTATTTTTCTGTGGCCCCCATACCTTTTTTATTTTTTTTAGCTCACCGAGAAATCCGAGCATTCCGAGATAATCGATAAAAACTGTTTAAAAAAATAACGAAACGGAAAATAACACTTTTATTAATGGAGATATTATAAATATTTATTCAATATAAGTTATTACAAATTTACATTCATTACAAAAGTTTACTATTTTGAACGAGAAAATAACATTTTACTGCGTTTTTTGCACATGGTTCATATTCTATGCACAGTTTTAGTCACATGAACCATTTTTAATACCAGCTGTCAAAATATTTCAAATTTGATAACTAAGCACTAATCTAGTGTCTAGGTTAACAGAATTAGTGTATGAGATTATATATCAATAAATTGGTGACATTTTTATGGATATACTATGACGATGGAATTGTGTAGTTATATGTCATTTTTATAATAAAATAATATATTCATGTTCTGTTTTGGCAAACATGTTTTCTCCGTCTTCCCATGAGGTATTAGCACGTATCATTAAGTCATCACAACACCCAGAATTGCAGTATCCATATTTACACAGAGAAAAACGTGTAAAACATGTTGGCGGTGCAACAAGGATCAAACCCGTATCCTACAGACAAATGAGTAGGTAGACCATAAGTGTATAAAGGCCGCTTAAAAACTAATGTAGTCTCGCTGGCAGATTCTTTGGCATTATTCTTGGCCTTTTCAGCTTGTTCCTTTCGTGTTATGTTTTGATCGTACATTTCTTTCCCAAGAGTTCCACATTTATAATCTACACAAATATCACATTGATCTTTGCACGGATGGTGAATAGAATCTTTTTCAGTTTTTAAAACGTTTCTGAAAAAGTTTCTGTTCACAGTTGGCACATTGTTTTCTGTGCACCACGTATTGAAGACTAATAGCATGTGTTGAGTTGATAAAAAAGACGATTCAACATATCGTCTTTTTGTTTGAGACCGGCAATAATGAATTGCAACAGCTGGCAGGAGATTACGCCACTTTTTTTGATTTTCCGCAGCTTCAGTTTGCATGGCTTTTCTTTTATTTGTATTGTTGGGGGGGAATATTTTCGCTGTCATTAATATTAGTGTGTTGCTGATTGCTTCGTCTTGTGTAAGTGCTTTGTGTGATACTCAAAGTAATTAATAAACATTTTGCAACACACTTTGTGTTTACTCCCATCCTTAGCTAAAAGATATATATCGCGTCCATAATTCTTCTTCGTAATATATATACTTTCAAGACGACGCTTTTTTATAGCTCGTATTACTACGAAGCACAGAAAATATACTTTTTTCTCCGATCAAGTTTTCAACTTCTTAAAACTGTGGAATATGCGCAGGCGATCCTCTTCTGTTATTTTATGACAAAATAAAGAATTTTCATATGCCACCTTGGGTAATTTGTGTAAACATCTTATTCCCATAGACTTGCTTGCTTTGATTGGCTTTTTTGATATTTTCCGCAATGCTTTTTATAACCAACATACTCTTTCTTGCCCCGAGACTACGTTTCAGATTATTTTTAATTTTCTGAACAACTGAAATGTCAGAATCCATTTGTAAAGAAGTATCCATATCACTTTGTGGAATCCACTCTCCTGATGATTCACACGGCAATCTGTTTCCAATAATATCTTCATATGGCGCTGGGTAAATATCTTGTGACAGCATTGGGATAAATTCTCCAGTCAAAGGATATAACATCATGTCGTCATACATTTTGGTGGTTGATGGTTCGACAACTTCAACATCCATGACTTCTGATACAGAACTTCGTATCTCACATAAATGTACAACCTCTAGTGTGCGGTGACGGTAAAATCTAGAACAAAATCGATATTTTAAATATATTAAAGCATTCTATCTTTCCTGCTTATTTCAATGCAGTAATAAAAATAGGAACTCACTTAAAATTGCTTACAGCTTGTCAGCAAACGACAGCGATAATGTATTTATATATTAATAATGAAATATAAATTACACAGTACACAACACTATGACAGTAAGAAAGTAAAATATTCTGAAAATCTATAGTTAGATACCTACTTACTAGAGGTCTGCACGGGCCAAAATTTTACAAAACTACCCGGTCCGAGCCCGAAAAACTCACGCCCGACCCGGCCCGGGCCCGAGTCTAATGCCGCACTTGTTACCCGAACCCGACCCGAAGCACCGAGAAATTTGAAATCCTCGATTTGGTATACTTTTTCCCCAGATTATCTCCGAAAGTCCTTTTTTTTTTTTTTAGCTCACCGAGGAATTTGAAATCCTCGATTTGGTATACTTTTTCCCCAGATTATCTCCGAAAGTCCTTTTTTTTTTTTTTAGCTCACCGAGGAATTTGAAATCCTCGATTTGGTATACTTTTTCCCCAGATTATCTCCGAAAGTCCTTTTTTTTTTTTTTTAGCTCACCGAGGAATTTTAAATCCTCGATTTGGTATACTTTTTCCCCAGATTATCTCCGAAAGTCCTTTTTTTTTTTTTTAGCTCACCGAGGAATTTGAAATCCTCAATTTGGTATATTTTTCCCAACATTATATCCCAAATTCCAAAGCCCGGCCCGGCCCGAGCCCGACTCTCGATTGCGCTTACCCGCCCGAGCCCGGCCCACGGGCCGGGTCGGGTAAGAGCCCGTGGGCCAGGCCCGGGCCCGTGCAGACCTCTACTACTTACAGATGGCATAGCCAGAAAAAAGGTTCAATGCTTTGTCAAATATTATAGGTTTCTCATATTGCTGTAGTTTTATTTTAGTATTAGGCCATTTAAAAAGTAATAACTTACCGCTTATTTATAAACCAAATGGTCACACACAGGAAAACAATGATATAAAGTGTGTTTTCGACACTTATTCACTCCAAAAAATTTCAAATATAAAGGTGTTTTTTTGTTCAAATAATGTTACCTTTATATATTTTTTTTGTTTGTTTTTTTTTTCACATTGAACCACGATTCATTTATTTGCAATGTGCTTTACTACATATTGGTAGAAATCTTTTTTTTATTAATTATCTGTTTACTGAGGGAATAAATAAATTATCAATTGGGTTATTATTTCCTGTTGTATTTTTGTGATTAAAAATTATTACCTTTATCTGGTTGAGTTTTTTTTATTTTGTACTGATGCAACCCCATTTGGCAGGAAAGAGTTGATTAATAAGGTGTCTAACTTTTCCATGACTTTTGTATCGGCCTTTCAGTTTGAATTTGTGGAATACTTTCTTAATTTGTCTCTACAACTAATTGTACAAAAACTTCACAAACCAAACTGTCTTGACTTATTTATCTCTAGATTCATTATAAACCAAGTGAAAAATTATCAGTATGGGAAATTTTCTTGCAACCAATTTTCTATGTGGGCTATGGTACTTTACCCTCAATCTACAAACAATGATAATCAGATCGGTTGGAGTTCCAAGTCCAGCAGGACTATTCTCAACTTAATTATTATCAAGACACCAATTGGAGGGGGGGTTTTAATATTCAACACAACTTTTGTATTTGATATTTATGGTTGGTATAATTTAAATTTAATAATTTTGAATATGAAAATTATTACTGCAGTTGAAAGCACTGCTTTATAAGTCATGTTTTAATTTAAGATTTTAACTGAAGGTGCTTGGTGGAATTTCAATATTAAATTGGAATCGTGTGAATGTACATAATTTGAACAATTCAAATTTAATTCATGTTTTGGTAATTTGTTCTTTTCAGGTTGTTTATCATGTTTATTGATGTGTAAAAATAAATTATAATAAAAAACAAGGATTAAATAGTTTATATATTTTTTTTATTCGTCATGTCGCAAATAATTTCTTGATGTTGAATCGACAAGAATGGTGTTTAATAAAAATTAGACAGTCACTTATCACTAAATAAATTGTGTTTTTATGGTAGAATGAGAACATAATGACGGTTGACATTAAAGCTCTTTCGAATCACGTGATAATAGTTGAATCTAATTCTTCATCCTTGCCTTCGGGTTGAGTGAGGGTCTTCTTCAATACCTTGCTG
Organism: Himalopsyche anomala; assembly: GCA_031772345.1. Lineage (NCBI taxonomy): Eukaryota > Metazoa > Arthropoda > Insecta > Trichoptera > Rhyacophilidae > Himalopsyche > Himalopsyche anomala. Next base: position 25,876,028 of record CM062826.1, read on the forward strand.
ACGACATCGTTTAACGATTCGCATGCGCCTACCTCTAGTAATTGCAGACATCGCTGGAAAATAAACAAAATAAATAATTAAAAAAAAAACAGTAACTAATATATATATAATAAAATAGATTTTTTTATAAATGACTTAATAGACCTATCCCTGAAAACATTCCAGGTTGCGTAGTCCTCACTATGTTTCAAGTTGGTATTGTTTGTTTAAGAAAAGCTATATTTATTGAAAAAAATCTCATTTCGACAAGCAAATAAGTAAAGCAAATATATATTTATTGATATCAATTTTTACCTGGTGTACTTCATCTCCGTTTCGTAACCTCAAGACGGTGACTAGGGCAATTTCAGAATTGGCTTTCACATATCCATTCTTTTCCTTGGTGCCATTTACTAATGTCGGTAATAGGAGCTTTAATAATTCCGGTGCCATATCTTTGGGCTCCACGGATTTTCCGAGCATTGTACAAACCCTAGCTAAAAGTTGCTTCACATCATTGTCTGCGTGATTCATTGTCTGGAAACAAATAGGGTACATTCAATTTCAATTTAAAATCAGCTCAATTGCGTGTTAATGATGCATTTTTCAAAATTGTGTTTTATCACACCATCAAATTTATTTTACTTCGTCTCCAAAAATTATTCATAAAACGTACTTGTTTTATGAATAATAACCCTAGCTGAACACTGGCTACATGAGCAAGCGCTAAGATCAACCTGGTCGAAAAAATATCTCAAGAACATTTAAATATCAAAAAAACTTACCCTGACAAACGGTACTATGATGTTCTGCGGTATCGGCAGCCTATTGGTTTGAAGGTACCTCATTAAATAACCGATTCCTCTGACTCCGTTGCACGCAATGGGCACTTTATCACTGGTGAGATATCCTAATAGAACTTTACAAATCTTTTCTTCATTGGGAGCGACAAATACAGTATCGGGGTGCTCTTTGAGGGCGACGAACAGCGCACAGGATCGACCGTGGCGGAGAGCCCAATCCGAAGTGTCCTCGCTGAGGATCTGCGTAAGAAGAGTGGTGTCTCTGGATGCGGGCGGTAGACAGTGCAAAAGGGCTCCTAGACAACCGCCGACAGCCGCCCGAGGTGGATCTTCAGGATTACCCAGAAGCGCTGTAGTTGTGAGCGTGCTCAACACACTCAACGCTAAACCCTCTGACATTTTTTCACCTCCTCCCGTAATGATACTTCTGAGAGCTTGTAACATCGTTTCCATAACGGCTTTGTTGTCTGAGTTTTTGATACCGTTGTGCATTTCAACAAACAGCGGGTCCGCTCTAGTGTGAATGACTACTAACTGACTGAGAGCATATCCGGCTTTGATGCGGACTTGCCTCTTTGGATCGTTGAGCGCTTTTAAGAATGTCGTTTGAAGTTGGGGCAAGAACTGCTTGAGCATAACGCCAACCTAAAAAATATAAAAATTATTGTATATATGTAAAAACATCGATAAGGTTAACAGTGACCAACGTCTTCATTGTCAGAAACACTGTTCCAATCTATATCTTTCAAGCCAATGTTTTTTCAAACCGGGGTTGTGGAGTTGGAGTCGCAGCATTTTGGCCGGAGTTGGTGTCGTGAAAAATTAGTGGCTCGAATTTGTTTTGAAAAATATATTTAACTCTCGCGGCTCGGAGACTAGAAAAATACGTCTCTGGCGATGGGGGTCATTTTTGACCCCAGTGGTTTCCTCATTATTGGCCTTATTCTTATGAATTTCAAAAAAATAAATAGTCTACGGGCTTTAAAATATCTCTCTGCATCATTCCGCATACATTTTTTTATAAAAATCCTTGGTTTTTTAATAAATAATCATATTTTAAGTTGCACGTAAAATATACGTCGTTTCACTGCAAATATCAATGTGCTACTGGCCCGCATGTGGCCTGCTTTGCTGAGCGGCGTTCAGCCTATTATCTTACAAACGATCGCTGATAAGCGGGCGCTTATCTCTTATCTTATCGTATTTATATAAACTACAAAAGGTCCAAAAAACTATGATATAAGAATACCTTAATTATAAACATTGTATCACCCATATTAAAATAGATATTTAAGAAAATGTGGGTATTGGGGTCGCATTTCTTGAGCTTAGAACCGGAAAAGTTAACCAGTTAAACGCTAACGACCCACCGGTGGGTCGCATACCTACTAACCCCACACGCTATAGTCCCACCGGTGTGTTCTCATTATTACAGCGTCAATAAATATTTTTTTCAGCTCGCGTCATTGAATAAGGGTCCGACATCTCTTAACCACTCACAAAATGAATATAAAGTTTTCGTTTTGACAGTTTTCGTAAGAGAAATTCAACAAAAAGTGAATAGAGGTCGTAAGGGCTGTCACAACTTTTGATAAATAATCATAACATATGCGTAAATATTATTTTGCATATGTATAGGTTTCAAAACAATTGAATAAATATAAATGATTCTTAAATTCTTAAGAAAAAAATCGACAAAAATCGTACAGGTGGCAGGGGTTGTCGAATTGCTGATGCCTTTGTACAAATACGTCAATATTTCTTCATGGTAAAACAGTCGACGGTAGAAAATCATCTAGCTAAGCGGCGTTTTGAACATACATTGACAACATTGATTTATATGACTAATCCTACAATCTCCGCCCCCTGCAGGGGCGGTAGTCTGAGATGCAAGCATCACAAAAAAAAAATGGTAGGTAACATGATACTTTTTTGCCGTTTTCTGTAAAGGTTAAATCGGGTCAGGGCACACATGTGTTTTTTTGATGTTATATTATGAGAAATGTTATTTACATGTAGTTAATGCTTTCAACATGTTCCGATATTTATCCCAATATTCTAAATGCATTTTTATAACATTTACCCTCAGTCATAAGAAAACAATCACTCGTAAGCGTAAGTCTGTCGCATTACATTCCCGTATTGGAGCAAACACACACTTAATGGATTTTTTGCCCACTTCTACTTCTGAGCTATCTAATTTTGCTAGAAATATAAATAAAAAGCGTTGTGTGGTATGTGCTGCTTCAAAAAAAAGAACATCTACTAAATTCTTTTGTAAACAATGTGATGTGTCCTTATGTGCAGTGCCGTGTTTTGAAACATACCACACAAAAATTATTTTTTAATATATCTCGTACGTTATATGAACACCATAAAACATTTTTGTGAACATATTTTTATTTATCATGTCAATAATTTTATAAAATTCTTTTTTGTGACAACCCTAGCATCATTTAATTTCTAATTGTGTGAACTATTCGAGACTTGTGGGATATAATATCTTATTTTTTGCATTAAACTTTATTGTTCTAAAATTAATTCTAAAACGGTATTTATTATAAATTGTGTGTGACAACCCTAATTGAGGAATCGTTTATACGCGCTACAAGCCTTGTGGTATGGTTAATTGCATGGGATTACTTTTATTCGGGACGGAGAACATCTAAAGCCATAAATCACGTGAATAGTTCCAATGTGTTGCCCTTTTTTAGTTTTTAGAAAATTGCTAGCGTACAGGACAAAAAAAACATATTTTTTCGTAGCTGTTAACGGGTTAATAATGTGTATTCGAACAAAATAGTCCAAAGTGTTGACAATGCATGCTTGGCTGACTAAAGATGATCTGATGGTATACATATATTATATATAAGTTAAAATGAAATTATTGAAAAATTTCCTCGGAGTCGTTAATTATTTTAATGCTGGAGTCGGAGTTGTCTTTTTTGGCACGACTCCGCAGCCCTGTTTCAAACGCAGTGTAATGTTTTTGATTTTTCTTTTGAATTTTTTAAAACTAAAACAAAGCACAAAATGAATTTTTCTTATTCAAGAGTTGAAACATTTCATGGGAAATGAATGAGTCACTCGGATCAAACAATTCAAGCCAAATAATGCCCTCCGATTTGTTCATTTGAGAAGTATTATTGTGTTACAAAGACAAATGATTTGAGATTCAATTCTTTTGAATTATCTTCCAGGGATTTGTTTTCTCAACCTCACAATTAAAATATTATTAATGTCGCAACCGAACGAGCATGAAAACTATCATTCCTTATTGCTATTATTGTTTTGCGAAAAAGATATGTCTAGTTTAAGAGTAACTGAGACAATTTTGAGGTAGAATAGAAACTGTAAATGATGTTGTTGGGGAATTTTCAATTTGTAATGGATGTTGTTTATGTGTATAATTTGCCTTTTTTTTGAAGTGTACAGTTTTCATTAATGTCAATATGTAGGGATTATTAAAAAAGTAATTGGCATACCTTGGCTAGAAGTAGAGCCAATGTCTCTAATACCGCAGCTTTAACATTGGCATTAAACCTGTCTCCCAGGATTCGAATAAGCGGTCCGGTGATGTGAACAACTGACGGCTGCAGAGCAGAAGCCGAGGTGAGCCGAATAACTTCTCCTAACATGAGAGCGGCCGCTTCTTTCTCTTCGGGAAGGCCGTTGAGTATTGATTCTCGGAACAGCGGAAGGATTGGTGTAATTCCCTGAAAATTATGTATATATAACTCTATTGCTTTTGAAAACGTAAGAAAAAAATAGATGAAGGTGTTATACATGAATTAAAATATATTTCGATGTTCTATTTACCTTGGGGAGGCAGAAACCTGGCAAAAGTTCAGCTCCTTTAAGATCACTGACGGCAAACCTCACAGCCTGTCGCACATCAGACACATGCTGAATCTGTTGCTCGGCATCCATACTCTTGGTGACAGCTTGCAAAGCCTCCCATGCCATCAGAAGCGCCTCGTTATCAGAATCAGCAAAGAGATGAATGAGACCGCGAAGCAGTTGCGGTACATAGTGAGAATAGTCAGCACGAGAGTGGGAACAGAAAGCAGCGAGCAAAGTGGCTGCAGCACGTCTTTGCGGAGCTGACGGTGACCTCGAACCTTCCAAGAGTGAGTCCATAACCGCTCTGACACCGGCTTCATCGTTCACGGATAAAATTACACCGCGGCAATATTCCAATTCGCGAGCTTCGGCCGGAGTTCCTTGCGCATCACACAGAGCGTTGAGAAGTGCTGGCAAAATTCTATGCAAATATTTGGTTAGTGCGTCTCCGGCCACTGAGGCCAAAATGGAGAGAGCTTTCGTGTTGACCGGCGGAGCGGAGAGCTGCGGTACAAGATAAGGTAAAACAACTCTGGACTTGATGGCCATGACCTGTCTCAATCCGTCCAGAGTCGCTTCGGCCACATCCGGATCCGGGTCGTTGAGTCCTTCCAACATAGCGGGTAATATATCATCGAGCGCTCGCACTCCGACAGTGGCGTGGAGACTGTCGAATGTTTTAGCAGCCGCAAATCTCACTTCTGGCAAAGGATCACAGAGCGCTCTCCTGACTGTCGGAACGAGACTGTTTACGAAAGTCAGAACCATTTCTTTGGAGGTGGACGCCATGATTTCACTCAGTCCGATGCACACGCCCTGTCTCTGATCTGCCCTATCAGATTTTAATCCTCTTTCTAAGATTGGAATGATTTCTGGCAACACTCGCTCGCCTAATTTTCTGACTAGATCACCCAAGGTTCTGGCGGCCACTTGTCTTTTGTCAAAGCTGGTAGAAGCGAGACAGCCGAGAAGGAGACCAAACAGAGTAGGCAATATCTCTCGCAAAGTTCGTGGAGTGTTAGTGACGACAACTTTCCAAACGTGAAGAGCCGCTTGTCTGACCATCAGGGCGACGTCACTGCGACCCATGTACAAACCAGCGAGTACTCTGTTTCTTCTCTCTTGTCCGAGAGCAGTCATGATAGCGGAATGAGACTGTTCAGTACCGAAGTTATCATCTTCGGATGCCGTTTCAGTACTCATCTTTCCGGAAACTCCAGAGATTCGATAAAGGAGATCTCCGAGCAGTTGAACGGAGCTGTATCGAATTCTCCAATCGTCATCGAACAGACCTTTCTCCAACTCAGGAAGTAGCAACATGATGGCTGAATCAGCGTAAAGGTTCACGATTCTCTGGCCGGCCTTCAGGGCGGTATCTCTCACATATTCGTTTTCATCGGCTAAAGCTTTGAGGATAGGGTTTATAATCTGGCCAATGTAAGGAGTGAATTCACTTGTGAAAGCACCTGGCATATAGATGAACATCATGATGTATCCGTCCTTGACATGCGGCGCAATATCAGTTCTCTCAGATGTTGCGATGATATCTGTAAAAAAATTATACGAAATCATATAAAAAACATTAAAATAACTGTCTTGAAATAAGTTTATGAACACTAATTCCAGTTACATTCATATTTGATAGACAAACTTGAAAATTTAAAAAAAATAGCGTAGTTGGGAAACATTTTTTAAAAAACCATCAACTTGAAATCAGGAATAGAACTGATTGAATATGAAAATACCTGGCATCAACTTGTGCAGTTTCTCAACACCCAATCCCGCTACGACTTCAGATAGTCCTTGAGCAGCACCCGATCTGTCTACACTGCTGCTTTCTGAAGTGAGAGTCTGCATGAGCCACGGCAGGAGATCTTCGAAACTGGCTTCACCCATTCCTCTCACCATCGCACCGAGGGCTCGAGATGAAACACTTCGGACCTGTAGATAATTTTTAGGAATTCTTTGAGAAATGTTGTCATTTATGTTAGGTTTACATATTTAAGTTTATACATACGTTAGTGTTTAAGTTTGTATTTATATGGTGCTGATAATGTAAACAAAAAGTGATACATCAGAAAAGTTTTTATCACATTTAATAATTGAATAAGTCACCATCCATTGTGCGTTCAACAATTATTTTCTTTCTTTATATACTTGAAAGTGATTATGCAATCTTCAATGAGCAAATATGTTAACAATCCGACAGATTCTATATTGTTTTAAATTAAAAGATAAACCACAAATGAAAAATATTTGTATCAATTACCTCTGGCACAGGATCCAGCAGCGATTGTTTGAGACCAGGAATAATGTTGGGCAGGTATGGCATGAGATCCTTCTGATCTGTCAGCGAGTACATGTTACCGATGATCTGTGCGGCCATCTTTCTCGTTTCCGTAGAGCGATCCATGAAGGCTCGCTGAACAACGGGCATTATTAAAGCTAGAGACGGAGCATCAATGAAGTGAACGAACTGGGTGTCCAATAATGTTTGCAGACAGGCCGAAGTCTTGTTCGAAGGATCTTGCAAGGCTTCCAAAAGCGGTGGCACAATGGCTGCAATGTGAAATTAATTTGTCAAGACTTGCTGATCCGGAATGTCCAATATTAGATTACAGATATAGCAGACAATATGAAAAATATTATTAAAAAATTAAACCGTGATTAAAAAATACATTTCTTTAGGCAGGGAAAAAATAATCAAAATCAATGTAAATTATAAAAGAATAAAAAACTGATTGTATAAATAAAAATTAGCTTCAATCTTAAAGTGGTGAATTATTTTTAATAAATTAAGTTTTTTCAAGTATTAAATATTTTTTTTCCACTTTTTAATTAAATATATAAATAAATGAGTTCATTTTCACTTTTAAATAATTTTGAAGAAGCTATTGGTTTACAAATAACTTGTGTACAAAAATAATGACAATTCAATAAAAAAAACATGAGAATGGCAACACAACATTATGAGTCCATAATAATACGTGACGACACTGCTCAAAGGGTTATGCTTAAATTAAGACAATTAGGTAACGATTAGATAAAATTTGTAAATGAAATTGTTATTTTTCACCTTGAATTTCAGGATTTCGAATGACTGATCCGATAACCTTCAAAGCCTCAGCTCCGGCTTCTTGTACTTTGATATGTGAATCGCTAAGAACTTCAATTAGCTTGGGAACGATGCTCGGCAGACACGAGGACAGCTGTTTGGGAGCGCAATAGGCCATCGCTCCGAGAAGTTCAACAGATCCTTTATGACAAAAAAATATTACATTTGAGTACCAGTTTAGCTGAATATTTACAAAGAATCTTTTTGAAGAAAAACCATTTGTAAGGAAAGAAAAATACATATTGCAAGTGTTACCTGTTTTAGTTCTCCAACTGTCATCTTCCAAAGCAGCGAGAAGTGAAGGTAAGACAAGTTTGACACCGTGGGCCGAGAGCTTGCTCATGACAACCTTGGCGGTGTCGTCGGTAGCAGTTCTCACATACTGCGACGAGTCTCCAAAGCAGAGGAGCAGATGCGGCAATACATGCACAATGTAAGGCTCAAACAGTCTGCCCAGTTTTGTGCACAGCATTTCAAAGGCAAACAAAGCACCTAAAATAAATATAAAAATATATTGGATTGTAGATTGAAAATGTAATGTTCCTTTTTCAACAATATGTGACACATGGGAACGATTTAGTGTATTCATCATATCTTTAGAGATTTTATTTAAAAAATTTAGTTGGATGTCGATGACTTGCAAAGATTGGTGATATTATATACTAAGCGAATAGTTGTTTTTCAAGTAGCTGAATTTTTTTTTTTTACCTTCACGACATTTGAAATTCTTTTTGTCTTGAATGGCTTCCGTCAGTCTGGTCATTATGTCTAATTGTTTTAATGCGAGGATTCCTAATCCTTTTACAACTCCGGCAAGACCGTAAGCGGCTCCCTGTGAAAGCAGATTCGAATCATTCATATTTTAATAAAACAATGTACGGCGACCAAAGTTGCTGCATGAATTCAAAAATTTACTCTTATTTTTTAATATAATCTAAAAAACTAAAAACATCTTCCACAACCTGAAATATTTGGAATGTAGAAAATATATTTCCAAATTTATTTTAAGTCCTCTCTCACTGAAAGGTCTTGAGATAGAAACCTTTTAAATGTGTGATTTCATGTTTGTAGTTAATCGATGAATAAGATAAGGAAAATAATTATCAATCTCAAATTACCTTCCTCTCGCCATATTTTTCAGCCTTCAACAACTTCTGCATGAGTTTATTGACAATAACTGTAGATTCGTCGCGAAGTACCGGCGAAGTTATCAAGTGAGGAAGACAATTGCTGACGGCTTCCTGGACCTGCTGCGAAGGTGTCGAGAGAGCCGCGACAAGTCTTAAAGTGATTGGTTTAATTCTGGGATCTTCGGGTGACAGATGACGGGCGAGCGATCCGACCAGAATGACGACAGCTTGTCGAACGACATCGAAGCTTCCAGTCTTGGGTGCCTTGTCCAGAAACTCTTCAAACACCGGTAGTTGGTCGCTAACTGTATCCTGAAATGTCAGTTAATTATAAATTAATAAAAGATTTATGCATCCTTTGTAAAGAAATACAATTCAATTAATAACAATGTCATACGAATTCTTACTGGCAGTATTGAGAAACATATAATTACACATTAGAAAGATTCTCTAAAATCGAGACTTTTTGTAAAAACATTACATATATTATTTACCTTTCCATGAAGTTCTACAACAGCCATGGCGGCGTTGAACATTTCAGTTCGAACGTCTTGAGCCCTGTCACCGAGTCCATTAGAAACGAAGAATTGAACCACTAAACCGACAGCTTCTCGTTCCAGTAACGGCGCCAGCGAAGTCAGAGCCAAGCCCACACCTCGCCTACCGCCCCATTCGTCTATCGGTTTCTCCACAATGTGACCAAACTCATCTAGTTTTGGAGGGATCATCTGTAATTGAGAATGATTTATTTAAAATTCAGTTAGATATTAACTGTTATTTTAGTAAACATGATTATTCCATAAAGAAAGATTTTTAATTAAAAAAATAAAAACATTTCCTCCTTAATAATTTTTACTTTCATATAGACTCATAATTGGAGCATTTCAACAGAATTTGTTTTTGATTCTAGCAAAACCACTCATGATAAAATTATTGAAAAGAATTGTGTTTTGAATTGTTAATTGCCCTCCTACATCTGGTTTTTGGGATCACGTGGTCAGAATAGCAATGTGAACATCACACAATACCTGTGAATACAAATCTACGAATTGGTGAAAACAAACAATGTATAAGAGTTTCGATCCAATGGACATCGCAATCAAATTATGAGAATGAACAGATACAGAACCTGCCAATGACATGGTAAAATAAATATGCATTTGAAAGTTAAGTGTTTGCCGGCTTAGCATAGTTAACGAAAAATCCTACTCACATTTAATTTGTCATGATAAAGCTTCAAAAGCGTGTGCAACGTAGCTGTGACAAGTGTGGGATCTAACAGAAGCAAAGCGGCTAATGCGTTAGCGGCCGCTCTTTGAATGGGTTCCACGGGGTGGCCAACTTCCTCGGCTACGCTTTCTACCAGGCAAACGCCGGCTTCTAAGCCGCTGTTGGTCCATAATGATTCGGCCAATGCTCTGGAATATTAAAAAATAAAGCCATTGGTGTGAAACATGAAGGATTTTTTTATAAATAAATACATGCAGAATCTTGCGTTTGAAAAGTTGATCTCAAAGCTTGAATATGCTCGCTGACATCCGCACAGTGCTAATTATAAACATGCATTCAGAGAAACGGATGCAAGAAATAATTCTCATATTTTAGCTAGATTTCAAATAAATTAAATACGCAGTAACGAGTGAAGATGTGTTTAAAAGTAACCTGTTTCCTTCATCGACATCGTATTTGGCAATCCAAAGACGCTTTGTAAGAGAGAGGGCTTGCACTTTGTCATCTTTCAATGAAGGGAAGACATTCACTAGGCACGTCAAAGCTCTGAGGGATGCGTCTCGAACAACCTATAAAGAAGATTTAAATACATGTCGTGATTGGTAGACGAGTGACACTCAACGGTTGTATTTACCGGGCATATTCCGCCAGCACAAGCAATATTTAAAAAAAACTGTAATTTTAATATTATATTCCTCAATTAAAAGTCACATTTTTTTACTTATTATGGAATTTTTGTATTCAAAATATATCTTATAACAGATGAAGACTGGTACAAAGTACATAAATATCAATCTACCTGCTTTAAATGCAATATATTGTCATTATGTGACTTATTTGCTAAAACAAAGTATTGTTTACATTATAATTATAAGGGATCGTTTTATAGCCACAGATAGACAGACAGTGGTATAAAAATGGTTCGTTACTGCAGAATTTATGTAGAGTGCAAGATGATATCTCGATTTAATAGAAGTTTAGAAAGAAAGTTTAGTTTAGAAATAATCACTTGAAATAAATAGTGATTATTTCAATTGAAAATTGAAATAATCAAATGTGTTAATATGTAATAATGTGTTAATATGTAATAATAAAATTTGAGCAATAGTACATTTAACAGAATATATATTATGGGTTATCTCTGCCGAAAGCTTGATATTGTAATTGTAAGGTTTTTGGCTGCCCTTTCAAGCAGAAAAAATACATATTTAAATAATGCTCGAGGGAGTCAGTAAATTTTACTTTATACTGAATCATGTCTATTTAAAAAATGAAGTCAACGGTATCAATCATGGCAGTAACCTGAACTGCATTGTGTTTTGTAAAATAAATTAACACCTCTGATTGGTTTTGAAGTCCCCATAAGAGACAGTTGACGTCTTCAGGTGAAGCTCTTCCGCAGCAGTCGTTGCCCGACATGGCTGTTGCGACTTCCATCAGGGTTACGCTACTTTGAGATTGGACTCGTCCTTTGCTGCTGCCTGCAAATAAAAAAATATTTCACAAAACTAAAGCAATCATATTTTATTACCTATGGACATGAGCGATACCTAAAATAAGCACTTATTTGCTACAAAACAGCGCAAATATTTTTGTTGTATGATTTTTTTCACCAACAACTCTTACTGATTCGAGCAAGGATGGCTATTAAATGTTAAACGTTAAAAGACTGTAATTACAAAAATTAAATTAAATCTAGATACAACAAAGTGTGTTTGTCTCTAAGGAGTCATTTTCCAAATCAAATTTATTTTTTATGTTGTGTGCATGTATTTGGGTGAATTAACCTTTTGTGTGCATGTACAAGGTACTAAATTAACTTTGAATCATTCAAATTATGTACACTCCCACAGATTTTGTCACAAATCTGTGGAAGTGTACATAATTTGAATGATTCAAATTTAATATTGAAATTCCACCAAGCACCTTCAGTCGAAATCTTAAATTACTAAATTAACCTTTATGATATATTTGCAAAGAGCGCCTATAGCAGAAAAGCTCCAGTTTTAGTAAGTTTTGTAAAGTAAATATAAAATAAATATGCGCAACTCACTTATGACATCAATGAGCAGCTGGAATATCTGTCGGATCGGCAACAACTGCGGATGATAGAGATCGCTCTCGACAGTGGTGCTCCCTCTCAACTTGGCGTGATGTGAAATTATCTGGAGACCGTTGTGAACTATTTTCTCATCGCTCTTGATGCTCGAAGACATCAGACTCAGCCGAATGAAGTTGAAACAATAGCAGAATGCCGGGGCGGAGAGGAACTTTTTGCTGAGTTTCATGTTTTCGAATTCCATTTCTTCTGCGGAATGCTTGACGGCCACTTGCAAATGAAGCATTTCCATGGTCCTGGAGATCGCTTTCTTGATGGCTTCTTCTTCCCAATTCGGATCGAGATCACACTGCGGTTTGTATAACCTGTTTATAAAAATAGGAGAATAAACTATATATTATATATGTTATTACATGGCATTAAAGCTGACAATGTGCTATGCATTTGGCAACTATAATGTAGACTACATGAAACTAAAAAGTAAATCGAAAGGAATTGAAAAAAAAAATATTCAAATAAGAAAAGGAATTACTGAATATGTCCACCTCTCCAGCTAGACAGCACTTGAAACTGGCGTCTCATATGACCAATGCAAAAAATAAGTTTTGAGAAATATATTGTGTTTAAGGTTTCAGTCACGTAGATAAAAATCGGAAGCATGTAAGTTTACAGGATTAAGAACTTCAAAATGGTTAACTCAAAAGCAAAATGCTTCGAAATCGAAAACGAACTTTGAGATTTAAAGGAAGTGAATTATCAAAACTAAAATATTTAAATATAAACTATTAATATTAGTTCAACCACACCCGAAAAGATAATTATATAAAAACTGATTGACACCGTTGGAATTGTTGCTTGCTTACCTCAGTGTAATGTGAGCGACAGATTCTCCCAGCAATGACAAGTGGTTGGGCCAGAAAACAGTCCGCAGTTGTAAAAAGAGCTGTGAAAGTCTCGGGGCAGCGAGAGGTGACTGTAATGCGACCAAAATGTGATGTAACAACACGGCAGCCTGTTTGCTTAAGGAAACTGCATCGCCGACACTCGCTGATACTATTAACCTCTCCATGCAGTTCAATCTCTCCTCCAGCTGGAAAACAATGACAAAATACTTGTATATGCATTTTTAATTATTCCTATTGGTCGTACAGAATCAAACCAAACCAGCACAGTCATCCCTCTATAAGCGCTCCGCAACCTTTTCTCTCTCGCGGCACACTAAAATTTACTCCAGATTTCCGCAGTCCACTTCAAATATATGTATATCTACACATATATACATAAAAGTATATGCAAAAATAACATTAGACATCGTTATCATATAAATTGCCACCTCAGTACTACAACTAGGCAACTCTGATTTGACCATTGTTTGAACAAATTATTTAATCTTTTCTTCATTGTAGTAATGCGCTGCGGCACACTAAGCATCGCCCCACGGCACACTAGTGTGTCGCAGCACAGCGGTTGCGGAGCACTGCTCTATAACATAGATATAGGTTCCATGTTATAAAAGTTGAGTGCTCCACACAATATTCGGTGTAAAGATTTTTTGTTATTAAACCAAGCATTTTCTTGCCAATTTTTTTTAGATAGAATGACTAACGTAAGCTCACCATTTTTAAGTCTGAATACATCGATTGTTTTGTATAAAAACATAATTTATGAACATTTTCTATAGAAAACATTCACGTATATTTTGATTGGCGTTATTTGTGTATTTTTTTGTGAAAATATGCTTTAGAAGTTTTCACTTTATAAACTTATTTGACACTAAAAACAATACTCACCCTGGAGAGTTTTTGTCTTATTTCATTTTCTTTGCTTATTTGATATTTGATAGCCTCTTTTTGTTTAGATGTCAATTCCTTCGGAGCCTTATTTCGGCCTTCTAATCTCTTTCTTTCTTCTAATTCTCTTCTCAGCTGCAATTCTTCTAGTTGATCTTTGTAGGAATACGCTTTGCTCTCCCGTTTCAAGTTCATTTCAGAATTATCGTCACTTCTGTAAACAAAAATAAATCAAAATTTTTAAATTGCTCAGATCCACAAATATAATATAATATTCTTGGCGAGGGCAACACTTCAAAGCAGTAGGAAATCAATTAAAAAATAATTTACTCCGTTCACTAAAATTTTGGTCCGAGTAGTCAACGTCGTTGGCTTCGAGTGCAGAACTCTAGGTTCAATTCCCTGTAAGGACATATTTTTCAATCGATTTATGTATTTCGTAAATACCAAGATTGATGCTGAGGTCCAAAAATCTGATTTTTTATCGCACCTTTCTACACAGACACGCTAATGCGAACGAGACGACTTAGTAGTACCGAACCAATGTGACATGCTAGTGTAGATGTGTCCGTACCATGTCATATAAATCCTTGTAGTCAATTAATAAACATATTCTCACCCTAAAATGACGCTCTTGTCGTACAGCTCTCCTTCCGGCGTAAGGAATGTGAAGTATTCATCTCTGGTTATTTTCAGCAGCTCTGGATCGTCCAACGTCTCCACAACGTATGACATGAGACTCGGCAGAATCACATTTGAATTTTGCGCCACCAGCGTTGCCACGACATGATTGTAACTCTAAAAATTAATTACAAAAATAAGAACAGGACTAAAATTAAAATTCAATTTATACATAACTTCAATTATATTATATATCTATAAAATTTCCTACAATTTACACAATACTAAAATTAATAAGTATTATCCTTTCTGGATAGACAGTAATTTAATACCCGTTTGATAAACTTTATTCTATTTATAATAGCTTCAGTTACCGGGTTAAACAAGTTTTTTTGAAACAATCAAACCAATCGCTTGGATGCCGCATGTACACCTTTATGGAGTATATAATATTCAAGAAAAGATTTGTCAATTTGCAAGTAAACTCGGTGTAACCACTTAACGAAGTTAACACTTTATCTGCGGGTTAGTTTTTGCAAATTCGCAAAATTTCATAGTATTTAATTTAAATACATACTAGTTATAACATGTCATGTTACTACACCATACTCTATGTTATTAACGTTTTATTATGATGGACGTTTCTTACTCCAGTGCATCGAAATCCGGCAATGAAGCTGTTTTTAATATTGTTTGAGAAGCTACTGATGAGTTTCTTCGGTTGCAAGTTGAGATGTTTGACAATTTTCAACCATAGATTAGGATTGGTCGCTACGACTATCGGATGATGGGCAGCCAATAGAGCATCTACGGCAAGCAATTGGGAGTCTTCAACGGAATATTCTGAAAGCAAAAAAATCAGTTAACTCAGTTATTTTTTTGGAGCTGACAGATTACATATTAGTAGATCGGACGCCATGGCCATCAACAATAATAATAAAACAGTATGCATCTATTTGAAATTCTCATTTATGAATGGATTTATAATAAATGGACCTATGCCTAATTTCTTAAAGACGTTTGATTTTTTTATTTAACCCTTTGCACTCCCCTTTACTCATTTAATATATTACTTTAAGTCTGGACCTCAGCGTAAGAAGAGCCTCAGAGCGATGTTACATGTCATGTTTCAACATAGGTCAATATACGTAATTCCTTAAAGTAAATTATTTTAATAAAGGTGCTGGCTGGTATGAAGAAAAAAAATTGTGCAATCTGAATAAGATATGAATGACAGAGAGAGTGAACCCCTCGGTTACATGATCGGCTATTGTTATGGCAATACTGCAAGGAGTATCAAAAAGCAAGATCAAAGAGATACATACTAGTATAAGAGCAGAATGCAAACACCGCATCGGCTATCATCTTCCCAGACACATCAGTGGATGAAGAGGCATCGTCGTTGGCCGTGTTGTTATTTTGACTGGTTTTGATTCCTTCCAGAAAGACAGCGAGCTGCGTGACGAGCGCTCTGGCAACTTGAACTGTCTTTTGGCTGCATATTTCTTCAATATTTTGAATAGCGACGGCTCTCACGTTTCTGCTCGGCGATAACGAACAGTGAATCAGCGCTCGGCAGATGGTGGTGTATTTGCTGTCCAGTTCATCACCGTAATTTTCAAACAAGAGTCGGCAGATGTACACCACTGTTATTAAAACTGAAATAATAATAGATTTATTTTATTCAGCAAATAATAATATAATCCATAATGCAATTTTTAAGCAGCACAGAATAATTATACATTATTAGATCAGTTCTTGGGTCAACTTTCAGTCTTAATAAATAGAATCAATAAAATCTTTACGGAACTAGGACATCGATATGTTCTTAAGATAAACACTGCTATCGGCTGACCGACTAGTTCGGTGATGGGTAACCTATGACACCCATGTCAGAGGTGACACGCCACAACATTTTGGGTGGTACGCATCGCTTACGGACGATCTTCGCCCAAGAACGAAGAACATTTAATAGGGCTGCAAAAAATATTAATATTCCTAGATGTGACACGGCACCCGAGTGAAGCCAAATTTTTTTTAGAATCACTGGCCTAGTTCCTTGAATCCGCATTTATACACAGACTAACTAAACGGCATAGATTCATTGGAAATAACCGTGTACATATCGATTGAAACAAACAGTTCAGTCCCACAAGTAAATAATTTGAATGAGTTACTGATGACAATAAATAAAATGAATGTCCAGCATTTTAGTAAACAAAAAACCTGAGTCATCTCATATTGATGTAAATTGATGTTTTTAAAATTACTATAATTTTTGAGGAAATGATATCCTCCAAATGTGTAATGTGTAAAACATAGCCAACATTATGTTAAAAAAGTAAAAAGGACTCACCATCATCGGACGCAGAAGCTAAAAATTTATCTTGTAGGAATATTTGCTTGTCAGGGTTTACGATGGAATTCCATATGGGCGTATATTTGCTGGCAGCCTCTTTACTAGAGTCGAGTTTGAGAAGGATATGCGCAGCACATAAACCTTCACTTACAATTCCGCTCTAGAATAACAGATACAAAAGAAAAATTACACACAAATAATGACAAGACTCCGTGTTTCTTAATTATCTTATTTTCAAGTTTCCCGTGATGAACTAAGACATCATGACCGTCACTTTCAATTTCTCCTTGGAGGTGGTCATAAAGGAATACTGGGGAAAGAAAAGGACTAGAGGTTAAACTAAGGTAGTTGAATAAGTCCAGTTTCCATTCGGAGATACAAACTCTTTCTGCATATTTAACAATTTTGAGTTTATCTGCTGACAACGTTCAAAGAACCATAGAAGACTTGACCTTTATTCCGTTGCCCGACAATCCCCCTAGGCAACAGTGATTATGGTCAATTTCACGATAGATTTACAATAACATTATACAAAATATAGATATTAGATTACATAATGTAATGCCTTCAACATAGCGAATCATAATTTTATTTTGGATTGATATTTACATCTAATTGACTAATTTAGAATGAGAGTGAGAAAATGAGAAAAAATGCTTGGACAGTGAACTACTCCGATTGCGCACAGCCCGTGGGCGGATAAAGGTTGAATAAAAAGAAAAATTGTGTGTAATAAGAAACATATAATGGTAATTCAAATAATATAAAACAAAACAGCAATTTTGATATCAAAACAAATAATGATTACCTGTAACGGTTGCTGTATGGCTTTCTCTATTATTGGAATGACTAAGGAACAGATCTCGTCTTTTGTTTTGGATGAAACTGTTGATTTATTCAGACATTGCCCAAACCATTGGAGATAACCAATCTTCACTAGCTGTGTGGATGACTTAAATGTAAGTCCTTTCTGAAATACAAAAGAAGACCGTGGCTTAGTTATATTTTGTAATATAAAAATCAAGAATATTATTGAGCCGGACATAATGGATGATTTAATATAAACGAGGGAGCTTCTGTTGATATTATTTTACCTTGAACGCTTGCATCACATAATCTGGCAAAACTCCTGACACATTTTTACTCCACAGTGTGAACATTTCCAAGCAGCAGCAAAGGGTCTTTTCGAAACTTTCTGTTTCAAGAACTTTGAAGAACAATTTTGAAATGTTTGCGTACAGCAGCATAATTTTGTCTTGGGGCACATTGTTAAAGCTGAAATTTCCAGCACCCTACGAAAAGAAAAAAACATTCAGATAAATATTTTGTAGCATGCTAACAAATGGCCACTCAGTTCACTTATAATATTTCAAGGGTGTAATTAATCAATTGATTCAATAAATTTTGGTATGGAAATGCAAAAACAAACATACCAATAAAACGGCAGCTTTAAGTTCAGCCAATGTAAGAGTTCCATTCGATCCGTTGAATATGTCAAATATTTGCTTTACAATGTCTCCTATAGCGGTAGGGTCTGATGATTTTGTAGCAAGAATCTTGCATGTCGCAGCGGCTTCTGTTCTGACCACTTCTTCTTTAGAGTGCAAATTTCCTACGTAGCACAAGAAATTTAAAAGTAAAAATGGTTTGAGTATTGAAGTAAAAATATGTTGTAACTTTAAATCATAGTCACTAACCCATTAGATTCTTGGCAACGCCCATAGCGAACGGACTGAGATCAAGATTGAGACTATTCAATACGTATCCCACAGCTTCAATTATAACTTCTGGATTTCGAAGCATAGATTTCTGCAACGACGTGAGAATGCTCTTTTCGAAGTCTTCGCTTGAGAGTTCAGATAAGAAGGTGTGGCACGCTTTGACTAGGTGTTTATTAGGTCGCGTCTTTACTGTGATTAAACTTTTATTAAATGCTTCTATAATTTTCTCCTGGAAATAAAACAGAAATCATTTGGGTTGTTATTTTTAGTGACAATGATATTTTAAAGGTATCAATTGATTTTAATAAATTGTTTTTAATGTAAGTAAAAGTAAAAATCATTTGTTAACGATTAGATGGTAATTGTTATTGTGGAACCGAATTGAACCATGGTATGCAAGAATCAATATTGCCCTCGAGGGTGTGTATTGATACACAAATCATTTAACACAGCAGTTGCCAATTTTTTAAACTTTGCGATTCACCAACATCATATTTATATTTATGATATTTAAAAATACATATATGAAATAACGCTTGTTTAAATATTCTTGGTTCAAATGACACCCACTGCATCAACTCTATAAAATTATAGAAACTTAAAGTTGACTGGGAAACTTTTTGCTCATTTTAATCTGTTTGTAATACCAGTTTTGATATTTTAATCCATAATTGCAATCCCTGCCTAAAGAAACAATGTTAGTACTCACCCCACTTATCATATAATAGCTTACACAAAAATTATTAGTGATACATGTCATTGAAATAAATTATGTTTACAAAATCTTCAGGATTTATTAGATATTGATCTCATCAAAATAGAATTTTACAGTGATAACATGAGAACAGAATAAACACCGTGGGGATGAGTTATCCAAGTCTTGAGCAGCGAACAACTTAAACACTTCATGTATAGTGGTATATGGAAATCAATACAAACTTTGAAAGAACTGAATTCAGCAAATCTCCCTTCTTCTTTTAAATGCCTGCAAATGACTGACGCCATGATGGGAACCTGCGGTTTATCAGATTCAAGACTGACCAGACAATTTAGCCACTTTTGTTCTGAACTTTTACCCAATTTGTTCCACATATGATGGAGCTGAAAGAAATCAAATAATTCTGTTACATTAAAATGTGGTAGATCCATTTTTAGTTCCAGTTTTACCGCGTAAGGGTTTAAAAAATAATCATAAATATATTAACTATATTTTTTAAATATTCCCAACATAGTTGCAAGAAATTGAATTAGTTGACATTTATTTCAATCATTATCAGGCTATATAGTTTTGAAAATGGTGAAACAAAATATTTTGCTTTTGTGAAACTGTGCTTAAAACATACAAAAATGAATAAAGATAGCAAAATTTACATATTGATAAATGACATGACTCCAAGGTTTAAAAATATTTTAAGCTGCAGAAATATTTACTTTAAAAAGGTTTTTATTATTCAGTCAGATAAAAAGTTGTAAGAAAAAATACACAAAAAGTGATATTTAACATAAATTTGGGTACTTCCTTGTTTAAAGCCAGGCACTAAAAAATGTAAGTCGTAAGCACACCTCCATGTCTAGATGAAATGTTAATCAACCGAATTCAAAATATAACAATAACATTAAAAATTGCCCTTTTTTATGTGTTCTCGAAAATTAACTTTAAGGCGTTAGTTACGTGATAATTATCGCTACGTGACCATTCATTGTTTCCTCAAAACGAGACATCGGCTTATTTTTAGTTAATACATAGTGAGCTTTCTTGAATACACACTATTCAAGAAAACGAATATTTCTTAATAGTATTTATCTATTAAAGAAACTAACGAAAGATTCCTAGTGTTCTATTCCGTCATTTTTTGCAGTGTAATATAGTTAGAATAAAGGTATCACTCATCAAATACTTCTGAATCCGTTATTATAATGTAGTTGGCTGATTTTTTGATTTATCGCGATTTTAAATTGTTAATTAGGTTTCCGTCCTTCACAAAACGAGCCATTTTAAGCTCTGCTTGGGGACAACAAGATAGACTACCTAAAAACGGGACGTATGATCATATTTCATATGTGACGTGTCGTATGGAAAGGTTTCACCCCCTGGCGTCAAACAAGGAAGTACCTAAAGTTGGGATTCCCCAGATTGCTGAACTCGTTTGACCATTCGCTTACCATAGTGTAAGCTTTCTCATTTTTCTTTCGATTGCCAGATGCCGTGACCGCCATAAGAAGTGACGCTTGAGCAGTGATGAATGATGAAAGCGTTGGAGCATCAATATCATCAGAGAGCCCATTTTCAATTAATACACAAGACCACTTCAACACATATAAACTGCTTTGGCTTGTACTCAATCTGAAAATGACAATATTTACATGTTGAATGATTGAAACTATATGTAAATGTTAGTGATTTTTTTGTTGAAAAGCATCAACACTATGCATGCATACACAATAATTAATATGTTTTCCCAAATCATATTTAGAAATGATAATTGTTCATAGATGCAATTTATTTTGGTTATGTTCACAAAGTCTATATCCAAATATAACGAAATTAAGACATGAAATCAATAACAATCAAAGACAGAACACTATCACAAGAATCCCGGTAATAACTTAGCAAATTTATATAAAATAACACTGATAATAATAATTATACATAACCTAAAAATATATTTAAATGACAAATATGCTTGAAACAGATTATGATACTTACGTTGGCACAAGATTATTTTGCTGATTTGCAATATCCACGAGTGTGGGAATAAAATATTTGAGGGTCCATTCTCTTTGTTGTTTTACCAACGTTTCCACAAGTTTGATGATATGGGACTGTGAAGTAGAGTCTCTATATCGCTGTAATGTTATTTGAATAGCTCTGCATAGTCCTCTGATGATTTGCTCATTTATTCCTACAAGAAATAGAAACGATTGATTAGTATTTTAATGCACTATCAAAATACAATGTGAACCATTAAAAAATATGACAGTTTTACCGGGATTTGACAACACGTCGCAGACGGCGTTTATAACTTGTCGTCTCTCTTTTGTACTTGGTGTTTGGATCTTGAAATGCAGATCTTTGAACGCACTTGACAGCTGCAATAAAATGGGAATTAGATTGCGATAAACAGTGGAATACTTTTTTAAATTTACACGTGATGATTTACCTGAGTTTCTGCCATGTTTCTACACCACAGACAGTTTTAGGTAGTGCTGCCAGATGGTATTTTGTATAATATTATCTTTACTGTCATATTTATTTGCGTAAAAATGTCATAAAGTTCAAGTTTTAAAAGTCCACATGGAGGACTTTACTAACGCAAACTTATTTCAAGTAATGATATGGTAATTCTGAAGAAATTTGAAAAAACATAATTTTGATTATTTTTTTCTTGCAATAATTTTAAATCTCATATATTGACATCTATAGTGCGTAAAAATAGCTTATCTGTAAAAGAATAAATAAATACGACGTTTTGTAGATGTCGGTAAAAGGAAAAACCAAACACAATACTCGTAAAATATTTTAATTTTTGGATAGACCAAAAACAATGTTACATACGTACCTAAAACATCAAGAATATATTTTTTAGCTTCCGTTCCTGGAGCGTATCTTAACATAAGTTTTTTACGTTACTTACCAGTTCCTGAATCTCTTTTTTTCAAATAGAGTAGGGAGTCGCAGGATAAGACTAGGACAGGACCAGTGACGGACTACGTACTTGGGAGGCACCATGCTTTAAAATAAATGAGCTGTATGCTGTTTCTGAGGCACCATAGATTCGGACCCAAATGCGTGCGCCTCCTACGCTTATGGGGCAATCCACCACTGAACAGAATTAGTGGCTAACTGATCGCTCTCACTAGGCCCTGTAGGAGGAAATTTCAGACATTAAAGCCTTCGAAGAGAAATCAATCAAACGTTTTAAAAACACGTGTCAAAATTTGTCACACAACCTGTGGAATAGCTTAAGCTTTCGATTTCAATCACAGATATTGAAAAATTACTTTCCTTACGAAAAATTCAATAGTATAAGCAACAGAACCGTATCAAATGACGTTGACCACTCGACCACCGACCCGAAGAATTATTATTTTTTACATATTCTCCGCTGATTCTCATTTTGTCGAAAATCGTAAATAAGAATCAGCGGAGCAGAGGCATGATGCGGGTTTTGCGCGTTCCCGGAACCTTGCTCAGCGTTCCACGAAAAGCTCATCGTAAAAATAATCATATGCCATATAAATTTAAAACAGTGGCTCTTAATCTTTTCGAAGTCACAGTGTACTTTTTGTCAAAAGAAAAAATGGCGGTACACCAAAATCAAACAGGAAGAAAACAAAGAAAAGTATGCGGACATAAACATTATTACAAATCTAACAGATTATGTAACAGTTATACAACAAAAATAATTAAATAAAAGATATACAAGGGATAGTAAATATATGGAAAAACTGAATTGTAATTACCCTTAATAAAATGGATATAATTTGGTGTGCAGCCTGAGCTTCTCGTCTTTTGCAGATTTCAGAGATATTAGGTCGAATATTTGATATAAAATTAAAACTCATAACTCATTTTCATTTTCAACATAAAGCAAATATTTTATGAATTTTATATATTTTGAATTGTAGATTGCGGCTTAGTTTTATTGTGTTACCATTTCGCCAATTTAAATCGATGAATATAATATTATAAACATATTCACATTGACTTTTAATGTGTCCACTGTCAATAGTTGGTGGAAAGTCATTATATTAAAAAAATAAAATATTCATTTTTTCTTATTCCACATGTATTTAATTCAATCAGGACCGGTTTTGCCCGTGACGAATAGTTTAGTTAAAAGTGCTCGTCGTGAGCGAAACGAGCTGATCATGTAAAATAAATATGAAATTAGTACAAAAGGATGTTTTTTTTTTTTTAATATGATACATATTATATTGTTATTAAATACTTCCCAATCATAAAACGGTTGGCTTATTATTTGTCTTTCTAACTTCAAGTCATCTTTTATCCTTCCTTACCGTCTCAAAAAAGAGAGTATATTGGATTACATATATTGATTATTGAACCAGTAAAAAACTTCTATCCGAGGAAAGAAATGTACCTGTATAACATATATAACTTTGATATGATTCAAACAGGGTGTGGAGTCGGAGTCAAAGTCTTGGAGTCGCGGTATTTTGGTTGGAGTCGGAGTCATAGTCGTGAAAAATGAGCGGCTCGAAATTTGTTTAAAAAATTAATTTTATATTCAAACAAAATACTCCAAAGTGTTGACATTTCATGCTTTGCTGACTAAATATGATCTGATATACATATATATAAGTTAAAATTAAATTATTGAAAAATTTCTTCGGAGTCAGAGTCGTCTTTTTTTAAACGGCTCCACAGCCCTGGATTAAAATTAGTAAATCCCGATGCCTCTTAGCAAAAATCAACGAACTTTTTATCATGGGCTGATTTTATACATCTTATTTAATCTCGACAGTTGCATCAAAGTGTTCTACTTCACCCCAATGTTGTTTTGTTCACCCCAAGTCATGGCAACGTACCTTGCTTCTGAGTAGTATATCTGTTACAGCTATGTTTATTTAATATATCTACTCTTTCACTAGTGTAAATATATTTACGTTAACTCAGGCAGTGAAAATATATCATACAATGGATTTACAATATCACTGCTTGATATCAGTGAATATCAGTACCGGATTACCTTATAAACGAATGATCCGCGCACTTAGGGCCAAAGAATCTTAGGGGCATCAAAAATAACATATATCATATGCTTTTTGTCCAGATTTTAATATATTTTTACAATTTCTAATGAAATTTTCTGTCATTTTTGTGCTATCCGAAAAATAGGAGTCCCAAATTTTATTTCTCTTGGTGCCTCCCATGTACTTTATCTGCCACTGGAAACTATATTAGATACGAACATATTCACAGTACATGTACTTAACATAACTTAACTCAACAGTAGAAGTCTATACCCGAACACAGGGACAGTTCAATTACAGTTCGAAGATAAATACATTTTTTTTAGTAGTGACTACTTACGTACTAAATTTAAAATATATGGGCTTTACATAATAAATGCTTTTTTTAAGACCCCAAACTCACGCCTCTTGCTTTTATGAGGTAACCCGCCAATGCTAGTGACCGTCGGTAAAAATATTTCTTCAATAGTGTAAGTATGTATGTATTGGTGCAAATATGCTTGGATATGATTTCACTAAAACGATAGTGAAAATGTAGTTCAACTAACGTTATAATATATTATCCAAAATGCCATCCTTTGGGCAAATGAAATCTAGTTGGTTTGAATATGAGACGAGCGACAGCTAGACTAAATTGAACAATATTAAGCATTCCAATATAGCCGATCTATTTTGGAATCACATTTTAAATAATTTAAAATTTCAATATTACGATTTTTTATACAAAGGAGCATAAAGCCATATATATTTTTATGTTAATAACTAGGGCATCCAATCCCGATATCTAGGTTTTTGACCAATTTAGCGATCCCGTACTCCCGGAATCGTCTTAATACTGATCCGGGGATTTCAGTAACTAGTCACTATACTATAAAATGTTTGATTCCCGACTTACAAACATATATTTTAATAGTAAAACTCATTGTGACAGTGTACCTTAGTTTGTTTACATACATCGTTTTATATAATACCTACATACAAAATAAATTAATCTTGTTTTTACTCCTTCTCATATTTTATTGCAGTCGTAAACAGAAACAGACAGTTTTTTCACATTTTTGTACAATATTCAGTTACAATTATTTCTTTATTAGAGCGGTATAAGTATTCAATTCAATTCAATTTTAATTTGAGATATTGTACACGGGTGTTTGTGATATCTCTTCTACTCGAATTGATCTCAAACAACTATTTTATTTATGAAAAGAAAATATGTCACTTTGGCCAAAAATGAAAACATACAATTTTCACAGATGATCAATCCCGGGATCCCGGAATTGAAATACGGTGAATTCTGAAATCCTGGGATCACAAAGGGGTCAGGGATCGGACGCCCTGCTTATAACAACACAATATAACATCTAGTCCACGTTTTATCATTGGTATTCCTCACTCGGTAGCCATAAATTATTCTTAATTAAAATACAATTAAATTACATTTGCTGATAATCTGAATGGCTTCCACAACAACAATGACAATAGTAGATTATATTGTGAGAACAATTTCAACTAACGGAATATAACTAATTTAATTAAAATAATTATTGCTGTTTTTAAAGAATAATCGACCGTTTGACATAAAATTAAATCTTTATCACAAATACCGCTTAAAGCTTATAGTATAGTATAAGTTCTAGTAGTTTAAGGGTCGCGGTTGCAGGTAAGAGTGTAAATAATTTATACACGGTGGTTGAGAAATGTCGTAATTTTATTTACTTTTGAATCCATCGTTGTGTGTAGTAAATACGAATATTTTTTAGCAGATAATATCAAGCAAATAATGTTTTGTATCGCTTTTATATTTTTTAATTGGGGCTAAAAAAGGAAAGAAAAACTTTGACTTCATTATATTATATTATTTAAAAAATAGTTAAAATACTTGCAATTAGCGAAACCAGCTCTGATAATATAATAGTATAATAGAATTACTACAATGAACTGTGTTTTATTTTTACAAACATAAAGTGTACCACATCAAGAAATGACAGTTACACATAAAAAGTATTTTTATTACATTACGAAATTTAATTTTATCATATTGATAACAATTTATCTTGCTCGGTAGTATGTACACACAAAGTATAGTGTATTGTATTAATCTATGCTTTTTTTAAACGTTTTTGACAGAGCATTTGCATCAATCAGTGATAATTATTAAATAGATTTGAAAGTTCAATAAAAACTAACTTAACCAAGAACAAAAATCATTTACTACGTATCCCATCGATCAATAGTATAATAAATAATAATCAGAGGAAGGAGCATATATACTTTAAGACCACATATGAGGGACAGTTGAAAAATCCGAAACCTTAGATTTAGACATGAGAAAATTCTATATAATTCATAAAAAATATATTTGTGTGTGTAGCTTCAGTTCGTAATCTTTCTATTATGAACTGAAAACTATAAACACAAATATATTGTTGTATGAATTATGTTATATTTATCGACCTGCTCTCTGTTAATTTAAATATGTTTGAAAATAAAAAATCGATGCAAAAAAGTTTCTAAGATAATAATAATTTTAACTATATTATAATAATAAATAATCTAGTAACGAAGAAGATCGTTTTAAAATCGATTGAACAAAGGTAAAATTCCTAAATGGTTTTTTTTACCAGGTATCCGATCACACTCTTTTGTATGTTTGCACACATAATAAGTTCATAATTAATCACATACTTTTAGTTAATGACGAATCGTTGTTTTTGTGACTATATTTTTGGAGCGCCGTGTAGGAGAGCTTTTAAAAGCTTGAAGTGGTATACAACGGTTGGTTGCACAATCTATTGCCAGTCTGGTTATTAACTTTTACTTCAGTGGCGGTACTGGGTTTGTCCCCGCTAAATGATCAATAACATTTTATAAATTATACATAGCCCCTTCTCGTAGCTCGAACTTATCAATGTGCCAATGAAAAAACTAAATTATTCAATATTCTTCAAAAATATTAATTATTATATTTTAGATTAAGGATCATTGCTGTAAATATATTTTTCAAGATATTTTTAGATATTTTTTTAAAAGTCATAAACATATCGATTGTTAAACATTATATGGTCTATGGATTTTGCGAAACACACAGAGTTGAATACTCGATTTAGAAAAAACGATGTTTTAAAACAGGCAAAACAAAATCGTATCCATTCATTTGCATATTTAAAAATGTGTAATACCTTCTAGGAGCAGTTAATATAACAGTTTTGCGTATATATGCTTAAGAATGGCAAACGGATTGTTCCGTAAACAAATTATATTCGTGAAATAATGCTCCGAACACCCATTAATCCTGTTTATACTCAACGTATTATCATAGTATAATAACAAGTGTATTTACAGCTTAAAGAATACATCACGATTGAAGATATTATATATGTATATTGAATATTGTTGAAACAGTTAAATATAACACAACAGAAATAATAAGTGTACGGAGATCGCGTGTACGGAAGAATCGCTGCCTAAAACTATCAAAAACAACATCTACAAAGAACTAACAGTAATATTTTAGATATGAAACAATATTCTAAAACCATTACTCAAACATACGCACACGTTTATTAAAAATGAAGCCGCCGACAGTGCTAAATATTTTTGATTTTTTATAATATAATTATTGTAATATATTTATGTTTTAATTGTATTCTGTGAAGATATAGTTAATGTAGTTTCAGGATTTTATTCTAAGCGTCTGATGCTGAATCCCTATCCACAAGTTAAAATTGCACATTAGCCTAAAAGCTCCTGTCGCGGTGGCGGGCTTTTATCGAGTGCTACGCCACTGTCAATCACCAGGTATTTCATTATATGGCCTGGGAGTTTTCGAGCAGAGTTACGTAGGTATTACTCGTATGTATAACGGCGGTGTTCAAGAACGACGAAGAGGATCACAGAAGAGAATCAGTCGACCTCAGCACGTCCATGTGTTTGCACGTCCGGCAATTCGCGACCTTGCTATACTTTTTTACGACCGTCCGCGGTAATAACAATTGCTTATTTTTTATGAACCCAAACAGTATGTGGGAATCTTTACATGTATAATTAAAGAAAATGTACACAACAGTGCTACGGTTTTTACAGCCGGAGTGTAAAGTGAAACAATGATTTGATTTCTATCTTTTTTCAAAGAAATGTTGTGCCGTATTCGTTAAAAAAAACCAATCGTGCCAGTGTGATATAAAATAATAACAAATTAACCATGTTTTACAATCGGATATACTAAACTACATATTGGATTTGGATTATTAAACGTTATTATAATGAAGAGCCGAGCTAAGGTACCTGTACATTATA
Organism: Himalopsyche anomala; assembly: GCA_031772345.1. Lineage (NCBI taxonomy): Eukaryota > Metazoa > Arthropoda > Insecta > Trichoptera > Rhyacophilidae > Himalopsyche > Himalopsyche anomala. The sequence continues at coordinate 25,904,692 of CM062826.1, forward strand.
TTATTTTATTCAATACAGTTATTTGATTGTGAGTTTAAATTTTGATTACATATACTTACCCATCTACGCTTTGAATACTATTCGGCAGGGGTAGAGATAATCAGACAAGCGGCCGCAAACTAATAAACTGCGAGTAAATTATATTTAAATTTGATCAGCCAGCCGAGTGGTCAACGCTGTTGGAGCTTTATTTTTCTCCGCTGTGAGGTCACGAGTTCAAGCCCCGTGTCTATCCATAAGCTTTCCGATCTTCAAAGCGGAGCGCAGAGAGAGCGATAAACTTACTACTAGTACTAGCCTAAGCCCTGATCTTTGCTTTAATTAAACGAATAATAAAGTTAAGCTAGTGTCTTACAACCAGTTCTCATAAAAACAACGTATGTTAAGATGCTTCATTAGTAATCAATATGCTCCACATCAGAAGAAAATATGGCATGAAAGTATATTCAAATTTATTAAACTTAATTTATTAAATTTTTCTCTATTAATAAAGTCTATTCTACATGGCAATGTCATTTGGTATTAACAATGATGAGTTTTAAGCAATTGATTGAATGATTCTGAAATAATAGATGTCGGGCCAATTGAAGTTTTGCCATTACCTTCATTTGCCAACACCTTAGTGAAAAAATATTCAAATTTTTCATAGAATATATTTATTTTATAATTTGATCAATATTTGCAATAGTGCGATTACGTCAAAATAAACCTGGAATGTTGTAATTATATCTCCTTTCCGTTTATTTAGCTTATCCGTATTCTCTATAGTTAAATTTAGAAAGAAAACTTACACCATGACACATTCGCATACACTCTAAAATCAATAAAAAATCGTTACTAATGATGATGATAATGCAAACTATTTTAGAAAGTGGACAAATCATAAGACAGTTGTTAAAATATGTCATCAATAAATAATTTGTTTTTTTAAATGGTTGACCTTTCCTTCAATTCTTAAGGGTCATTGATATCGAAAAAGAAAAAGAGATGGTAGATATGTGCAACTTACATGGGTGGTTATTATTATGCAACTTCGTAAGACCCTCAACAATCCACCGCAAATATTATGTATTCTTATATTTTTTTATAAACTCGTGTAGTTTATTCCCAAGCCATGTTTTAATTATACGCAAGCTAGCGAAGGGTAGAGTTTTTTTAATATTCCTATAAAGATTTATAAAAAATAAAGAGGCACTTTATTTTCGCCGTTTTGATACTTGGACCTTTTTTATATTAATATTGCTACGCTATTCTAAGAGGAAAGGTAAAATTGATTGAATTCACTATTATAATTATTCACTGTAGATTGTTGGTGGAATGACATAACACGGGGCATATTAAGAGTGAGTGCAACGGTTTACAGCGACATACGTAATTAAGACAAATTATTAAGTGACTTATTTATCATTTGTGTAATTGATAAAATCGAGCTTATTAAAATGATTTATAAAACATCCTATTGAGTTAAGCATTCTTTGTTATTCTATTCCACTAACAATTATCCGTAGAACATAAACAGAGAGCCAGTGGCATACTTAAAAAGTGACTTTTTTAAAAATAAATTTATCTCGACCAAAATATTCTTCTAACGATAAGTAATAGATGACTATCATCTTTCTTTTTTGACATTTAACGATTTTCCAATAATAGATAGTTAGTATTTCAACATTTTAACTATGGTTATCCAATGAAAGATGAAAAAAAGCTTATATTAATATTTTTTTCATTTTTTAAACGTTTAATAAAATTTTAAAAAATAAATAAGTTGTTTTGTTTGAGATTTATCAATGTAATGTAAGAAAATAAGATGTCGCTGCATAAGCACCCCACTGATTCCCTGTTTATTATATACAATAAACTATTGGTGAAATAGTATAATAAGGAATGCCTTTATCAACTGAGATGTTTTTAAAATTCTATTTAACTAGGATTTATCAGTTACATGAATGTTTGCAAATAAGTCACAACAATGTTTTCATTAAATAGTGTCCCCGTTGTCCGTTCCATCTACCCTTAATACAAAATCCATAGTTTTGTATACCATAAGAATTTAATAAATAGTCAACTGAATTTAGAAATAGGTTAAATGACATTTTATTAATTTTGCTGAAAAGCTGTTTTAAGGTTTGATGTTTCTACCTTTTAAGAAACGATTTTTTTTTTAAATTTAGAATGTGAATACATATTTATTGTATAAACCTTTAATTGTGGCAGTTCTTTAAAAAAATCAATAAGAAATATTTTATACATCAAAATTTTAGCATGCTAAAAAAAATATGACAATTCAATTTAAAGATAAAAATAATCATGAAACCCTTTTTTGACACTTCACAAAATACCACTTAAACTTAGAAATAAAACAAAACACTTCAGCTATTTCTGCACTAACTGCCGATACGATATCAGAGATATCAACATATTTATCTCATGAAGGTTTCACGGCAACATTTTGTATCGATAATTTCTGCCGTAGATAATTTTACTAGCTGTTTGCTGCGGTACATCCTCATGCGAGACTAATAGCCCAAGCTGACCTGATATCAGCCCTAGTAATTTTGACAATTTTTCAACATCATACGAGGAACATGACATTTTTGATTATTTAGATTTAACGCGAAGTATATTAAATTCTCCCGCCGTATCAAATTATCAGTATAAGGATACACAGGATCAATAATATCGATTAAGTAGCTGAGCAAGTCACATTTTCTTTCTTTTTTATGGACAGTAGATTGTTCTTAAAAGATTGGTATTGTTTCGAGACAAGAGCGTCAGGAATAAATTCGTTTTTTTCTTGGTCATTATTGCGTTGTAAAAGACTGACAACCAGCTTTATAATACATATTACGGATATTGTTGACAGTTGTTTGAAAACAACGAAAAGAACACCACAAATAACTATTGTTAGCCAGTCCGTTTCTGATATTACAATAGTTGTATGATATGAGAAACAATGTCTATTTTACAGACTTAAGTTGGGCAAATATCATTGTTAATTGCACAGCAAAAAAGTTCAGCTTAAGAAACATTATCATAAACGATTAAGCCTAGCGTCAGTGTTTCCATCACTACTCTCGAAAAGTGTATTAGTTTTTTTGGAGCATTCATTTCGTTTTTTATTGAATATTTAAATTAGTTTAAATATAATGAAATTTAATTTAGCAATTGCACTTTATATGTACATATATATGTGTGTGTGTATGTGAGAAAGAGAGAGAGCGATGCCGCTTGCGTGGTGAGTGGTTATTGATTGATTGTTCAATCGATTTATGATTTATTAATGAATTCGAAAGCATGGATGTTTGTGATATCTTGAATTGCCCCCTCCTACCCATCTTATATTAAAATTAAAAACTAAAATTAGCTAGTCACTAGTTCTCTTATAGCCCTGTTTAGATTTACTTTTTTATCAATTTATAATGCTCGCGACTAATTTAACCAGTTTTTATCTTTATTGAGACACTTAGAGAACGACTCTTCACTTGTGAGGCAGAAACAATTCAACGATTATTCAGGTACTCATCTAGAACATTATCGTTAATAAAGGAAATGGAAATATGTTTGCATTGAATCGTGTAATGCCATCCTGTCAATCATTCGTAATTAGGTGCTTTTGAGTTTTTATTTGTAGAATATAATAATAATAAAAGCATTAAATACGTTGTTTGTGCTCTATTTTTCTCCAGTATTTTTATGATGAAGACACCAATCCGTTCCGATATCAACCGACAACATCCGTCCGGCTAAATACTAGGCAACTCTGTATTTTTGTGACATGACAGTCGTGTGTTTTTGACCTCTACGCTTCAGACACGCCATGTTTCAATAAATTATAATTCTTACTGTAGAACAACTAATTTCTTAATAACATTAAGCAAAAAAGACAAACCAGACTTCACGGTTAGACTTCAGTGGCGGTTCCTGACCTGAAATCTTGGGTGGGCTAGAGAAAAGCATATTTCCACTTCACTTTATACATTAATCTACAAGCAAATTAACAAATATTACGATACTACTGCAATGCATAAATTTTTATATAATAAAATCAATGCTAATGTAACTAAGAAATAATAGAATAATAACACGGAATCCTTAAATTCGTCTCTTTCAAAGTGAAATAACAAGTACCTACTAAAAGCAGTATAGAACTGTCACTTGCTGTCACTGAAAGTCAATACCTGTCACTTTCATACAATACAACGATATTGGTATTGTGTTTCAATGCATAAGTATGCGTAATGGGCTGAATCAGATCAGCCCCCAACGATCAACAGAAACTTGACAGATTGAAACACTATCCTTTGTGATTGATGACGTTTCCGTACATACAAATACAAAAAAATCTAATCGTGCTTGATTGCGCCCCAGTGTAAAGAAATATGTCATGATATTGTCTGTGGTTGCGGACTTAATGGGCGCTAGCCCCTGAGTGGTGTTGCCAGTGACGTGTTCCAGTTCCTGTTCCCTGTGAAGTATTTATAGGGTTATTGTTTTTTTTATGCCGGCTCACTTTAAAATTGTAATACAAAACACAATCGAGAATATGATTGTAGGTAGACGTAACATTGTCTTATATTGACAGAGGAAAATTAAAACAAAGATATTATATTCATTTGGGAAAGGTAAGTTACGCTAATAAATGTATTTATTTTATTCAGCGGCCGAATTGCTGTTGATTTTTATTCAGCCATCTAATGTTTTGGGTGAAAAATGCAGGTCGGGCTTAGCCCACCTAGCCCAGTACCTAGAACCGCCACTGTTAGACTTGTTGTTTTAATTTCTAAAAAACTAACCAGAGCATTGTTTATCGTTCCGTTAATCGGATCCCACGTGTTCGTTACCTACAAAAAGACGCCATTTTACCAATTGTTTTAAAAATTCAGAATATTAATTATTATTATGTGCATAGATTATTTATTATTACTTTATTCCATATTAACCAAACATATTATTTAGAATTTTTAAATGTAGGTTTTATCTACAATTATGAATATTTCAATACCAAAATCATTGTATTACTTTGGTGCCTACGAAAACTCAAGCCGACATTCTGGTGATAATTTTGAATTCAGAATAATAAATACAATATAATTATGTGAACTTTCTCTACTGGACTGGAAAATTGTCTTGAGTATTTTCAAAAATAGAATATGTCAGATGCATACCTTTATATAATTTTATTTAGGTATATTAAAGATATTAAAAGACACAATATAACTAATAATTTGGTATTATAATATTTATTATTGTCAATAATAAAATATGAAGCAATGTGACACCTAATCGATAAACGAATTCATCAACTACTATATATAATACGGCAATTGAAAATGCAATTTGTTATCTTGTACAATATGTATTGTTTTTATTATATTATTCCCATTATTATATTTAGTGCCATAACACCATTTTTTCTCACATTGAAAACTATTTCATCAAGTTTTACATTTTGATTGGTTTTTGTTTTTATTTGTACATATTTTTCCTTACACACAGTTTTATGAATTGTACGCGCGTTGAAATATTCTCAATTTGAATTTGAATATTATTTTTATTTCGATCATGAGTCTTCAATGTGAACTTCACATTGTGAAGCATACAGACTTCTTACAGTATATCCAGTGGCGGATCAAGTCATAAAATATAATAAAAGTAATAGAAATAAAACAAAAAAAAATCTTTTAAAATAAATTATCGTCTTGCTTTGTGTCTTGCAAATTCGTAAATTATTTTGGCAAGGTCAATTTGACGTAATTTTGTTTTTGCTCAATATACAAATTGGCCATACTAGTTAATCTTTCTTATCCCATAGTACTTCTCAAATATGTTTTACGCGCAAAAACAGAAAACGATCTTTCAAATGACGCATTAGATAAGGGAATTGTGAAAAAAAACAATAGTATTTCTACATTTACTAATGTGCAAGACATTTCTTTGGCAGCTCGATAGATGTCTGATGTGGTTTGTGTAGTGTCTTTGTTTTCTTTTAGAAATATTTAAAAAACTGACAAATTTATCTTCAAAAGTACCAACATATTTAAATGTCCTCTTTGTAAATATCTACTAATAATAAGTAACTACGTAATTTTTTTATAAATATTAAGCCACGCAAAATATTATCATTTTTTTTTGATAATTTTACAAAGTAGTATAACATATTTTTTTTCCATGTCCGCTCCCAATGTGGAGCATATGTACTCCTAATGGAGTTTATCTCAACAGAAGTGTTTCTACGAGAACTGCTTGTTACTCAGTTGCTCAACCTCTCTTTTTCCAAAGAGAGTAGGAATAGAAGGATAGGGCTAGGACAGGACTAGTGGTTAGCTAATCACTCTCGATACGCCCCGTTCATAGGATAGGATGGGTGGGAGGGGGAAATTCAAGACATCACATACATCCATGCCATCGAACAGAAATTCATAAATCAATCGAAAAATCAATTTATAAAACTGTCCGTACTGGGATTTGAGCCCGGGACCTCCGTGGCCGAAGCCAAAGACGTTGACCACTCGACCACACAGGCGGTACAACATAATATTACGAATCATAAACCCAGGGGTTTCTTATTCGACCACTCGTTGAAAGCTTATTGTTTAGTATGAAAAGCTTCAACGCAACCCACGATGTTTTAAGTTAACTACTGCCGATCTCTTTAACCTTAAAAATATCAAAAGATCAAAGTTGACGGAAGACGTGACCAGTCACTGTTACTTTCTTGTAGAGTATTGATAATTTAAGCATTGGCGGCTGTTGTGAAGAAAAATCATAGTTTTATGTACCAAATATGTAAGTTAGAACCTATTTTAGAATGACCTTTTCGAACAGAACGTTACCAGAATGAATGAAGAATCGTAATTTAATAATAACAGATCTATGAAATAAATCACCTTTTGCCTAGCATGGCTATGGCTATTTTTCCGCACATTGTGTATCGCGCGATCAGGGCTCGGGCTGGAATTTTTCTTTTTACGAACCGGTGCGCCCGATTAGTTATATCCCCAATCTGTAACGACGATACGCAGAGTGCTCTCACACAAATGATATAATATTGTTAAGGCTCGTGGTCGACATATTTAAAAAAAATAAAAGGTAACACCGTACATAGATGTGTGACCTTTTCCTATTAGTCAACCAATTTGAGTAAAATCGAATTATTTTGGTTCAACCTTTTTCGTAAAAATCGTATGACAATAATGAAGAGGAAAGTCAATTGATATCATATTCCTATCTTCAAGTTGGGTCTGTAGCGCAGTGATCAACTTTGTTTGCTTACGCGGCGAATATCACGAGCTCTAATTCCAGTAGGTACAACAGCATTTTTTCAATCGATTTATCAATTTTTGTTTGAAGGCATGGATGTTTGCGATGCCTGAAAATTACCTCCCACCCTTCCAATTATTAAATAATGTGGCGTATGCAATGGCGGATTAAGCACACGAAAGGCCCCAAGTGTAATAAAATTTGGAGGTCCTGTTTTTTCGGATAACATAAGAACGTCAGAAAATTTCATGTAAAATAATAAAAATATATGAAAATAAGAACAAAAATTATATGGGTTTTATATAATATAAGCCATTTTTGAGGGCCCTAAGATTCGGAGACCCCAAGCTCGCGCCTCATTCACGTTTAGGGTAATCCGCCACTGAACGTATGCGAGAGTGATTAGCTAACCCTTAGTCCTGTCCTAACCCCATCTTTCCTAACCCTGCTCTCTTTGAAAGCGAGGTTGAGCAACTGACTGATAAGCAGTTTTCATAGAAAAAAAATCGTTTAGATACATCTTTATAACGAGGCCATACGCTCTACATTGAAAGTGGACATATATTAAAAAAAACAAAGATTAGATTTAAAAGTGTCATCAGAAAAACACAAATTGTTCATTTTATGTTGTCACCAATTGGCCGTCCTATTTAATTACCGCTCTTAAGCATTGCCCGCCTTACCTACCTCGATATAAATCCATCGAATAGATTTTTTATTGTGTATTTTACACCCTGTTTTTCACTGTATAATTTATAACATAATCATCATGAAATATTATGTAAAAACCCTAAAAAAATAATTACATATACTTTTTGTAGTATCAAAATTTATTATGATTGACATATTACTAAACTAACCTTGCCCCACTAAGCATGGGAGAATAAAGTGTAATAATTATGTAATATCATTAATAGCCAAAACAACAATAACTTTAATATTGTTTTAAGATGGCGAGTCTAAATTGTAATATTGTTAAACGCGTATCCGAAAGAATCTGGCCTCACAGCCCGGGGCAGCAATTTATTTATTTTTGTACGATGGAATGTGCAGGTGTAGGGTTAATTATCTATCACTACTATATATATTGCCATGCGATCATATTTCTTGTATTTATGAACAATTGTTTATGGTTATCATTATCATTGATATTTGAAACTATTATCGAACATACAATATTTTTGTCATTTAATGCGTTAAAATTGTCTACACTCCCACACGTTGTGTCACTAACGACCCGGATTTTGCTTTTCGGCAACTTCGTGACTTCAAATGCACTAATTAACTTGAGCTGACGCTTGGTAAAAACGTGTATCGTATATATGTATATCGTAAATAAATTTATTTATCACTTAGTTAAAATCTATTGATGGTGGAATATGGATTAAATTTTCTAATGGTTTGATTTTAATGACGTTCAATTACATAGTTGGCGTTATCGATAAAAGGTTATAACATGGGAAAGTTTGCAGATTGAAATATTGGGTATTTTTAAGAATTATTTTATATTGATCGCCGATTTTTTTTACGAGAGTTCTATTATAGTTACGTACATATAAAGCATACAACAAAGGTGAATGAAGAAAATTCATCTGTTCCTTTAAAATTTGCGAAATTTGAACGATTCAAATTTAATATTGAAATTCCACTAGACACCTCCAGTCGAAATGTTAAATTATTTCTGCGTTTCATGTGGTCAACGTTTTTGAAAGTTTTACAAATTTATTTTTCAATCGATTTATGGATTTCTGTTCGATGTATTGAAATATTGATAATGGGGTATCCATCACTGTTTGTGTGGAAGTCAAAATTTGAATTTATTTTACAATATGTTAATGACGAAAAATCCTACCTGGGATAAGTCGACACTTAGATTTCTGTTAATTTTGCTGATTGTTAAACTCTTGGTGCATAATATAAATATAATTACAAACCCTTATTTTTAAATAAACTAAACAGTTTATTATAAATATTATGTAATCTTTACTCAAGCTTTTGAAACAAACAAAAACTATTAATTTTCGGCTTCTACAATCTAGGACTGTACAAGGATCGAACAAATATTATTATTATAAAAATGAGATGATGATAAAAAAATCACCCACAACCTATTTAGGATAAAATATATTATGTCGATATTCTTCTTTCGTTGTAATTTGATAAAAACAAATATATTTATACTCGGTGAGGTAAAACTTACGCATTAACATCTTCGTAGTTGACATCCAAATGTACTTCACATATTAGTTCAACTGTTCTATAGTTCCAACTGCTGTGATAGTTTCCTATGTTCCGTCAAAGTCTTCAAAACTACTTATCATTTTGCGGGCAAAAATAAATGGAAATAAGTGTACGTTATGCTAAAGTAGAACAGAAAGTCGAGGACTGCCTTTACATGTATTAATATGCTTATTGTTTTATGGTGAACTTTCTTTTTTAAAGCGAATGCTATAAAAAATCAAGACATTAATCACTTGGCAAGAAAAAAAATGAAAACATCGAAATACACTTACCGAGAGCATTGCACCACTTTTGAGACGTCTAAAAAATAAATTATTATGTAAATTTCAGAAATATACGTTAATAAATATGAAAGAAAGATTTAAGTAATTTTTGGTTCTTGCCAGGTACACCGCACATTCATATAATTTCATCACTGGATTCACTCACGAGATATCGTCTGTAATTTTCTACAACCTCGTACCTCAAAAAGTACAAGTTTCCAGGAGTCATATAAATGTGTTTTATTTTACCGCCACCGCTATCGATAGAAATCCCTATAAAACATCACAGGAATGGTTTTGTCCTCAATATTTTTGAGGAAGTCAAAGAAATAAGTCATCTATGCTATCCTCTTAGTGGCGGATTAAGCACATGAAAGGCCCCAGGTGCAATACAACTTGGAGTCCCTTTTTTCGGATAACATAAAACCGTCAAGAATAACTATTTAAAATAATAAAAACACATTAAAATCTAAGCAAAAAGTATGTGGGTTACACCAGCGTTTCCCAAACTTTTTTCCCCGCGACCCGGTTATTTTAATATTTCTCCTTCGTGACCCACTTACATAATTTGTTTATGTCCTATACTACCAGCCTATATGTAAAATAAAACAATATATTTATGTTCATACAGTCTTTTTATGTTACAATAATAAAAAAATACTCTGATAAACCTATATAGAAATCAAATGTACCAATAATTTATTAATGAGAGGTATTACGAAATTATATAGTAAATATTCTGATTTATTTTAGGAAATCGATGACCCGGCATTTTGCTTTCTGCAACCCATCATTTGGGAAACGATGGGTTACACAATATAAGCCATTTTTGAGGCCCCTAAAATTTGGAGGCCAGAGCGCGCCCGCATTCGCTTATACTGCTTGTAGGGTAGTTCGCCACTCCACCCTCTCTTTCATCCTAAACTTAGCACATGACCATATTATTTGTCAACGTTTTTGTACTATGTTAAATAAATCATGAAATACATATTTTTTTAATTCGAGTTAAGAAAATAAGTGTGTATCGAAATTTTGATTTCATAACATGAAAAATCTCAAAACTGAAAAAAGTTAAGATACGTGTTTTTTATAGAAAATTATCGACAATATCTTGATTGAATAGTTTCGTTAAAGAATAAGGGATCATTTTTACATCAATAATTTTATATATACAATGTTATGATTTTCAGCATATTGGTATTCATCTTCTGAAATTTATTGTTATCTAAAGGAATATTGTAAAATAGTTGAAGTCAAACAAATTCTAAGTAAAAAAAATGGATATCAAATCAATGGAACTTTGAGACGACAGCGTTTAAGTTCGTCTAGTCTTCTTGATCGCTAGTGTTTTAGTTATTTGCATGTTTACTATTTTAATAATAAGTGACAGCTGAAATTATGACAAGATATTTTAGGGAAATTGTAATGAAAGTATTTGATTTATTTTGCAAATACAACACACTAAAAAAAAATTCTACTGCTCGCCGAAGAAAATCGAAGACGAATGTAGAAATAAATTAATGTTTAGTATTCTGCTACTATAAAAATGTATACCGACAGTAAGTCAGATATAGGAAATATGATCAGTATAATATGAAGCGATTATTATTGTGATTAATTGATACGCAGATTTATCTTTGACAGCATTCAAATTATAAGATTATCAAACAGATCTTCCGTAACAGTGACGGCCAACAAACAGGTCGATCGTAGATGTATTTTTCTTGTATGTAAAGCATGATAAATTATTGTCATCAGTCATCACACGGTTAACAATTTTTTTAAGTGTTTCCAAACGTTCATACTCATTTACCTTTCTTTTATTATCTGCAATGCTCAAAATAGGACATTTTACAAAATGCTCGATAAAAAAAATCGACATATTTAACTATTCAGGACACATATTCTCTACGTACTAGTACTGCTAATAGTAACAAATCATGACATCAGATAAAGACTAATAAAAACCATATACCGAGGTTCAAGAATACGCAAATGCTTGCGTCGAATATTGGGAGTGAGATAAATTTGATTACGCGAGGAGCTTGGAGATAAGGGAGCGTCAGTGTATGTTACGTCAGTGATAATGAAGAGATATTAAAATTGGTTTAGTTACATGTTGTTGGTGCCTCTGTACAGCCTCAATCCTGCTTTCCTCTTCTCCAATTGGTGGATTTGCGGCGTCTTGAACGACCGTTGGGGACTATAGATGGGATATACTCGGCGGAATCGTGGAATCCTAGCATTTCATGAGAGAAAGGAACATAATTGGCGGGTGAACGGAAATCATGATGGTGACATAAAATGGCCATGTGCTTCACATAGGGAGCAATTATAGTTGAATAAGAAGAAAAAAAAAATAATAATACCGTGGAACCTCTCATAACGAGTTTAATTCGTTCCAGAATCGTACTCGTTATGTGAAACACTCGTTAAGCGAAACATTTTTCCCATATAAAACAATGTAAAATAAAATAATACGTTCCATGCCGAAAAAAACATTTTTTTATATTTTTAACGTATGTATATTCAAATAAAAAAGGGAGCGTAACCACCTGGAATGCTTTTTAGATTTACAAAAAAAACAATATAAAAATCGACTAGTTTATTATTTATGACAAATAAACAATTCTTTTTTATTAGAAAGCTATCTAAAGACATTTGTTTTTGCCGACGCTTCAAAATTTGGTGAAAATATTAAACGCATAGCCACCTACTTATTAGAGTGATGCTATCAATATCGTTATTATCCGCCTTCAGTCCCATGTTATTGGCCAAAGATACAAACTCGTTGACTGTAGAACGTATTGTTTGAAACCCCTCAAAATCACATTCTACAACGCTCTCTGGCTAAAGCTTTTTCACAGCAGAAGTAAGGGTCCTCTTGGTAACTCCTTCCCACGCCTTGTCAATCATCTTGAGGCAAGTAACGATGTGAAAGTGATTTTTCCAAAACTCTGCGTCACTCGTTATGCGAAATGTCGCTCGTTAAGGGAGCATTTTTTTCACAATCTGTTTTGTTCGTTATGCGAATTACTTGTTATGAGAGGTTCCACTGTAATCTACTTGAAGCTTGCCATTACTTTTTAAATGTAAAAGTTTTTCACAACAACATAATAGTTTGCCATCCATGTTCAAGACATATTATACTGCGGATCAATTTTTCTTCAGAATAATCCTAATTAATGAGAATGATTTGGTATAAATAAAATTGTTAGTGATTATAATATATTTTAGTATCAATGACCCCTGTGTCCATGCATACAGTATTCGGGTAAGATGTTTGTTACGATGATAAGTACAGTGGTCTAACTAGTTTCTTCGTACATATTTCAGTTCACGGTAAATTATTTTGATACAGAGAGAAAAACGCGATTACATTTAAAATTAATATGGAAAGAAATTCTGAGCTACAAAACTAGTGGGTTGACAAATTCCATGTTTTTAAATGTATTTAACGGTTTCAGGATGTAGTATTCTGCGTTGCTACAACGTTATTCTTAAAGACTTCATAATTATATTCGTGTTTATAAAACTTATAAAAATAGTAATGTTCCATTAATAATGGATAAGCTTCAACGAGTTGAGATTAAATCTTTTCACACATGAAATGTTTAGTATTTATTCATATAAAAGCTTACATATTGATTTTTTGTATTTTATTAGCTTATTTAATTTTAAAATATATAATTATCTGACAACCCTCGAATTAAAACGAATTATAAAAATGGTTACTTCCTGTTTTATGGACAAATCAATTAAATAATATTAAAAAAGACATTTTCAAATTATTTCATTAATTTATTTTAGACATATTTAACAATGATAGTTTCATTCCGCCGTAGGTATACCAAAAAACAAATGGTTAGGTTACGTTAAGTTTTTTTAATATCATTAAAATTTTAAATGATGGATCCAATTATAATTTTTACGTCGTTCGTTCCTCAATAATCTTGTTCTGTTAGGTTAGGCTTTTTTTAAATATATAACATATAACAGGAAATTACCAACATGGCTGTAAATATCCCAAAAATCTATTAATATTACAAACATGTTATTGATGTGTCAAAAATTACAATGTTTCACATTTTTTTATCGTTGTAATAAGATACATAAGTCATAAGAATATTTCTTCTCAAGATTCTAGAAATGATACAGATATAATTCCTCCTGAAATATTTCAGCGCTGGAATCTAAAATTTGAGGTATTTCGTCTCCAGACAAAAGGTCAAATAATAGCCCTTGAATCGAACCATGGCGTGCGAAAGATTTCTTACGAAGATAAGGTAAATGCAAAAAGCAGTAGCGGGTATGCACACCTCAACCACACCACAGCAACGTTCCCTCTAATTTTTCTATTGTGCGTGCGGACCATCAACTTCTGTTAGCAGAAAAAATTACACCACAGGCTTTTATTTTTCATATTTTTTTGCTGAAATTCCATTAACCAAAATATGTATATTACAAAATAGGGAGACACTGAGATTTTTTTGTTAATATGGGGCGTAGTAACATAACGTTTCGCAAACCCACACAACCTCGCTTATTACAGGAGGTGTTTATAGCTTGTTGGATTGCTATACAATGGTATCATGCTTATACGCGACCTTCGACACGCATCAACCGTAATCTATCAGGCTGCTTTTTCAGCATTTCAAAGTTGAGTGAAAGAAATGCATTTTTTTTATTTCAGAACGAAATGCTTATATTACTCTAATTGTGACTGACTTGGTAGAAGTCTGTTATATTCAGTTTCATGTAGAAGAGCAGTCAGTTCTACGAGAACAGTGTATAAAGCTTTTCGTCAGAACTAGTTAAACGCTGAGATTGAGAACTGGTGCCATGTCATGATAGTAAGCATATTTATAAGGCACATTTCCATAAAATATGATTAACGCAACATATATCCAATAAAGCGAGATAAGACTACCTAGTCAAAGTTAACATAGCCATAACTGCAATTTTAAAATTAAAGAATGAAAATAAAATACAGTAATGTATGAAAATCAAGTTCATTTTATCTAAATAATGTAGAAGCTCGATTGAGCATATTTTTACAAATACGCCAAGTAAATTAAATATTAATAGCAAAATAAATCCTGGTATTGGTACTCAGGCGTTCCCGGGATCTCGGATCTCGGGATGTCAAGCCCTAATGACAACCCTGCGAGGTGGGCTTGTGCTAGCGCTAGTTTTGTTACTCTATGTGTGTTATCAAATTTACTTTAACGAGCAGTAAATGTCGGCGGCTTTCTCATTGTAAATATTTTATTCTCATTCGCTCTTGGTTATTTATTAATTCGCAAGGAAATTAATTATCTTGACAACCGTACAGGTCAAAAGTTGAAAGCGAAACTAACGAAAAGGCCACATTAAAAAGAACAATCCAAATTATTTTATGGCAATCCTTAATTTAATGGCCATAAAACTCTTCTAAGTATATTCAGATTTTAAATGTTGTAGTGAAATCTTCCCGCGTTCTGGTTTAATAAAAAGCTCACACCATAGAGAATGAAATTAATAGGTATATCTAACATTAATTCAGAGGCGTATAATAGAATTTCTAATTGATACGTAAACAAATCGCTGCTGATGAAACGTGTGAAAGTAATGAAATTATTCGAAAAGTTATCACAGAAATACTCACGTATTTTTTAAAAAATCTAAATAATTATTTATGTGTTGGGTGGAAACAAGTAGAAAGCGGCTATAAAAACCCTGATTATGAGATACATTAAATTTAGTGTATCTTTCGTTGTCAATTCTTGAAATTGATAAGTCAAAGTGTAAAGAAAAGTTTCATTTTAAAACATCAATATTGGTATACTTAATATATATATATTTTAAATCATTTGACCATTTTAAACATAAATTATTTAAAATAAGCTATCATAAAATTACATTATTTGGTGTCAATTATTTTTATGAAAAAATCACATTATCTCGTAGCAGTTACACTATGTAACGTTGCATAAGATAATTTGTTGTCCGCACATGTTGGTTGGCTTGAATTTATAATCTAAAAGTTTATGCATTGTTTTCAATTTAAAGTTAATAACCATTATCAATTTTTACAGACTATTTATTATATATTAGATAAGAAGCCCGCTTCACATTAATTATAAGATGAAAGAAAATCGAATATGTTTATACAATAACAGATACATAGTTTTACACAATAAAACAATAAATATGTATGTATAAAGCCCACATTAAAAAATATTTTGTTTTAAACTACTACGCATTTCAAGTAGATATTATGTTAATTAAAATTATCTCTTCCTAATCATTAATCAGTTCTTGTAAAATAGTATATGCATGTGCCTGTGTTAAAAAAGCCATTATATTGAATCCGCGAAGTCGACTCAGTACGTTTATAAAAAGAAATATTATTTGGGTTCGATTGCTGTTCAATCGATCAACAGACCCTTACAAAATACTTTATTTGGGCAATCACGAAATTTTTGTAAAACGTTGTTGAATTTCCACTGTAATAAAATAAGCATAAAGTCAACGATATTCCATTATTATATTAACATCGCTTAATAGGAATACAATACAATTCTGAACAATCATCAGGCACGCCACTGCCGTACGCAAAGGTATGAAATAATGGCCGTGAATTGGGTGAAAGGGGAGCGACCCCACGTTTTCTTTGAATACGTTATCAACACACCGGAATATTTTTTGAGGGTTTCAAAACGTTTATATCTATAACAAAATATATCCTTTAACTATTCGTTTTCATCTGGCATCTAGCACAATATAGCGAACTGAAAGGTATATTTTATGCACGTATGCTATGTGATATTGTGGTAGAGGTCTGCACGGGCCGGGCCTGACCCTCGAGCTCCTACCTGGCCCGGCCCGCGGGCCGGATTCGGGCGGGTAAGCGCAATTGAGATTCGGGCTCGGGCCGGGCCCGGGTAAGGAATTTATTTCTTCAGAAAAATATTTCGGATTACGTTCGTCTCATAAGTCAGCCATGATAATTTTAATTATAATCAGTTCTATAGTGAATCGTAAATTTTTAAACAACGGGTTTTTTTCGGGCTGAGGAGTATAAATTTGGGCTTCGGGTCGGGTTCGGTTAACAAGTGTGGTATTAGAATCGGGCCCGGGCCGGGTCGGGCCTGAGATTTTCGGGCTCGGACCGGGTAGTTTTGTAAAATTTCGACCCGTGCAGACCTCTATATTGTGGGGAGTAATTTATACCGGACAATTAGTAATATATATTGAGACCACGTAAAATTTTTCGTCACATCTTTCATATACGATCTCGCTGATAATACTAAATTGTTGACCAATGTTTGGAAATGAAAGAACTCAAGGAATGATACCTAATTTTCCAATCAATAGTTAAGCATATACAGAACTCCTACCATAGGAGTACATCATTTTAAAACAATGGTTAAGTTTTGAAAATTAATAAATAGGTGACTACTAAACGTATCGATAGGAATATAAGATGTTTGCTGCGACACGCAACTGAACACGAGTAAAACCAAATTTCATTTGTTGACTCTTGCTCACTACCAGTGCTTCTTTCGGTAGCTAATCATGGCACTGGACGAAGACTTAGAAAAACCGTTAACTGAGCTTCGAAAATAGATGCTTCCGTCAAATAATGGGCAAGGTGGTTTGATTTCGTGAGGAACTCGAAGATTAGGAAACATATAAGACAGCACTTCCGACTTCTTCTTCCGACAGGTGAGATTCCGGTGCCCTGGACCGTTGGGTACAATCTATTTTATGTACTTGTCGGAACTGAGGAATACTGACATGTCGTGGGAGGAAGCAAAGCAATTGGCGGGAGACAGAGAAACATGGAGGTGCCACATGCTCCACATAGGAAGGGAATATGATAATAAAAGAAGAACCGTGTCCGAAAATACAAAACTTCACGTTGGTAGTAAAGCTATTCCAGTTTTGGTTTCCAGTGAGCCACATAAGGAACGATGACTATGTATGTATATAAATGAATACAGAGAAAGTTTCAGAATATATCATTTTGATTGCTCCATACAGCGCTATTATCATTTGTAATCACTGTCACTGAATGAAAAATTGCCGTTCGGCCATCTTGGCGAACAGCTGCTTATTGACCCATACACTTTCAAATTGACTTTGGTCAATGCGAAAGGGCGAAAAGTCGTAACCTCACACATATAGTTACAAGAGGCCAAAACTTTTAATGATTTTTAAGCTGTCATAATTTTCATACATGTTCTACAATATATACTTACTTCAATTATCATAAAAGCTATTTTATTAAAACTGATAGTTAAACCCTTTTGTGATTTCTATATGTTGTCAAATTACAAACCACTGTGTGGTGATTTGGTGTCGCTGTGGTGTATATTATAGCGTCACATTTGACAGTTTTTCGGGAGCTTTGTATGTGAAACTAATACTGAACGTAATTAAAAACCTTATCATTATGTCGGTTCATGATTTTTTAACTAAATCTGAAACTGAGTCAAGTAATATCTCAAAACTGTTATTTTTTAGTTGTGAAACATTTTTTGCGGGGTTGCAAACCTTTCTGAATTGGCCTGGATTGTCCAGGAATTGAAATTACTGTCCAAAATTCTAGGTATGTTTATTGGTTTCTTTCTGAAATAACATATCTTTGGGTATATTTCCTGGCAGGAGAAGTTGATAGCTCTATTCAGAATAGTTTCATGACAATACATAATAACAGTGAAAAATTTGAATCGTTCAAACTATGTACATTCTCACAGATTTTGTCACTAACGACCCGGGTTTCGCCTTTCGGCATCTTCAGGCGTTCAAGTGCACGGATGAACTTGAACTAACGCTTAGTAAATGAATGTTTCGTGTTTATATAACAAATAAATGTATCATTGAGTTTAGAGCCATTGCTGGCGAAAAGGATAAGCTTATGGGAACGCCCACAGATTTGAGTAGTAAGTAGTTTCAAGAATTATATTTATTTGTTTGTCGGCAAAGGTTTTATGATTATATTTAAATAGGGTATAGAAGTGGAGATCCCGGTAGGCTTAATATTTCATTTAAAATCGGAAGGCTTTGCAATTGTGCTCTATTTATTTCTAAAGTTTCTTGGAAAAAGAGTTTACATGTACATAGTTTGAACGATTAAAATTTAATATTGAAATTACACTAAGCACCTTCAGTCGAAATCTTAAATTATAATAACAGTGCTTTTTTGGAAAATAAGAGTGCCAGTCACTTCTTGTCAAGATTTTTTTATAATCTATGTCCGTTCCCAATGTGGACCATATGGCTTTTTAATTGAGGTTTCTCAGCAGAAGTTTTTTTTCGAAAAACTGCTTGTTACTCAGCCTCTCTTTAAAAACAATATATCAAGCATAAGACCCTTGGTCCTGGTCATAGAGTAGGTCTATGGACCTGGTATTGTTTTGTTATTATGATATTATGTTTACTTATGAATCGTGCGGTATCTGTCATATAGCATTCAAAAGGAATCATAGTTGGCGACAAACAGCAAATGGCAATGGTTTACAAGAAAAAAACAAAAGTTTTCAAGAAAAAAATTAAAAAATATGCTAATATTAGTTTGAAACTATAACAATGCCAAGAAAATGTGCCAAAATGACGTTCCACCGCGTTGCATAGGGGGAAAAGCTCAGCATAGTAATATTATATGAACTGCTTTATTGCATTTGGCAAATCATTCTATATGATGATCTGTCAATGTATGCCTTTTGCACAAAACGTTCAACAGTTTTTTTACAAAGTTATTCTCCCCCTGAGTTTTACTACACATAAATATTATTACGTCTATTGTAGTTGCTTAATAAATTCGAAAACTAGTTCTACTAAAGTAGCCGTTAGAATTTGTGTTCAAACACTCGGATTAACTCAATAACAGATGCTGCACGGTGTGCATCAAATTTATATTAAGGCCAGTGGTACACAACCTTCTTCATCAGTTCGACCAGTAAACGGTAAAACCGCCGATTAAGTTACAAACGATTCTTGGTCAATTTTAATAGCATTAGCGGATATTTTTACAAAGGAAGATTGTATATTATTTATTAACAAAACTTCGAAGCACGAAGATGAATTCCGATTTCACTTTTGGAAGCCATTCGTGGCATTTTATAATATACAACCATCAAATCAGAAATGATCAAGTCCGCGCTAATTATAAAGTGATAACTTTCGATTCAATTCAATTCAATTTACCGTAAAAATAAATTACTAGTTTTTTATGTCGCTTTCTTTCGTAAATTAAACTTGTATTATTATGGAGTCGGTGTCGTGGATTTATGCTATTTTGGACGGAGTCCTCAGTTGGCAACTTAGTCTTATCACAAATCCTTTATTGATAACTGTTTTCTTTATTACTTCATAAACCTTCGAGTTTCTATGCGTTTATTCACATCGCAAAAAAAACTTATTTTAACCATTCGCTAAATACCAATTGCTGATATTTATTGTAATCTGTAACGATACCTCAATAAATGCAATGAAAATATTACGCAAATTTGTCCGGGGTCACTTTGTACTTCGTCGCTCCTCGATCCTATTTTCGACGTGTTGCTTCTTAAAGTGATAATCAATAAAACACATTTGCAAATAAAATTGTCTTAGAATAGGGGAAATGCGTCTGGCTAGTTTCTAATAAGATAACCTATTTAAAAAGTTCTTCTTGGTTATTTTGTTTTTTATCTTCGATTGTATATTTCATTGGTTATAAATTCTTAGCAAGTCAATATATGTGTTTTTTAATAAACAATTATACCTACATTTACCTATACAATAAACAATACAGTTCATTAGTCAGGATAACTCTAAAAAAACTAATTCAATGTTTAATAATTATACAGTTATGGGTAAAGCTTACGCATTATCGAGTTCAATAATCAGATAATTAAAAAATAACTCCCAAAACGCTATTGCCGATAAATTTCATTAAATTAAAAATGAAACAAAATTTCGGTTTTATCTAAGTCATTAGACGAATGTTTCTAAATGCCCTTCTATTGAATCCGACCTTAGTAAATAATCTATAAACTCATCTCGCTAAAATAAATAAATCTCCGGCACAGATGACTAATATTTGATTTATGTTGTTCATTTGAATATTGCTTTTTCCACTATCTTAAAACAGGTTATTTGGAGCTGTCTGACTAGTGAACTGGACGATTGAATTATTTTTAATCATGGTTTTGCCTTTTCCTGATGCAGATATGGCACGGAATATGGCAATTTTTAGTATAAAGAAAAACCGTTCAATCTTCCATTCACTTTTTTAAGCTCAAATAAAACTATTATAATTATATTCATCACATTGCCAGAGTAGAACTATGTGAATCAAATAATTGTTGAGCATTAGTTTTTAGATTTAAGTTGTTTTTTATACCTAATATACTTAGTTGATTCACCCTTACTGATATTCAAAAAAAATAATCGAAATACTTCTTAAGATTTTTATGTAATATGATTCTTTACAAAGTTTTGTCAGTGTATAAATAAAACAATAAAAAAACTGCAGAGCAACAAACTCCGCTTTTAAATTTCGCAAGATCAAAAGAATATTTTGAAATACGCTCGCATGAATTATTTATTATTATCATAACACTACCGGACAATTACCAAAATGACCGTCCATGTTACACTGCAATAAAAAAGTGTTGGATTTGTTGTTTTGTTAGATCGGACCATGTGAGACCAGCCACCACAATGTATAAAACGATTACGCTTCTAAATTGCGTACGCCAATTTGCTGTTTCGATCAAGTTGCACTGCACACGTCTTTTTTTAATTGGTTGATTATATTAATTTGCCTACCAGAGTTTTACATAGATTTGAACAGTTATTTACAAGCTCGTATAACATTTTATTTAATATCGTATATTTAAAACATGGCACCTAACGTGTAATCATAAATATAATCATATAACCTAGGTAATATTATAATATTACTGTGCACAAAAATGAAGTGAGAGTAAATTCTTTCGAAAAGAGATTTTCTATTTTTTGAAATTCATTCATATTTTGTTTCTTCCTTTCTGTCTTTAATTCAAACAGTAGTTTTATAATATTGCCTATGTCCTATGATAATAATAGGCTAAAAATGTATTTTCGGAACATGCGATCCCAGGACTTCAAACATGATTATTATCGTATAGTATGAATATTAAAAAAGAAAAATTAAATATTCTATGGTAAAGATTTAATATAAATAAACAACAAGAGCTATTTTTAAAAAAAAGAGAGATTATTATTAATGCGTTTTAATTAGCTTATGTCTTTTCTAGGTACGTATGTCGTATATTGAGACTGCTTTTACGATTAAATGGGAACTTTGTGACATTTCGAGATCATACTATTGACAGCCGCATTATTAAAAACAAACATAGTTAGTTTTTCTCCTTTTTTTCCAATTTTGAAAACCCATGTTTCAGAAGCCATCTATTGATGATTTAGCAAACTAGAGCTGCATCTATATTATAAATCTATAAACGAGCAATTCTTGGTAAGAATTGATTTTTTGTTAATGATTCAAATGCCATCATTCTCCATAGGGCTTTTTCTAAGTTGTTTTCCCCGCACAATGTCACATTTGGGAATACAGAATTTTGAAGTATTAAAGACCACCCTAGCAAGAGTATTATTTTTTATGTGAAGATACATAATATAAAATCAATTTTGATAACTTTTTTATTTCATTTGTTGTGTTAAAAGTGGGCCACGTGCAGTGGCGGCTTAAGCAGTTGGGAGGCCCAAGACGCAATTAAATTTAGAGGCCCTTTTTTTCGAATTACTAAAACATAATTAAAAATATTATATGGGTTTTGTAGAATATATTTTATTTTGGGGGCCCTCAGGTTGGAGGCCCCAAGCGCGCGCCTCTTGCGCTTATGGGTTAATCCGCCACTGGCCACGTGTTTCGCTTATTTTTTAGCATTATCCCTGTAGCAATTGTCGGCAATGATGGCAAACGAATACAAATGACAAAAACATTAGCGATGAAGGAGACTCGAAGAACTTTGACGTAACATCGCAAGGTTTACGAATAAAGCCGCCGAATCCATTAAAGATACACAATATAACCAAAACAACATAACAACTTATATACTCTTGTATAATTGCCTATATTATGTTACTACTATATTTTTAACTATGTCATTATTGAGATAATGGCTTTTATTTTTAAATGCTATCAACAAAACGAAGAAGTCGTACAAATACCATTTTATGTTAATCGTCACAATAAAATTGATTATATCCGCTGTAGACCGGATTCCATGTTTTCTAAATTCGTCGCAGGTCGTAGGACCTGAAACAATGGCAATTTTTTGTTGATAAAAAGAATATTCCGACATCTTTTCCGGGAAAGCGATCGTATTTTAAAAGTTTTTATAATATCTTTGGTGTATGATGAATGGGAACTAATAAATTGCTGGACATGTTTACGAAATATCTCTGGAATGAGCTGAAACATCGTTTTTGAGGGCCCTTCAAAAAACTATGTATGCCAAAAAGTTTTGAAACCATTGCAAAAACGATCGATCGGGGTTTTATAATATTGTTTTTCATCCCATTATTTTTATAAATATGTCCGCTTTTAATGTGGATCATCCCGACCATAGTCAACACATTACTCTCGCTTTAACCCATTTTTAGAATGATTGGAAGGAGAATTCAAATGTTGCATATATCCTTGCCTTTGAACACGATTCAATAAACCTATAGAAAAATCATTTACAAGTGCGTGGATTTAAGCCGTTGGTCACCGCAATCCAGAACAACGAACAACCGAGGAAGATTCATATTATATTATATTTCTTTACATGTATAAATAAAGCAGAAAGATATAAAGCCAGCTCAACAATATTTTTTAAATAACTTTGACAGTTGTTTGCGCAAAGACGCAACATAAACTGCATAGGCCCAGAAATGTAGTAAAGAGGTGGGTGATTCTTGAAAACCTGTGGAGAATCTGACAATAAACTTATCTTTTGTGTGATTTGTCAGCAAATATTATTTTGCATTTTGTCATTTTATTAGAAATGGCATGAATCGAATTAACAAAATATTTGTATAAAGTTTTTATTTTGTTAACTTTCATAATACCGCATCGGGGTTGTTTAAGTCGGTGTCTCTCAACCTTATTGGGAGCGTGTCCCCTTTTGAGTGTCTTTATTTTTCTGTGGCCCCCCTACCATTGTTATGTCTTCCCATTAAAATGATAATTTCAAAAACCCACCTTTTTTTATAGCTCTTCCGAGATTTTCGAATCTAGAATGCACGTAATTTATTTTATTTACGGATTTACAAAAAATTGCTGAGCGACGTACGCCATTATGCTCTTCCCTGTATCGTTTTATCAATACCCGTGCCCCCCTCCTAAACTGTGTTGTGGCTCCCCAAAACAAAAATAAATATCTGTGGCCCCCGGGGGGGCCACCGTTGAGAAACCCTGGTTTAAATCATTTAAAGCGCTATTATAAGACGTGAATAACTTTGGCGTCAAAGGTTATCATTAGATGTAATTTTAAAGATCCTTGAAAACATTACTGTGTCATTTACACTTTTTTTTAATCGGGTCGACACCGATTGTGGCTAGCGGTACAAAAGCAAACAAAATTAATTCTATGACTATAACATTATTAATGTATGTTTTATGACAGATATAATAAAATTGAGGTTCGGTAAAACGAGTTAGAAGACTTTTTAATAGCTTTAGGTAAAAATAAAGATAACCAAGGTTTTTCTTT
This sequence comes from Himalopsyche anomala, assembly GCA_031772345.1. Taxonomy (NCBI): domain Eukaryota; kingdom Metazoa; phylum Arthropoda; class Insecta; order Trichoptera; family Rhyacophilidae; genus Himalopsyche; species Himalopsyche anomala. Next base: position 25,929,191 of record CM062826.1, read on the forward strand.
TTTTGTGTTTCAAAATTTGTTAGATGGTTAATGTTAATGGCACCCAGAAAATAAATTATTTTAGACAAAAATTCTTATATGTAAATTTTTAATAAAACTAAAAAACAAATTTGATTCAGCTACATTAACTTCTTCTGTTTATAAATCGCCAAATTTGCCTGATAAACGCGAAAAATATCGTGAAAATAATCAAAAGTACATTGTCTATTATTACATTTGAATTTCAATTCGGAATCATTTTCTGCAGTTATTATAACGACTTACCATTCAGCCAATTATATATTAGAGGTATTATTATTATAAATGCAGCCCTTACATGGCCCAAGGGCGATGCCCGTGTAACTAAATTTGAAAATCAACTCAAGAGAGGAGATCTAACTAATTATTAAAAAAATATATTTTTAAAGTAGTATTTATTTCAAAGCATTAAATTGAATACTCTATGCACTATAGTATTTTATAATTTTTAATCAGTACCTATAAATTCAAGTACATACAATTAAACAATGTTACCCTACTAGACTAATAGGCTGGGATTAAAAGACAAAAATGGAATTTCACCCTACTAGATTCATTCAAGAATATAATTCATCACACACATCCATAGTCTATTTTGGTGAAAAGGCAATATAATATTTAGTAGCACAAGAAATATGTTATAAAATTCATAACTGGTATACATTGTTTTTTTCACTTTAGTAAAACGGAGTTATATTTAGTATATTATACCAATCCAATAAACTATTATAAAAAACTATTATAAAAAATCATTAAAAAACATAGATTTGATATTATTATTGGCGGCGAATTGAGCTTGGGACTTTGTTATTGCGAAAAAACGTCAATTAAACATATATTTTTTTAATATACAACATCGTAGAGTTCAATTAACAATATCAACAAATTAGAGAGTTTTTTTAAATGTATTGTCTATACAGCGGCCCGGTCTTTTATTATTTCTTCTGACATATTGTTGTTATTAAATTTTATATATTCAGGTAAAGTTGCGCAATACAACACATTAATTTTTGTGAGACTGTATGAAAATATTGTGCCGAGCCTATCTCTCAATTGGATTGGGAATTGGTCAGCGAGATTTTGACCCAAAGCTTTAATTGTGAATGATATGTATGATGAATTGAAGTATTATACAATTTCTAAGCTGGAGCAGGTAGTAATAATGTTTGTACGTGTGATTTTTGATTAATCAAAACAAACAACATGATTGTGGTATATTCTCAATCAATTATTTAAGTTGTGTTTTGCAGCATGCGCATTTTAAGCCCTCAAAGAATTTCAGATATGCTGTCATCTTGATTGAATTGAATTTTACTTGGAACAAGCAACTTCATCATAAAATAACTTCTCCTTCTTCTTGGCGCTATAGTCCGGGCCCAGTTTGAACCTTTCTCGCCTCAATCAATCTCCTTTGCCCTCCTACGCCAGTCGCTGACCTCCGGCACTCGCCGGTCCTGTGACACCCCGTCTATCCAGCGAAGTCACGGTCTTCCAAAGCTTTGTTTTCCCTAAGGGGTAGTTAATGTTATTACATTATTCTGACGACGATGTACGGTGACGAATTATCCCATAAGCGCAAGAGGCGCGCGCTTGGGGCCTCCACATCTTAGGGGCCTCAAAAATAGTATAAATATTCATTATGTTCTACGAAGAGTTTTGCAGCACTTATATGTCATTCAAAAAACAGGGCCTCCAAAGTGCTTAATCCTCCACTGACGATGTAGTAGAATTACATATGAAATGTATTTTAAAATATATACGCTATTTTGTATTCTTATAATACTGTATTATATTATTTTTTAAAAGCAATATTTATGAATAACGATTTTAAGTGATCCAACAAGAGAAAATATGTTAAAACGACACCTTTAACGTAAATATCTTAATCCCAGTCGGTTGATAAAAAATGTCGTTATATTTCTTAGTTATCTTTCACCTCTCACGAAAGATCACACACACAGTACGCAAAGTCAAGACGGTCGAGGGTCGCCGATGCACCGATGCGTGTGTAATTTTTCATTTCGTCTTTTTCTTCTTTCTACCTTTTGTTATTACGTTCAGGTGAGTCGAAGAGGTCGACCCACGACTCGGATACGGCGCGGTTCAAATACATTTATGAAGTGCGTACGATTGTTTGAGACCTATACTCTTGGTGCTTATAATAAATTGATGTTTACTTTACGCAATCTTCTACGTATTATTTATTTTTATCTATGATCTTCAATGCTGCAATAAAAAAAGCTGCGTTTGCATTCAATTGGATCTGTTTGTTTACACGTAATTAGAACATACTTATTTCTTGGATCTATTGTTGAACTGATGATTGTTACGCAAGTTTAAGAATTAATGATAAGAATCTTTGATGGACGTAGAATCACCTAATAGAAAAAAGAAGAAATTTGATATACCAGAGAGAATTAATTATGCTATTTTCCAGTATAAATTCATAAGTGGATCTGGGCCTGGCCCTTACAAGCTATTTCCACCACGGGCCAAAATTTTACTTTCAAATTTATCAATAAAAAATATGGATCGATTAATTTGTTTATTGTGGTTATTTCTAGTATATATATACAGCGATGGGCTGCCAATACGTTAACAAAGAGCTCGCTTAATCTCAAAGCAATTTTCAGTGTTCAGGGGAAGGAGTGAATTTTTTTATCACTCCTATGCAATTACTTAAATAAGCAATCAATTGTTCCTAAATACACTTATCCTATGTAAAATATGCAATTAACTGTACAATTTTCAATGTAAATGTCTAAAAATCTACTACTGTGTATACTGAAGCTGTCGTATATAATATATAAATCATTAATTGCAGTCATACACTTATTTAATCTAAAACATTCTTTTGTCTTAAATTAACAAGGGGCTCGCGCGATCCCCTCCGAGCCTCCTCCAGCCCACTCCTGTATATATATAATATGACCAATAACAGTACAATTGTAGCTTTTCATACAATGAATGTATGTGCTTAAATATTAAATTTTTAAAATTAAAAAATGAAATAATATTTTTCCGAAGAAATTTTTCACATAGCCCACTTGCTACTATGCAGATATCAAATATTAATTAACTGAATGTGAAGAAAACATAATTTATACATTTGGTAATGGAATATAATAAACCACTATTTACATCAGGGACGGTGTACTTTAGTTTCTTCAATTATATGGCATTCTTATAATATAAGTTACACTAAAATTATTAATGATAAACATGTGTAATTAACATACGACATCAGTTAATTAGACAAGGTTAATAAACAAATCGCCACCGTTCTGGCAGAAGTTGGTAAGTAACAAAAATGCTCAAAAAAATAATATGATTTTTTTATACCAATTCGTTGTCTGGAATAATTCATTTGGTGCATTGATTATACCAGTTTTCCAAATAAATCATTCATTTATTATTAATGCCTGTTTAAAAGCCGACATTGTCCTTGTCTATTAATTTTAAACTCTTATTTGCGTCATATCGGCATTAATGTACCTATCTATATTTTGATATTATAATTATCTATGTAACATAAAAATATACCGATGCTAGAGAATTTATCCTAAAAGTTGAAATTTTTAATTTACTGTTTAGTCAGAAATATCAATTTGTAACATATCACATAACAACTTCTACCAGAACAGTGACGAAATATGTTTATTTATTTATTAAGTCATTATGTGCTTCTTTCCGACACGAGATACTTTATAAAAACTTAGACATTTCAGATAGTTAAGCTCAACACTACGTATTGATTGAATTGGCATTTACTTGCCAGGACTCCATTGTAATAAGGAATATACTGCGTCCCTGTTCTGATTGGGAACAGACAGGGGGGTAGAGATCTGCACGGGCCGAAATTTTACACAATTACCCGGTCCGAGCCCGAAAGACTCGGGCCCGGGCCGGGTCAAGCCTGAGTCAAATATCACCCTTGTTACCCGAACCCGACCGAAGCCCAGATTTATACTCCTCAGGCCGAAAAAAAACCGTTTTTTACAAATTTACAACAATTTACGATTCTCTATAGAACTGGTAATAATAAAAATCACCATAGCTGACTTATGACACGAATATAGTCTGAAATATTTTTCTGAAGAAATAAATTCCTTACCCGGGCCCGGCCCGAGCCCGAATCTCAATTGCGGTTACCAACGTTCCCTCTAATCTTTCTATTATGTGTGCGGACCATCAACTTATGTGAGCAGTAAATTTTCAGCAAAATAAAAAATGTGCGCAAATATGTAAGTAGGTGCTCACTGACGCTAGATTTGGAAGATTTCGTGAGTTTAGTATTTAAACAAAAATAAAATTTGGTGAAACAAACTTGTTTTTAAATATTTCTATGTGCGGGGATGGAAATATGTGTGCGACCACATTTCGGAAAGTGTGCGCGCGCACACGCGCACACCTTAGCGGGAGCATTGGGCCGGTTACCCGCCCGAACCCAGCCAGCGGGTCGGACCGGGTAGGGGGGCGAGGGCCAGGCCCGTGCAGACCTCTACAGGGGGGCGATTGGCAGCCATCGCTGAGATTACGTAACAGATATTACTGCATTTAAAAAAATATCCTTGAAGGAGTGAAACTCTGCTTACTTTTATTTCCATTAGTTTGGGTAACGCACGTAGTTCTCTTTTGAAATAATATGTAGTAACATTCGCTAGAGATATTTAAACAACATCAATTATTATCGGGTGAAATTCTTTTCCATTTTTGTTTTCCACAATTGCCTGGGAATAATTCTTTCCCGTGAGTCAATAATGGTTGCATGTGTGAAGGTTTCAGCGATAAGCCGATTAAATTTACATTAGTCAGCATCTCCTAAGCCCGTGCTGCGTCAGGCGAGGACTCAACCATAACGAAATATGCTATCACAATTTACAATTAGAACTTCCGGAGCTGGCAAATTTTATTCGCGGCGTCGATGCGCTCGGCTGGCTTCATCCACATCCACTTGGCACTTTTCGCGACTCCTAACCAGCGCCGAGCAGACATTTTGATCCAACACGCCATCAAATGATAACAATGTGTATGTATTTTATATTCCTTTGTAGCATGCGTGATAGAGTACTGCTAGAATGCTGAAAGATTGCCAAACACGTATTTTTGTGTAGAATATTTTCTTAGCATAAACAATCAATAAAGATACCATATATACGCATTGTTTCAAAACTCGAAACTTTTTACTTGTATTATTATTTTCCGAAAAAAATTACGATGAACTTTTCTCAGACACAAGGCGAGACTTTTATTATAATTTGCTGGGCTGGAATTCGATAAACTTCCAACCGTATCCATGAGTATAGTCAAAACTGATAGATATAAGTAAATTTTACATCGACTCATTTCAAATACTTAAATGTATAACTAGTCTCAATAAAGCAAAGTAATTAGCGCTCAAATATAAATATATATAGAACGCTTGTTTCCCAAGCCCAAATTTTTGAAGCCCAAATTTCATAAAATGAAGTATATTTATGCAAATAAAGCACGTTTTTTTTGCACAAGTCCCACAGTATTATGAAATAATAAGAACCTCTTTTGCTCATCGCAAGCAATTTCAACTGATGATCAGATTTTATACAATTAAAAATGCTTGTGCTGAACAATACCAGTCCTGGTCATTTCATAAAATTGAGGAAAAAATGTGTTTTATTTTTATAAATATAATGAATTTACACCACGAATTGATATTTGACTGTGTTTTTGACGACAACACTTCCAAACAGCTTGTGTTCTTCTATGTTTACCTCCACATTCAATTTTGCTAACAATACGCGAGAAAACTAATTTTATGTCGTGCTGAATGTTCAAATATTACTATAATGCCTTAATTAGTTATTTTATATATTAACGATGTTTGTAAAATGAATTGAATATTAAAACAAAAAACTTCACACGATATTTCATCCAACAATTTGTATTCAATATAAGTAGGCTATTTTCCTTTATTTAAATTTATATTTAGATCTAATTACTGCAGTTTAACTTATTAATATTATTTTATGATAAGATGTACTAATGAAGATTTGTTAAAATAATGGTTTCCTGCTATATAGAGGAATAAAAAATGGCTGATTAAAATGTTTTTACCACATTGAGTAAGTCATTTATTTTTTTATTGTAAAAAAATCTTCTTTGTTTACATTTCGTATTTACGTATTATTATGAATCTACAAATATTTATTTTTAAATTATGATAAAAAAAGAATATATTATTATTGTTTTCCCTTATCTACTTGTTTATCCCTACAACATGGAGATTCCTATGCAGATTCTTAGGTTGTTTAGCAGTATAGGAGTAAAGACTTTATACCAGCGATGTCCAACACACGGCCCACGGGCCGCATGCGGCCCAGTTGAAGATTTTCTGCGGCCCTATTGGCCGTCTACAAATACATTTTGCATGATATTATTCATAAATCTAGCAAAAAAAAGCACTGACGTGAATTTGCCAAATTTATATCAGCATTTTGTGTATGACATCCAATTGTTTTCATGACAGCTGGGTAACAAATGGAGTTAATAGACCTCAAATCAAGCATCGGGTTAAAATGCATGTTTGAAGAAATTAAACGTGAGTTTTATCAGAAATATATCCTCGAGGATTAATATCCAAAAATTAAAAAAGGTGGCAATATGCATTACAGCTGCATTTGGGACCACATATCGCTGCGAGTCGTTCTTTTCAAAATTGGAAATAGTAAAAACGAAATGTCGCAACAAGCTGGCCGATGAAAACTTAACCAATCAACTGCGATGTGCATCGAATAAATTACCAGTCAATATAAAAAAAAATCAAATAGTCTGAAAAAACAAGTGCCACATTAATTATTAAATAAATAAAATGTTCTCATAATTGTTTGGCTGTTTTTAAAATAAAGAAAGTATCATCGTAATTATTAATTAATAAATTGTTTTTTATGCGGCCCACCATATTACCTGTCATATTTTATTTGGCCCATCAAACGATTTCTGTTGGACAACGCTGCTTTATACCCTTTACTCAGATGTATTCCAGCTAAGTTTTGTCTAATTAAAGAATCGTGCAGCTGTTTACTTCTTATGAAGAAAGCAAATAATAAAAACCCCTTGCAAATAATGACTAAATAGGTTCAATTAACCACAGATTCCTCATGGCTATTTGAATATATGAAGTATCCAGCTGCATAAATCTTCAATTAAACAGAAAAAAGCTAGAATACATGTGAGAAATGTGAAGGAGAATGTACATGGCCAATGAAAAAATAAGAAGGAATAATGCAAATGGTTTGCTTTCTTACAGAATACATTATCTCCTACAATACCTGTACCACGAATGGCACACTTGGAAACACTGGAAGCTAAGGCTAGTGATTTTTTACACATTATTATATTTATTTCCATAGTTTACTTTGCGTTGAAACATATACATTTTTACCTAAATGATAAATGAGATACTATAAAATTTTGAAACAATCATATCACCTACTTCGATTTTGAAAGGCTCCTGTAAACATTTCAATGATCACATTGCCTATGTGAATAACAAGATATCAACTTTTTGTTGGTGTACAAATTTGAATCCAAAGTGTTCAATAAACTTTATTCAAATAGTTGGGATTGTTTAATAATTATATATCTATTATATTCATTAATATAGATGGCAAGCATTGAAGTATCATTGTCGACAGCTCTACGAAGAAGAAAAAGTGGATCTCTTGGCGGAAGAATGCCTCTTACTCAATCATCACCTGTTCCACTAAAAGAAAAAGAAAACATAATCCATAGGTAAATTTTAAAGACATTCATTTGTAAAGGTTGAATAATGAAAACTATTTTTATCATTGATATAATATATGTAATAACTTTTGATTTTAGCATGAAGGAGCAACTAAGTACAAAGATGAATATGATGGGAGCCAAAAATGGATTTGGTGCACCGCCTTTAGCTCAACTGGAACGTGTCACAGCTGATGATCATCTTTCTCGGCTTAAAGTGGACATGGATGCAAAGAGACTGATCATTAATAACCTCAAAATGGCTTTGGATAGATTACAAATCACAGAGTGAGCATAAATTCTATATCAGACCTATTTATATATTTCAAATTATTGTTAATCTTTCAGGGACAGATACTCTGACATATATAAAGAAACAGTTAGGGAGGTACTTCATTCGTAATATCAATCAGAAACATTATTTACACAGTTATATGTATTAAAATATTTTTATCATCATTATTACTTTGTTGAATGTTTCCCTTATTTAACTAATGATTGAATAGGTTGTGAACAAAAGACTCATAGAGGAGGATCATATGATATTAATTATGCGATATATTATTTGTAAATCACAGAAACTTGGCAAGTAAAGGAATATTTTTATATTTTGATATCAGAGCTATAACTTTTTTTACAGTAACATCGACGTCCGGATACAACAAGCAGAACTAGAGTACCAGTTGGGTCGGGAAGAACTGGAACTGCTGACATTATTGGAACAGAGTAGAGCTTTGCAGCTATTGATTGAACAAGATGACTACTCTAAAACAAAACAAGACCACCAGACCATATTCAGGTTTACACAAAAAAAATGCATATCTTAGTACATTTAGAAACAGAAAATTAAAAATAATTTCTGTATTAACCTTTGAGTTCCTAGCAGAGTGCATTCACATACAAAATTCTTCTTATTTCAACCATTCGCTAAATACCAATAATATCTAGCTGATATTTATTACAATTTTCAATAATACCTCACTAAATCTAATGCAAATATTACGCATATTTGTCTGGAGTCACTTTGTACCCCGTCGCTCCACTATCCTATTTTCAACGTTTCGGTACTAAAGTGTCAACAGAATTTTCATCTGTGATCTTCTATGTAACTGTCAAACAAAGGAAAGGAAAAGGATATTGCTAAGGAATAAAATAATGGGCTATGGACAGAATTAGTTATTGCCTTAATCTCTCTATCTTTGCTTGAAGGGTTAAACATATTTATGACATGATAGTTCTGGGTAAAAGTTTAGTGCATGTATTCTAAATTCTATGCAAAAAATTTGGATGTTGTGTAACCGAAATAAATGGAAACCCGAGAATGTTACCATTCAACTCTGGTAATTGACAGAAATCATTGCTGGATTTAAGCATTCAAATTCTCTTTACTAGTTTCTTATTCGATTTCTGCTGCCAAAACTATTTCTTAAAATGTAGATAATGTCATTAAAAGCTATAAATTGCTTTCAGATGTATCGAGAATTCAGAAACTGTAACACTGCATGCTGCAGAGCTGGAATACGATCCAAAGAGCCCGCAGTTTGGAGCCGGGACTCGCCCGCGTCATTGGGGGCTTTGGTTAGATTGGGCTCTTCCTAATACTGGCATGTGTAAGGGTGACCGGTCAGTAAACCATTTTTTTTATTTTTGACTGATGGATTCTAACAGAATAATGTGATATTAAATAATATTTATATCATGGTTTTATAGTTATTTATTTATTTCATCATGAATTTTAATCAGTCATCTTGAAAATTAAAACAATCTATGAATAAAACTAAAACTTCCAAGTGCATGTGTGATTTTAAATGCAATTATTTCATTTTTCAATATAATATGATGAGACTTATGGTGACATCTGTTCTGTGCTAAGGAATTTTTGGAAAGCCACTGTTAAATCAAGCCTTTTAAATTTTTAAACAAATGACATAATTAGATATCTTTTCATAAGATTTTAATATATTCTTTTTCAAATATAGTGTGACTTTTCTGTTGAGTATATTTTTATAATTTGTGCTGGGTACTTAACTTAATCCAAAAAAATGTCAGCGGAAAAACACAGATAAATCTGGCAGATCACCTTATAAATGTAGGAGGCACACGCTTGGGGCCTCTGAATTTTAAGAGCCTCAAAAATAGCATATATTATTTAAAGCCCATTTATTTTAAGTTCAGTTTTCAATACTTATTTCTATTTTAGGTAGTTTTTTGAACAACAGGACTTCCAAATTTTATTACGTGTGGGACCTCCCAAGTATATCATAGTTCATCCATCACTGCTCGTTAATTATGATAAGTGTTTTACTCTATAATTAGGGTTTTAAGTATGTAATCGACTGTGCCATTTGTTTATTATTGTGTATTATAAAAAAAATAAAGTCAGTATTCAGGACCTGATTTATGGTGCTGTATTTTGGGGATCTCTGATCTATGCTGTGGACTGATGGAGATAACACTATCACTATTTGAATAAACCCAACACAATTTTTTGCAAGATTCTAGTACTCTTTTTCAATAACTAAATAATTAAATCAAAAGATATCACAAAGTGTTTCGCAATGACTACGCAATTATGCTTATTATCAATTTACCATTATAAATTGGCCGCCAGCAGAAGTCAAAACTAAAATAGTTAATCAATACTGTGGAGATAAAGTCAATACAATTGAAAATGTAAAGTGTTTCGAAAATAATAAAGAAGTGATAATTCCAATCAATAACATTGCCGATTGCGTGGCGACCATCTCGACCATCTGGTAAAATCTTATGACAGCACTACTTTCATGACACTAGCGCCCTCTTTAAACAGACAACTTATAATAGTTGATCATTAGCTTATTTATATATTATACACAAACATAACATCAAGGAATCAGTCTTGCAGTTTGTATATTAAGTATATATTTTTTTAAATATTATATTAGGTTGCTAGAAGTAAACGGAAAGATTGTACTCTCAAAAAGCAAAGAAGATATGATTCGTTTGCTGAGTATTTCTCCGTCCCCTGCCAAACTGGTTGTCATGAGAACGAAGCCTCGACCGATTTCCACGCCTACAGCCCACTCTAATTCCAAGGTAAGTCAATTCATAGATTCATAATGTATTTCATAGAGGGATATTTTTCTGAGTTCTGAATTCTTTGCTTTTGTTATGACACAAATAATTGTGTAATAAAGACAAAAATTTGATTAGACTTATTGACTTTTTATAGTTAAATTTATTTTTTAAAAAAAGGAGTTGTATTTGTCTGTTGTTTTACGACTCCGACTCCGCAGCCAGTGAAAATAACTTTGACTTGAGCAATAACATTACTTTTTGATATTCTTTTTTTAAATTTTCAAATGCTTTTAATTTATATTATCCCAACAATGCAGACATTACTATGTATATCTTTGTATGTAAACTATTTTTTTCGTTGAAAATCTGATTGCAATAATAATTAGGTATTGTGACCGCAGCATAAAGGCGATTGAATTGTTAAGAATAAGTTCAATGCGCTTAGTCTAAGCCTACGTAAAAACTCATGACATTAAAATGTTAATTATGTGTATATAAAGCTGTAGATTTATCGTGCCAAGCAACAAAAAACTATAACGATTGTTTTTATAGTGTTGAAAAGTGTTTATTTTTTTGTTGCAACCTGTGGAATAATATTGGTAGCAAATTCTAATGTTAATTCTATTACATAGACATCAGAGCTCGGATGGAATAAAGAAAAAGAACGAGATGAAGAAGGACTTCGCAGTGATAACTTACGGCTGACGCATCGAATAACCTATCTCGAAGAACAAGTAGCTGATCTTCTTGACAGAAACAAATCGCATGACCCAGAGGTAAATAAATATACCATTTTTTTTGCTCTCTGTGACATTTATATGCTAATTATATTTGATATCTTTCATAAATTATTTAAGTTCTCTTCATTTTAATTTTTTACAATTTGTGACACTTACAGACATCTCATTATCTTCATATCAGCAACAAAATGTCTTTTTCAAATAATTATATCTCATATATAAACAAATACAAAACCATTTAGAGTGTCAATGGTTATGTATTTCTTTTTTTATCATCAAAGTTTTAGATGGTAAATTTTTAAAAGTCAAGATATATATATTTCCATTTTAAATCATTTCTGTGGAATTCTATGAAATCTGTTTGTTGCTCAGTTCCTCAAAAGATTCCTTTTTTAAGAGAATGGGAATAGATCAATAAGATCAGAACAGGACTGGCGGTTAGCTAATCGCTTTTACTATGTCTCGTCTTTAGATTAGGATGGGTGGGAAGGAAATTTAGCCATTACGTACATCTATGCCTTCAAGCAAAAATCCATAAATTGAAAAATCAAATTTATGAAACTGCGAACTTTGCAACCAAAGCCAACGGCATTGACCGCTCAGCCAAAAAACCAATGTCTGATAACAAGAAATCTTAAATCATTCATTTCATTTAATGCAGAGATCTATTGATATGTTTGGGTTATTTACGGTAATTATTTCACTTCTGAATCTTTATTTGCCCTAGCACAGGGGTCGGCAAACCACATGTGGCTCTTCAGACATCTAATCTTTAACTTATCACATGTTTTATCATAAAAATCTATATATACATATATTACATATCTACGGCTCTTTGATACCTTTGGTAACTTTTCTGTATTGACTTTTTTTCTTGACAACTTATTCTCACTAGAAAGTCTGTAGATCCCTGGCCTAAGATAACTATATATGCACTATCACCCATGATACCTTTACACAGTGGTGTAGCAAGGGGGGGGGCGAAGGGGGCGAACCGTCCCGGGCGGCACATTTCTGTGGGCGGCATTTTCGAAAATGAACAGAAAATTTTGAAAGTAATATGAAAATAAAGATTGACATGTATACAAAACCAATGTAAGCAATATCACTTTCACTATATTTTCTTCTGCCCACTGACAATATATACTATTTTGGAGGCGGGATTTTTGAAATTTTCAAAGGTAAAAAAACAAATACAAATTGTTTTGGATATAGAATCAATGCGAGCTTTATTTCAATATTATGCTTTCTTTCGACTACCAATAGTTTTGCAAATGGTTGATTAAAAATGAATCATTAATGATATATAATTATTCATTCTTATTGAATAACAGGTAATACTATACCCTAAGGGGCGCTGTAATTTTTTAAAATTCACTCTGTCTATAACAGTGTACAATCGCAAGATAGATAGCTACATTAAGATTAATATATATTGTAATAAGAATCTGCTTTTTAGTGCCAAATATTTTAGCGAATTATTTTTATTTGCAGGTCCAACTTATTTCACAGCATAAAATGATGACATCTACCGTGCAAACGCAAAAAAATGTTACCAATATTAATATAACATCGGATCCGAGCCCGAAAATGAATCAAGCCGTATCAGAAGTGCAAGTGTTTCAAAAAGGGCCTGACGTCACTGCGATCGTAGCGAACCTTCCCGGGCTAGAAGTGGGAACTGCGGAAACTAACGCCAACCTTCCGGTGATACGACCGAGGTCGAATCAATCATGCTGTACAGGGACACAAATTGAAATTGAAAACTCGCACGACATCGCATTAAAACTTAGCAGCTTGAAAGAACCCAACACCAGGTCCTGCAAATCTTCTCATTCGCATCTACCTTATAACCATAAATCTCATAAAAATCCTACAGGCAGTCACAGGCTACACCCGTCCAGAAGTTCTCATTCCTTAGATTACGGCGAAGATGGATTAGATTTCAATTCTGAAATGAAAAAATATGGTATACGTCAGTCGCAGTCCAATAATTTTATACACAAATCGAAAGATTCTAAAGAATATGATTACAATAGTGAAACATCTTCGGCATTACAAATTATAAGAAAGAATCAAAGACAATTATTTGAAGCCAATTACGCGAACACAAAAGAACAGAAATATTTTGCAAGAAATCAAAGTGATGATAATTCAGATGTTGTTAAAATTCCTAAGCGTGAAGGCCGAAAGAGTTCAATATTAGAATATTTCGATAGCAGAAGGACGAATAGAGAAAGCAGTGACGTGCGGAGCGTAGACACGTCAGATACTGAAAAACATTCACATAAAGAAAGGTTACTAGGTCCGAGTCGTAAATCTATATTACTGAATAGAAAATTATCAAAAACACCCGAATTGCAAGGATTGGAGAACAATGAATTCCATCCTGACAGAGATTACGTGGATCATCGAATAGATGGAAAAATAATTCAAAACGCTCACAAATCTAGCCGACGAATGTCTAGATTGCACGTGAGAAACTTGAAGTCCCCCGATTGTGACTCCGAACCCTCTCAAAACGACAATGACAAGTACAAAAAGAACCGAACAAAAATATTAGATTACACTTCCGAACCTAACTCCGTCTTGCAAGGCCACTATAAGAAACAGTGCGATCATTTAGACAGGCCGCGTCCGAATCCTCCGAAAAAGCCTCTGCGGTTATCGCTGCACCGCGCACAGAGCATGCAGTCTGTCGAGCAGACAGAAACGCAGCCTAATCGATTTTATCTGCACGATCCCACGCAAGCCGATGGGTCTGCGCCTACTGTCGTCAACGGCAAAGGAAAATATTCTCATAAGTCTGACAAGAAAATCTTAACTGACAGTTTATTCAATACAAACAAAAACAAAGTTGAAAGCCATATGAATTATATAGAAAGCGGATACGCGCCGACGAAACGAGGTCTAGAAAACGAATGTGTTGAATTTTCAGAACCATTTCCTATTGAAGAATACACCGCATTAAAATATAATGACTGCAGTCGAGAAAATAATAACAAGATAAAGAAGCGCATGCACAATGGTAAACTATCTCTTACATCCTCTCAAACGTCTGTCACCCACAACACCGAGGAGACAGAGAGATACAATCGAAACGTGAAATCAAAAAGTGGGTCTCTTTCATCAATTCCAAAGTCTCCCAGTGCCGCGCACGCTGAAAATAATCATGGACATTTTAAAGACTGCATTGGTGCAGGAAATCCAACCGATACGTATATCTTAAGCGGGGGAAAGAGCAGATCAAGGTCTGACATTCACGCCAAGATACTGCAGGCGGATGAAGTATCCAACTCGGGCAGAAGCAGTTATTCAAATTACGATCAGTGCGAGTCGGCGAGTGAAAGATCTCGGACTTCACATAAAAGTTCATCAGGATTTAGGTGGCCTTCTTCGTCTGTGTTCAAAAACATTGAAATCAAAAGTTCCAATAAAATATTGGATAAATAAATTATATTAAAACTACCGACCTTGTAAACAATATAAATTTTGTGTATCTAGTGCAGGAATTATTCAGAAAACAGAACTTTCTATTTATATATACATACTACGTCTAAAATTATTATGCTGTAGAAAATGTCCAGGAAAATAGTTTAATCTAATTTAAATTGGAAATGCTTTTATTTAAGATTTCGACTGGCGGTGCTTCGTGGATTCAAATGGAAATACTTTGTTAACTGGTGTTTTCACACAACCAATCAGAAAAACAAATATATAATGTAGTCTACATTAGGATATTAGTCTATTTGAGTATCCAGCTATAAAATTCAATTGCCTTTTGTCAAAAGCATTTTTATTTTTCACATTATGTTCAAAGTTTATCGACCAAGGGATATGTGTAATTAACACACTGTATCTAAACAGATACAGTATTTACAAGTATATAATTTTTTTCCTGTCAATTTAGATTCTAATGTGAATTATTTTACCTCATTCCACTCGCCTCCTGAACATTTTTCTTCGCGGATCTGATACGCCACTGTATTATTTATTCTAATATTGTAGGTGAAATGAAAGACAAATTAAATATTCGAAATATATATATATATTTATTGCCTTAATCGTATAGCCCTACAAAATAGATTTTTATTGCCTCACAACTAGAGAAAATATATTTGTTATAAAATGTGTATTTATAGAAAAGAAAGCTAAATATACAATTTCTGTAATAATTACTGTACATTGTAACTTAAAAATATACACTACTGTCAGTAGTAAACATAAAACCGCCTCAATCGAAACTGTTTTTCCTTTACTTAAGTATACCCATAAGATTATGTCAAAATAATCTTGAAAAAGAAAAGAATGTATAAAACATAAGTGCGTCTATTAAAATATAAATACAGTGGAACCCTGATTCGATGTTTATTAAACGTCCCTTGAAAAAGGAAACAATTGCGAGAATAAAATTAATGTGAATGTTGAAAAAAAACAGGAAAGTTCTACTTCCTAGCAACAATTGAGTTGAGAGTTGACGGTACTAGTCCCAAAAATTTTCTTTGTCAACATGGATTTCAGCTGGATTTCTTTCAACATCTTGAATTTTTTTCCGTTTCTCAGCTAGAGTTCTTACAGTTTTCATGGTGCTTGTTTTCTTCCAAGTGAAGATAATTCACGAAGGGAGATGCAAAGGAAAAACTAGCAAGATGACTGACCAGTAAGTAACTATACTTAATGAGAACACTGGTTCTCATTAACTTGGCAGCAACAACGTAGAAAAATCATAAACAGTAATGTTTGCAGACTTGCAGTCTCGATCATCTAAGCCAGAGGTAGGGAACCTTTTCTTCTCTAAAGGCCGCATTCATTTTTCTGATTCGACATAAAGTCGCAGTAAACATCGAGAAATTTTAAATCCTCAATTCGCTATACTTTTTCCCCAGATATCTTCAAACCTCGTTTTTTTTTTTTTTAGCTCACCGAGGAATTTGAAATCCTCAATTTGCTATACTTTTTCCCCGGGTATCTCCAAATCTCGTTTTTCCAGAATTGGCCAGAAGGCTGCACCAGAGTGGCCAAAAGGCCACGGGTTTCCCACCTCTATTCTAAGCCATCAGGATGGCTATGGCGGCTGGATAACAAATTTTCGACAGAACGATCAATCAATACAAAATTGTGACAGGACTAAAACATTCAAATGATAAACGGGATAAGAATGAATGCATGATTATTTCACAAAGTTCTTACGGGTCTTTGGCCAGGACTATAAAAAATAATGATTAATGCGGGAAATCAAAAAATTTGAGAACAATACATCGGGGTTCCACTGGACTTAGATTTTTGATGATGAGCATCACAGAATATGGGGTATTGTGTGCTACAGATATTTGAATACATTAATTAGTATTAAAATTATCACTGGCAGAAATACATTGAAATTTATTCACACATGACCGAAAAAAACTCTTAACTAAACACAACAAGTTTACGTATTATTTGGATCAAACTTAATCAATATTATATGAAATTAAATGCTTTTTTCATATGGCTAAGAACACATGGTTTCAAAAATGCAATTCAATATTACGGTGATAGTATGATATTGATTATATTTTAAGCCAGGGGTCTCCAAACAGCCCAATAGCCGAGGCTGGCCAGCGAGCACCACCGACCGACCCGGAACGCTGACATGATTTTGGTAGTAATACAAAATAATAATCCAACGTTCCTACTTACTAGAAAAAAACTCACTCCGGTACATAACACAGAACAAAAGAATAGAATTTAACATTGTTATAGTAATTGGTAATATTTACAGTGCCGATTCACAAAAATAACTTAAGGTGATTTTCAGTCAACTCGGATCTGGGTTGATAATTTTGGTATATTTCATTTTAGTGAAAGTATCAGCTTACCATATTTTTTTTTCTTTTTAGTAACAATCCCTGTACTGGCAATGGTCTTTCTAATAGTAATTTCTTTAACTATTTACAACCTTAAATCGACAGTAGCAGTCGAGACAAAAGAAGCCCAGCAATTCTGGCATTTATGACTGCATATTTATTGTTTTGTTTTAGAAAAGTTGCAGTCGCTTTATACAAACCAAACTTAGCCTTATGGCCGCTGTAGAAAAAAGTATGTCTTTACCTAGCACGTCGGCCAAAATTTGCAATTGTTAATTTAATCAGTTAATGACGAGATAACTCGTGTCTCTGGCATGTTTAGCACGAACAATTTTATGCGATATCTCGTCTGTGGCAGCCATCGAGTTAAATTTTTTAGTTAGAAAATAATGTCAATTTTACTCGAAAAGAAAATATGTCATGGAATTTCATATATTGGAATTTTTAGATTGAGTATTTCCGTTATATTCACAAATATTCAGATGAATAAAATGACACCGGTTAGGCTACATTATCTGAAAAATGATTCCTTATATATTAAGATTTGACAGTTTTTCAATTTCAAGCCATCATCTATATAGCTAGCGTTAAAAACATTTTCTGTTCACACTTGCCTTTTGATTCTCTAATAATATTTTTCATACTGGTACATACTACTTACATTAATCATATCACATATTTTTACAGTTGTTCCTTTCCAACCTCGTTTATTATCTTATCATCCTATTTTCCAGCATTATAAACTGTACGTAATTTTTATTACCTATTTTTACTTTTTTCCTTTACAATTCTATTTGACTACAAGGACAATTATTTATTCCGATGACTTTCAGACAGATAATTAATACAACTTATGCCCGTAACAAAAAACAAAGGTACATCTGAATTTTTATAAAAAATGAAATAAGTAAATAGTGTCAAAAAGACATCCTACATTTACTGCTTAAGATGTGTAACGATAGAATCAATAAATAATCATTATCATATATTAAAATAAATATTCCTCTCGGTCTATAACTGAATAATGTCCAATAATTGAAGCTGCTGAAATGTTCAATCAAATTACACAGAAATATTCTTAAACAATGAAGGGACAAAACAATCAACTACAATCATAATAACCATAACATTAGAAACCTGTTTCCAAACAATAATTGATTTACATTGCATAACAACCCACATTCCACTTCTTCATTCTGATACTATTAAGTTAAGCTGCCATATCCTTAAAAAATATTAAATTCGATGCTTAAAATTATGTACAGGTTTGCCACAAATTCTTTTGCATATTTTTTACGGAAGAAAACGACTTAAAACTAATCGAAATTGACAAGTTTGCAGAATTAGAATCCCGATAATTCAATTTTAAGTGAAAAAATATTGATCGAATAGTGTTAACCACAATATCTTGCTCCAGTGGGGTTATTCTCATGCGCATAAGACACTAGACACCTATTTTGGACGGTCTGAAATTTTATTGTACAAGCTTTTGAAGGTTGGTATAACACAAATGTATTAAGTGCGGCTATATTCTTTATGGTTGTCACAGTTTTATAAACTTGATTGTCAACCTAACAAACCTGTACGATGTCGTAGTCAACAGCGTTAAGTAAAAAAACAGAATCTTGTTTTATTTGAAAAAAAATATATCTAAGCAGTGAATGACCACTTTTCTTGACATCGTATGCTTTCAACAGATCGACTATACAAACCGAGGCCACGTTTATGATGACAACAGTGAAGCGTTTGACAGATAAAATATGACAACCGTGAACAGACACAATTATGTTATTCCAACCGTCAAAAGCTAATACAAAACGGTGTTGCGTATTTCAGGTCATCGCAATCAAGTATCCAGATCCTTATGCACGAGAGAATAGTCCCGCAGGTAAAATTCAAAACTAAAAAAGTCAATCTAAAATGAGTAACTGTCAAACGTAAGCTCACGAATGTCATAGAAGTTTTTTATTGGTAATACTAAAAAATAAATACAATAGATAATGTCCAGTGCTTCAAAAACGATTTGTGGAAATTTGCAGGACGTTACTAGAAGAGTGTCAGTTCTCCAAAGACAAAAAGTCTCATCGTTTCTCAAGCGACACTTGTTAAATAGTCATCTTAAAACTGTAGACCTATAAACATGCGTTGTTTGTGAAGCGACGTGTACTTCTTTGATAGTATTACAATCAACACGAATCAGTGATTGACCAGTTATTAAATATTCAAAACATTATTATAGCAATGAGATAAAAAAAAATATTTAGAAATTGAAGTCTTCCAATATACACTTAGCAAATAATTGCCATTGTAAATATAAATTGTGAATTGAAAAGAAATAAAAATTCACGTTGTGTTGGAAACGTTCAGGTAATTTGACTAACTATGTTCACAAAATTACGACACGTTTTCAATTTATTAACTTAATACATATCAGATTGAGAGGGATTTACATAATAATATTTTTATCTTTATAACAGAATATACAAAAAATACAAATTCACCTATTCAGTTATGCATGAAATTTTAACAACGGTTTAAAAATTCAACTCTTAAAACTATGGGTATTGGATTAAAAAATTATACCAGACTATTGTAAAAATTGCAGTTTTCCACTTAACAAATTCATAAGCAAAGATCAGAAAACTTTCAAACATTTGTATCAGTTCCTGCAATTGACCATCTTTGACATTGACTAGTGATATTAAATTTTAAGCAAAACTACTTTGGAAAAAGAAATAGAAATTTCCAGCTAAAATTAAAGAGGAATTCCCCACGAGTAATTGGCACCAAAAAAGACCTCTTTAGGTGAAGTCACAAATACAGGGACCGGACTAAAAGTGAGTTGAATAAGGTGTGAATGTGTGAACGGAGAGCAGGTGAATGAGACAGGAAGATAAAGCAGTTTGAGTGTGGGTATATGGGATTTTAAATGGAAGTTGATGACTGTGTTTATTGCATGTGTTTTTATATATTTTTTTAGATTGACTATTTGATCCTGCCCGGCGGTTTGTCGACAATTGATCCAAAGCAGCAAAACAAAAATAGGTTTGTATTTTTAGAAAAATTATATAGTGCCGCCGCTTTGATAAATAAATACAATCCTAAAACAAATTTCTCCACTCTATTCTGTAGGAAAATAATTAAGACAACGCACACAGCGACAAAATAAAAAGCTGTAACTTTCTAAATTATAAAACAAATGTTTTTCACAATCGAAACCATTCTTATAAACATATTAACTGGGATTAAAACATGGTTTAGTCAGACAATTAAATACCACACACTGTACTCACATATATATATTCACATTTGGCCCAGAGCCGACTACAGCTCGGTTGAAACGATTTTTTTCAGACCCACGATTATTCAGACTTTTTAAGTTTACTAAAACTATTTGGAATGTGGAATTTAATCATTTGATAAAAATATACAATAAAATCCTGATTCCAAAAATACTTGATTTCTTTTGTCGAGTAACCAAATTACAAAATTTGCAGCACATTCATTGGTAGAAGTAAAAATTTCTTTCTGAAGTATTTCACAATCGTTCCTCATAACTTCGCTACTATGGCAAAACCACTTAACAGGATATTTGTCATTGTTGAAATGACAATGCTTGACCTTTTAGCTGACGTAGATAATTAATAGTAATTACCTAACACGCCAGCTATAATTTGCAACTATTAATTTAATTAGTTATTGACAAGATAACTCGTCTCTGGCGTGTTGAGCATGACAAATTTTATGAGATATTTCGTCTGTGGCAGCCATCGAGTTAAATAGCAAAATTTATCATTCAAAAATTAATATGAAATGAATGACTCATGACAATACTAGAATTTCTAGGATGGAACTTAATTGAATACATATTATGTATTTGGAAATTTTCAATTTTTTAAAATTTTTCATGGTGATGTAGAATATTATTTTGAATACAATGACATTCGAAACTCAAATTTACATTTTTGTCGATAAGTGGTTTTGCCACAGAACAGTGATAATTTATTTATTTGTTCACATGATACTATCACAAACAAATTATATATGTAAAATCTTTTTATTCGTGACCGTTTTGCAGTTCTTCTGCTTCCAAGGCCGTTTCGGTCGGCGGTAACGGTGCTGGAGGTCCAGGGAGAGCGGGCGTAGGAGAGACAGGTGAAGATCCGGGAGATGACGAAGCCGTTCTTCGGAGTGCACTCGGGGAAGCTCCGGGCTGGCTCGATGAAGATTGCTTGGCCGATAAGCTGGTCGAAGACCCACCACTATCTTCTTGGGCGGGGCATTCAAAGTGCACAAGGTGGAATACCTAAAATATTAAAACAATGTAGTGTAATTTAATTGAAAATCTTGATGATCAATTAGTAAAAGAAACATAACTGCCAAAATAAAGTATGTATGCGGCAATTGTTGAGGTCAAATATGAATTTGCTGAACAAGACCATATGAGCACCTGAGAGGTGAAGTGACCCGAATGACTTTTTAGGAAAAAATGTGTTAGATGCGCTATATTATTCTATGTCTTAAAGTATTGTAATAGTGAAGTGAACCTTGTAAATACACACTACACTAAAATAAAAATATGCAATCCACCAAAATACCAAGTAAAGGCGTGATTGTTCTTAAAAGTTCAATAGAAAAGTTTTACCATTTTGCTACTTGGCTCACTTCACTTCTTGAGGGCTCATATGATGTGTATTGATCTAGTATTTTTTTTAAATAGAATCTATGCTTTCAAGGTTCACCTGCCTATATTTAAAAGTAGGTAACATCCATGTTTACAGAGGCAGTCTTTGGCTTGAAATTACCAATAACAATATAATAATACGAGTAGTAAAATCAATAAATATTACAATATGTACATACCTCATTTGCAGAGTTATTTGTCCCGACAATTTTGATGAGTACAACCGGCCGTGGTGCAAATCTGACTACTTGCCAAGATCTGGAAAAAAAACATCATGCAACGTTTTCTTCACCATTAATTTGCTGACGAAATTTAAAATTACCGTTTGTCTGTGTAATCATCTCGTTTGGTAAAATACAGCATGTATTGTAATAAATTATGTAATTTATTATGATTATGCTGACTGATTTTTATTTCATATACCATCTACATTATTTTAATGGCCAAATGCATCATACATTCTTCACATATAGACATCCCTTTTCTTTTTAAAAAAACGTGTGCTTCAATTATTGTTTTAGCTATCAGATATCATTAAAATTTCAGTGAGTTCCGATGTCAAATCAGAAAAAATAAAGGTAAGTAAAACATTTTGTTTGCTATTATTTGGCGGCCTCTACCTGGCGGTCAACATCGATCACAGTCACGGGATAGAATCCCAATACAGACAGTTTCATACCTGCAAGAGTCGTGGGTCTTATCGGCCACCATCTCCCAATCCCAATCGTTGACAGATGTCTCAATGTAATAGGAGTAGGTGCGATCATCACAGTCCCAAAGGAGCATTCTCATCGAGCTGATGATGTAGGGCTGTGCTAACTGCACTATGATGGCTCCGGATCTGAGCTGGTGGCAGGTATAACCGACGTCCCAGTCATAATGCTGGATGTCCCCGTTGAGAAGTGCATCTCGGGATCGACTGGAATCAGAGAAATTCACAAGTATTTGAATATTTCTCAATTTTCACACATTTTTAGACAATAGTTTGGCAGTTTTAGTTCTGAACTAATTTATAAGTAATAAATTTCAAGAAAATTGAATGGCCAATCTGGATTACGACGAGGACTAGCGACTTCACATATCCCCACAGAAAATAATCCAAATGTGTTAAATCACATAATCACGGAGGCCCATTCACAGGAAATTATGAATTCATCGAATTTTTCCTTCAATAAATTGATTGTGGCGCGCACTGTGTAGCATGTTGCGCTGTCTTATTGAAACCACAGCTTTCGACATTAACACTATTCAATTGGGGGAAAGAAAATGTTAGTAATCATAGATCTATAATGCTCTCATTTTTTGAAGAAATATGGATAAATGATTCCACCAGCCAATATAAGGCACACCAAATACTGACACTTTGTGGATGTAACGGCGCCTCAATAATGGCTTGTGAATTTTCTTGCAATACCAAATCTCCAAATGCGATAAAACTTTGCATATTATATTACCATTCAACCAAAAATGTGCCTCATCCCTAAAAAAACTTTCTGCTACTGCAAAAAATGCTGAACCACGATTTGCAAAACAAATTAACACAATTTGCAAGAATCATTTTGGTGTAAGTCTATTTATGGTGAAATGGCAAACCAAACTGAGCACAAATCAGCTGTCAGCTTTGGTTGGTTGGTTATTGCTGAAAAATGTGTTGAGATTTCGACAAACAAACTTCTAAAAGAAAACATAGTTTTCCATCCTATATTTTACCAAATATAATAAAAAAATATTTCCCAACCTTACTCCTTCTAGGACAGTAGCGGAGAGGGTCAGAGTTGCCACATTATACGTTGGCCTAACCATTCCGTTGACTAGTGTTGGCATTTTCTGCGTGTGCATAGCTTCCATAGCTACTGCATGGAAAACCTGTAATTATTGAAAATTGTAAGCAATCACCTAATACACAAATTGTGGCCAAATTTACTTATATATTTATTAACATTTCAAGTCCCACTTTACGAAGAGACTGATTAAGTGACATGATACCATGATAACTGGTTGTAAATACCATATTTCTTTGATTATTTAATGTGCCACCAGACACTAAAATAGTAAAAAAACATGCTTCTTATAACTGAGGAAATACGGTATTTACAACCAGCTATCATGGTTCGTTTAAGGAGCAGACATGGTTAAAATAAACTGTAATATGTCAATTTTTTGTCATTTTATTAATTATTAGTTGTTTTCACTTTTTCAGAAGTTTATTTTTGTGGAGTAAATCTTTTTGCCGGGAAAAATAATAAAATATACATGTATGTATATTAACAATCTAACCCAGAGGTGGGGAAACTTTTCTTCTCTAAAGGCCGCATTCATTTTTCTGATTCGACATAAAGCCGCAGTAAACACTGAGAAATTTGAAATCCTCAATTCGCTATACCTTTTTCCCAGATATCTTCAAACCTCGTTTTTTTTTTTTTAATCACTGAGGAATTTGAAATCCTCAATTTGCTATACTTTTTCCCCAGATATCTCCAAATCTCATTTTTCCAGAATTGGTCAGAAGGCCGCACCAGAGTGGCCAAAAGGCCGCGGGTTCCCCACCTCTGATCTAACCCTTTTAATTGACTCCTGAATGTATAAACTTTTGGGAAAAAGGATTTACAAAAATAACAATATGGAGACAGCAATACGGTTATGTATGACGTTCAATCGGCCGTTGAAAGTGGACGCTGTCAAAGGCTTTGTGGTCTACCACAAGTGGTAAGTGAAATTGGATTAAAGACCATTATAAGAAAAACTTTAAATATATGCCAGTGACAAAGACTATACCATAAATGGATAACCTCAACTGTGATAATCAAGTCATCGAAACAGTCGATAAGCTTGTAAATCTTGGGTCGTCAGCATGTCATGAAACACAAAAATTCATCTCTATGAAAACCTCATGAGATGGCGTATCGGTCAGAGACCTGGACGCTAAGTTCTGAGGACTGTCAGAAACTATCTGTGCAGAAGATACCGCAAAAGATTTCCAGCACTGTCTGCGAAGATAAAATAAGAACTTGTCTGAACAACTATGAGCTCAATGACCTCTATGGTGATCCAGATATTTCATAACTCAACGCATATGCTAAGACAGACCTAAATTACACATGGATGAGAAGAAACCTCCAAAACATTTTCTCACATTTTCTACTCCCGAGGGAAGACGAACAGGTTGGAAGATCGCAACTTCCCGGGACGGATGGGGTGTCTGAGGACCCACGAGTACTTGAGGTCTGCTATTAGCATAGGAAGGCAGAGGGGATTGATTGAGGTGGCCAAGGTTCATCCCAGACTGTAGTGACAGAGAAGAAGAAGAAAAAAACAACAAAATAGAAAACATTAGTACCAGATTTTAATCATTTTGTGATGATCCTCATGCACACAAAGAAAGATATATGGTGCAAGATTGAGTTCCATATTTTAGAATTAGCAGGAATCAAACCAAGGTCAAATAACCACTTAGTACCGAATCTTCAATGCTAACATATACCTATGAGGCTTATCATACAATATCAAGTAGAAAAAAATATCTACCTTATTGACTGTGTTATTAGTTCCTACAATTTTGATATACTGAACGACCCTCGGTTGAAAGTACAAGTGTTGCCAGGATCTGCAGTGGCTAGACGAATGATCGATGACGCAGAACCAATCCTTTTGATCAACCGAAACTTGCACATAGTAAGAATATGATCTGAAATAAATGAAAAAGAACAATTCTATTATCCTTCACTATAATGTCATATTTACACAATTTGAATTTAAACGTAGACGCGAAGCAACGCTCGAGGCTTCCGATTGGTGGATCAAATTTTCTGATGAACATTTTTATAAACAAATCCAGTTTTCAATTTATGAAACTTAAGACAATGATGTCGACCACCCAGTTATAAGCCTGGCTTTAACACAGTGGATGAAGAGTTACCAACTGAATTATAAATGTTTCTTACCGCATATCTCTGTCCCACAGAAGAATTTTAATATGATTGATGATACTTTGGGTACCGAGTTTGACAAGGATCCCGCTATTTTCTCCCCCTTCCACGATGGCATGTCGCGTATAACCTCTCTCCATGTCGTATTTGTGGGTGTCGCCATCTAAAAGAGCTGTCCTCATCTCTCCTTGAATAACTGTAGAGCCATATTTTATTGTGGCAACATTCTCTTCGGGCACTATAATAAAGAATTTCTTTGAAATACTTACAAACATAATTCAATCTGAAATATAAATATTAAATTTATTTATGGTGGCAATTTTTAGATTCATGAACTTCCATAATAACAATGATAATCTTCAACCTTTCTCGGTGGTCGGCAGCTATGTATGCCTCAACCGATTGCCTATGAAACCTAGCAATAAGAGTTCAATTAAATTTCCATTTTTTTTCAATTTTATAGAAGAGTATTTATTCTTGTTGTATTTTCTACTAAGGTTGATTTCAGATGGTTTTGTCTAAAATCTTCTTTCAAAGAGTTTTTTTAATAAAATATCTACCTCATGGGCAAATTGGCTAAAACACATGCAATATTTTTGCTGTCAGTGTCAATAATTCAATTATAATTTAGGTTAAAGTTTTCAGTAACGAAAATTTGACATTAGTAAACACAATAGTATTGCTATAAACAAAATTTTTGGAATTTGAAGCTCTAATTTTTAGATTTAATTAATTGCTATTTCAACTCCATGCCACCACCAGAACCTGTCCATCAACTGTATATCAGACTATATTTCAACTCTCCTTTTTTTAAAAATTATTTCCAATGACTTTTCGAATAAAAAATTTCACTATACATTACTCCTGATAATATCTTTTAGCTTCTACAATTTTTTCAATTAACCTTTTAAATATTAAAAGGTCTTACACAATTGTCCCCTGTGTTTTAGAGTTGTACTGTTTGTGTGTGTTTTCTCCTGGATGGCATCTAGAAGCATGTCAGGGGTGACTAAGGAAAATGGCCGCACGACCGTCAACAGCTCTTCCAAAGACATAAGTGGGAAACGCACGCATCTTAATATTGTTTCCTAAAAAATTATTTAACAGTAAACATAAAATTTTAACAGTTTGCTCCACAATTTTTTTGCATTTTATCAAATTACCTCTTCCTAAAAAATATGTTTAGAAACAATCATTGTTAATTAAAATCATATTTAGGTCATTTTAGAATTCTTGAAAATAATTGATGAATAAGTGCTGTCTGATGTTTTAAAAAATGAATAGCAATTTCATTTTCGTATTTTCAGTTATAGAACCAAATAATATTATTAAACTATATTGGCATATAGATTTCATCTTCGCATTATAGATGTCGATCGAAATTTACCTGCCAATATATTGTCGGATTGTCGAAAATTATGGCATCGCATTAAAATTATTGATTTAATAAAATGACTAACGGCATGGAATTGCTCTTCGTTTTGTTTGGATGTTTGCGGATTCGCTTTGCACCATCTGCATACGGCCTGGAATACTTCTACTTCCGGAGCAAAGAAAGAATCTCTCTCCAACAAATCTTGCAATGATGCCTGTAAATTATCAAGTGACATTTTTAAACAAATGCAATAAACATTTTATCAACGAATAACGAATAAATATCAGTGATGTAACTTACTATCGACATGTTCACGAAGGATTCGTGCTGCAAAACTTCATAAGCGTGCCTGTCCATGTAATTGTGGCACACTTTTGTTAGTCCAGCTAATCCGTACAACCTTTAGACACAAATTACACCATGAAATCATCACTAGATAATCAATTGGGACAATGATCTGATACTGGTTAATCAGGATCAATGATGTTGATCTCGAACGTTTTTTCTCAAATGAAAATAGAATACATATTTGTTTCAAGTAAATCATTTAATTTAATAAATGTGAACAAGCTTTTTCGTTAATGAAGGAAAATAAATCGATTCATAGAAATAGGTTTACTGATGAAAATTTGGATTTGATTGTGCGATTTAATACTATAAATACTAAGTCAAATTTTAAAGAATTAGTCTAAAATTAAGAAAGACAAAGATCGTATCGACTTTTGAATTACATAATTATAAATAAAATACGTCAATATTTCAAAATAAAACATTTTTGTCAACAAGTAGTACTCATAATCCTCTTTTTGCACGGTTTATTTTATTTCACGATTTCAAAATAACATGGTCAAGTGTAATGGAACCTATCATTCATTTATATACATTTACTTTATCTTGCAAGTATCCGCCGTGTAAAAGAGGATCGAGTGTTTTTTAAATTTAATTTTTCCTTGCGGCCTGAACCCAACATAATTGTTGCCACTAGAAGAAAAGGTTTGCGCATGTCTGATCAAGATGAATATAATTGTCTTAAGTGTTCAAGCAAACAGACAGACTCGATCGAAAGATTGCGTCAAACTTTCCTTGAGTCACCTTAAATACCGCAGTAAGTGAAACATATTTAGCAAAACCGTAGGCAAGACGAGAATTTAGTTAATGTTAATTCTCTTTTTTTTGGGAAGATTTCCTAGAGTTTCTAAATTGGATATGACATCTGTCCCCCTTTTTTCCAAATTGGAGATGATGTCTGTCACCCAGTAATTTCTATATCTACTATGATAAACATTTAACAGCTAGTGACATCTCTGCATAAGTATTGCACGCTACAATTTTCAGTTCCGATATTATCATTAAGCAGTTTGATTATTTTATACAAAAAGAAAATTACATATTGTCTGGTTTCAAGTAATAGTAACATATTAAAATTGAAGAATTTGAGATGTAAGCCCCTCTACATGGATTAAATACGAGAATAAATTCCTTTTGAAAGCAACTTGTACCATGTAACTGATGGTTTCGTCACAATTTCAATGGACTTTCTAACAATAGTTAAAATGATGTAAAGTAATAATTGAAGACATTCACCTGGCTGCATCCAAAACTGCACAGACATTCCTGAGAGCGAGAACTTGCCTCAAGTAATCAGATATGGCCGTTTCCAGATCTTGGAAACCGAATTGGTGTGCTAAGCCTAACGTATCTAATACGTTATCCTCACGCAATGTTGACAGCGACATGTGACCTGTAACGTAAATATGAAATGTTCATAGGCAGGTTCATAGGATATAATTGCTACAGTCAAATATCTAATAAGCTCAACCGCCCAAAAACCCAAGTAAAATTTTGTCAGATTCCTTTCTGACTTTTGTCTCTTCAATTCACGGGACGGACAAGGGAGTTATTTCATGTACAATTACAATGTTACAATTCATGTACAGCCATCTATAATTAAGAAAAATCTGACACTGAGTCCAATGAAGTTTTGAAGCTGATGATAAGAAAGTATGTTTATTGTATACCTACTTGAAACATTTGATATTTGAGCCCACGAGAAGTGAAGTGAGCCAAGTAGTAAAATAGCAAAATGTTTCTATTGGACTTTTAAATACAATCACATATTTACTTTGTGTTTTGTTGGATTGTATATGATTAGTTTAGAAAGATAACACTATTGCAGTGTGTATTTACTGAGCTCACTTCACTTTTGCGATACTTTAAGACATGTAGAATATCACAACAGATCTAACTTTTTTTTTTAAATACCACTTGGCTCACTTCACCTCTGAGGGGGTCATTTTATTTTATGATGTTTTTTGTCAAAACAAAATTTTCGTTATGTTCTTTTTATTGATATTTAAAATTAAGGATGCATTATGTGATTGATGCTGTCTTATAGTTGAGAGAATATGATATATAGTTTTTATTTTCAGATTTTGGCAATACCAAATAAATTGTCTGAATTCATAAATCCAAAAATGATGGGATCATACCAGCATTCGAATCCGCAAACACTGCAACCAAAGACATTGATGTTACCCAATCGGCTACAGGCTCGGCAAAATATATTACATGAATGCAATTACCTGTGTATACATATCTCAGGAGAGCTTTGAATGCCTGCAGAGGTGTTCCTAACAATTCGATTTCAGTCTGGAAACAAAAAAGTCATTTCAAAGTCCGAATAAAGCACGTCATTATTTTCAATAGAAATCTGTGATTACAAGGTGTTCTTTACCTGGGAGGTTTCCCGCATGCCGCCAAACAATAGCGCCCTAAAATATTCGCTCCTGGCAGCGAGGATAACTTTGTGCGCTGGAATATGGTTGCCTTCCACTACCAGAGTTATGTCGGAATGGTCATTCGAGAGACAAAGCTGACCAATATTGTCTGATAAATGAGCTGGAAAATAAAAAAAAATACAATGAATATTTTCAGCAGAATTATATTGTAAAATTGACGGTTGACATGAGATTTAAAATGAGAAATTTCAAGATAACTGTTGTGTAACCAGGAGTGACATAAAACATGTGCATTAAATATATTATTTACATGTGAAATGTAAATATTATATTGAATATAATCATTTATAGCATATAGGTCACTGGTCTAGTAATAAGAGCTTTAACCTGGCAAACACACAGTTCCGGAGAAAATTTACAGCACTGTCAATTAATATTGAATTTAGATTTTTGCAATTTGAATTTCAAGATATTGCACATTGGCAATTATTCAAAGTAATACTTAATATTTTTCTGACTTATGCTTTCTTTCTATTTTACAAATACACTAAATTAAAAAAACATTTAAATTACAAAAAAATGACATGTAAACAAACTTACATGTGTGTTCAATGTCGCCGACCCTCGCCACAGTTGGTCCATTGCTGGTCAGGTATTGGTGTTGACTACTCATAGTGATGAGATATCAATCTCTTCTCTTTAAAATTGCCAGAGCATTGTCACATTTGACACGTTTAACACTTTAAAAAGAAAAACACATACTTCACTAATCTAAAATCATAATAAAAAGTAAATCAATTTGTTTGGTTTAGATATAATTGATATAAATGCTATTAATAATTTGTGAAAAAATATTTATAGTGAGCATCTAAGCTAAGCCAAAGACTAGAGCCAACAACGTTGCCCACCGGCTATAGGTCAAACATAATTATTTATTTTTGTTTGTTTTTCTACTATTTAATTGACCTTTATCCCGGATGATTTTATATACTAAATTGAAGGTGAGAAACAAACATTTTTTGGTACTTCGTTGCTATACGCCAGGCGGTGAAACCTTTCCACATGACACGTCACATAATATTAAATGTGATCAAACATCCGGTTTTTAGGTAATCTATCCTGTTGTCCCCGAGCAGAACTTGATATGACCCGTTTTCTGAAGAACAGCAACTTAATTAACAATTTATAATTGCAATAAATCACAAAATCAACCAACTACATTATATTTATAAAAACACAATATTTCTTTGTACTTTATTCCACTTTATTTAAAAGATCAGGACTGGTTTCACTAATTGTGAGCATTGTCAACTGATAAGAAATATAATTTGACAGTGCTATTTATAAAAAAATAAATTGAAATGAAAAGGTGTAAACAACTATATATATTATTTTTATTATGTTTTTAATTACTATCACTTTTAAATAAAGTGGAATAAAGTACAAAGGAATACAGTCAATCCTCTTTTTATGCGTTTTTTTTGTGCGATTTCAAAGTTATGCGGTTTTTTAAAAATGAAAATTTTTAAAAAATGAACTATATTAACATATAAAATATTACATCAAGAGTATGTATCGTTGTATTTTGGATATCATAATATAATATCATAATAATCGGATAATATCAAATCGATAGTGCGGACCTGCAGAAGTCGTGTTTTTTCATTTCTTTTTTTCACATAAAGGTTGGTTCACAGATTTTCTGTTCTGTTCTGTTCTTCTTTTTACATTCTTTAAGATTCTTTGGGTATTGAAGTGTTCTGTCAAGAATTTTATACATAAAAAGCTACAATTATTTTTTTTCAAAGAAGTGAGTCCATGATAAAATATACCCCAGAAGGAATATGTGCAACTAAATGGAAAGACCGCTAAGACGTTCTGATGATTTCATCAGAATTCGATGGCGCATCAACAATAATGACTATTCGCCGAGGAAATGTTTTAGAAAAGCCGAACATGGTAATACAATACAAAAAATTCATGGATGGAGTGGCTACGATGGTCAAATGCATACTTGGCATGTCTACGATGATCAAATGCATACTTCCCATGTAGAAAAAAACATTAAAATGTTATAAAAAATAGGGATTCATTTATTTCAAACAATGCTACTAAATTCTTATTACATCTACAATTTTCAAAATTCAACTAAAATATCATTATACAGGCTAAGTTATTGAAAAATTAGTAGGCCCCCCTCCAAAACAAAAAATTAAAAGAGTCCATCCTCCTATTTTCTGCAAAACATACCCAGATAGAAAAACCAAAAGAAGACTGTGCAAATATTGTTGGAATGAAAAAAAGGAGAAAAGCCTCTTTTTTTGTCCGGAATATCCAAATGAACTGGGTTTGTGACTGGATTAGAGGTCTGCACGGGCCAAAATTTTACAAAATTACCCGGTCCGACCCCGAAAAACTCACGCCCGACCCGGCCCGGGCCTGAGTCTAATACTGCACCTGTTACCCGAACCTGACCCAAAGCCCGAAACTTCTTATTTTAGCTCGCCGAGGAATATAAAATCCTCGATTTGCTAAACTTTTTCCCAGATTATCTCCGAAAGTCCTTTTTTTTTTTAGCTCACCGAGGAATTTGAAATCCTCGATTTGCTATATTTTTTCCCAGACTATATCCGAAATTCCAAGGCCCGGCCCTCCAAGCACGAATTCGTATTTAGGCAAACATTTGCGAAAGTAGTTGTCTGAGGATACCTCTGAAAAAGGCGAAACACGTGTCACATTTTGTAACACAATACGTGGAATAATCAAAGTTATTTTTATTTTATATTAAAATGAACTTCCACAAAGATACCGCCGAATCCATCGAGAGAATAATATTATTATAAAATCAGCATCCTACAATGCATAATCCATTTTAGTTCGCATTGAACGTGTTAAATCATGTTGCATCTGCCATAGCTGAATTAAGTTCACGTACCTGGGTGTGTTACAGTCGATATAACTACTGAAACATCAGCGATATCAGCTGAAATTATTACTTAGCACATGAACTTGGCGGAAAAGAATTTGATACATTTAACAAAAATGAAATCGACGAATTACTTATGGATAAATGCTATAAGTGACGATGATGTCACTAATTTAACTTTAACTATTGACAAAAAACCAAAAAATTATGAAAATCTCTGATCACTAATTTCATTGTTAGACAAAACCACCACAGATTGATAGTGTGATTAACACTAATGCCATGCGTAAAAAACCATCGTCTTTTGAAATTGATTTATTTTTAATTTAAAAAAAAAATGAAATTTTTACGCTGTGTTTTTCCTATAATTTTCCTTAACTTTTTATATGTGATTCTGAGTATATTTTAACTAGCTGTTTCAAAGTTATGCAGATTTAAAAATTTATGGAACGTATCCCCACTTTTTCTACGGAAGTCAATTCTTTTTTTTATGCGATTCTGGGTATATTTTTACTCGATGTTTCAAAATATGCGGATTTTAAAATTCATCCACTTTTTGTATGCAAGTCAAGTTTTTTTTTGCGATTTATTTTTATGTGATATTTTGTGGAACGCATCTACCGCATAAAAAGAGGATTGACTGTATTGTGTTTTTATTTATATATGCCTTTCCACCAAGTATTGACAGTGAACATCCTAAAAGTGAACTACATTATAACCGAGATCCAGGAGTATTTGATGAGTGTTTACTTAATTCTTATATTACACAGCAAAAAGTAGCAGAATGGAACACTAGGAAATTTTCGTGAACAATTCTGTTATTTTCATTAATAAATCAAAACGATAAAGAAATATTCGTTTTTTTGAATACACACTATTAACAATGTCCCGTTTTGCGGAAAAAATGAATGGTCACGATGCGATAAGTATCACTCAACTAGCGCCTTGAAATCGATGTTTGAGAACACATTAAAGAGGGTAGTTATATTTTGAGGTGATAATTTATATTTTAAAATCGTAACGATTACGTAAAAATGAGTAACGATTGTTTCATTTTTCAGTGCCTAGTGTTAAACAACAAAGTACCCATTTTTCATACAGGTGAGCAAGACGGCTGAGAAGCACGTAAATATTTAAATAAAATGATACTTGTTCTACAATACAGTTAGGAAAAAAATCAACATATTTAATTCAATAACAATTGTAATAATTGGATGGGTATATACTTCACAGTCCTTATATTGAAATTGTTATTCCAGTGACCTTGTATGAAGAAATTATGTAAATAATATAAATACTAATTAGACAAGTAAATAAAATATAATGATCTCAGACTGCCTTGCTGAATTATGACCTCCAAAATTTTGTTTACGAAAATGTGGTATCGATTAAAACCAGCAAAGATATTGAAATTTAGTTTTACGGAAAAAATATACATAAAATTGTCCGATTCATGGGTCCAATATATTTCATATCGAACGAAACAACAATAATGTCAATTTATTATCACCTTTTTACTATCACATAATATTGCTTATCCAGTTAAACGTCAAATACATAAGTGCCTATCCGACCGACAAGGTAAACAATATAATTTAAAATAATGAAACTACATTTAATAAAACAAATAACTTACTTGAATTATTTTCTGTTCTTGTGACTGGGCAATATATAAAAATCATATGTTAACTAATTTGAATTCATCAATGATAATAACAGTGTTTATAGTATTCGGGAAAGTGAAGGCTATCGTATTTTTGTACTTTTTTTAACTGTCAAAATGTGTCTATTATTTTTGATGTGCTCGAGTTTAATAGAAAGAATACAGGGCTTTCTTTCTACTATCATCTATTTGTGATTACCGTTACACCAATAATTAAATACTAATGAGAAACGTCTAAACCGATCAGTTCACGACCCAACTTTCGACCTATTTAACAAATTGCGCACATTCCGCGGTCGGCTCTTTAGCGTTTATAATGTTACCAGCATAAAAAATATGTAGTTATTAAAATTCGAATACATACAGAAATCCTTTTCTATATAAAAGCCTGAAAGCATAATATTTTTTTAAGAGTAAAAACCTTTCGTTAATCATAGGAACTTTTGAAAAATATGCGAAGCATATAAGGCTAGCCGCGCATTTAGCGTCCAGGCTCAGAGATAACTAGCCAGGCTGCGGCAGACAGGCAAGGTCGCCTGGCTACCTAGTGTGCGCTGGTGCGCGCCCAGCATAAGATGACTCGACATTGGTCATAATCTCAAAATGGAGCACCATTCATTTTGGGAATTCAGTAAATTTCGGACTCCACAAAAATCCGCGGACCGGGATTGGATGCCGAGATGCAGGCTGGCGGCTGCGGCAACTATGTTGGTTGTCCTAAATAAGAATAAGCAGTGCTTGTTTTAAGAAAAAAAGTGCCATAACTCACCTCTTCTCAAGCTTTTTAATCCCATGCTGTGGAACATTTTATTTGATGATATTCTGTCCATCTCTCTTCCACCTGACTGCAGTATTTTTGCCTACGCAGACGATGCCTTACTTTTAGTAAGTGCAAATAGTCGCGCGGGTATAGAAAAAACATCAAAAGAGGCGCTTTCATCAATCCTAGCTTGGGGCGACGCCAACAAACTGTCCTTCGCTCCCAAAAAGACTGAAGCTATTTTTCTCAAGGGTGGTGTCGGCCTAAGTAGACAAAGACCTCCCACTATACGCATGGGAACTACGACGGTTAAAGTTTCTGAAAAGGTCACTTACCTTGGTCTTATTCTAGACGATAGACTTTCTTTTTCATACCATGCCAAGACATCAGTGAGCAAGGCTACTTCTGCCTTCTATTCAATCTCACGCCTAGCAGGTAAAAATTGGGGCTTAAGATCTAGTGCCCTTAAAATCGCTTACGATGCCATATACATGGGGATTGCTAGCTACGCCGCTAGCACATGGTACAAACGATGCACCGTTCTTTCGATACAGAAAATCCTTCTAAGTGGACAACGCAGTGCGTTGATAGCCCTAACCAAAGCATACAGATCCTCGTCTACGGATGCATTACCGGTCTTGGCTGGTATACTTCCGTTGGACCTGCACATTCAAGTTAGAGGCGCAACAGTAATGCTGTACAAAGGTGTCGAGTCCCAGGTGGGAGAAATTCAGTTACTGCCTCCTCCTCGACCAGACCCTTACAATTCTAAAGCTCATAGAATTGCAGCGCGCAGTGTGGCGATAGAAGCTGCAATGAAAGTTTGGCAGGCTCGATGGGAGAAATCTTCAAAGGGGAGGCAAACTTTTAAATTCTTTCCGAATGTTAAATGGCGAATGGAGATAACCAAAGTCCTGACTCCTAATTTCTGGACCAGCCAATTCATAACTGGCCACGGTTACTTCGCTGCCAAGCTCTTCCAGCTTGGCCGGTTAGTAGATAGTCCTAAATGTAAATGCGGATATATGATTCAGGATGCTGATCACATCCTCTGGGAATGTCCAGATTTAAATAATGAACGGGAAAAATTGCTCAAGACGATACGACTATCTGTCGGATCTGTCGGCCCCGTCGGTCATGCCGACTTGGTTGCATCTAAGGCAAATTATAGGGCATTTAAAGAATTCTCCGCGTCTTTTGGAAAAAGAGTTGATTTAAATAGATAAAATCTAAAATCTAAAATTTATTATTAACTTTTTATTTCTGCACACTGTAGTGCATGCAACCAAGTCTTGAGGAATTTCTTCTCGGGACATTTCTGGCAATATTTTGAACACGACTAACGTTGTTACGCTACGGAATACACCCTATATAAAGAGTGTGAAGCCGTAGCGGGTGGTGGTGGGTACAACGTTGAGTACCCTAGGGAATTAAAAAAAAAAAAAAAAAAGCTTTTTAATATTTTTTTTGAATCCATGTCCATTTATTATGTAGAGCAGTGATGCACAACCTCTACCTTCTAGCGGGCAGCATAAAACAAATTTATCGTGGGTTCAGGCCGCAAAGAAAAAAATTATTTAAAGTACGCTCAATCCTTTTTTTATGCAGAAAATATGTATGTTCCATGTAAAACAGCCTTAAAAACGTGTAAAAAGATTAAGTGAATTTAGATAAATGAGTAATAGGTTCCATTTTA
Organism: Himalopsyche anomala; assembly: GCA_031772345.1. Classification (NCBI taxonomy): domain Eukaryota; kingdom Metazoa; phylum Arthropoda; class Insecta; order Trichoptera; family Rhyacophilidae; genus Himalopsyche; species Himalopsyche anomala. The sequence continues at coordinate 25,966,381 of CM062826.1, forward strand.
TTATTTTGACCGTGTTATTTAGAAAATAAATAAGCCATGCAAAAAAAGATCATGAGTACTTGCTTATTAAAAATCATTTCATTGTGAAATATTTATGTTTCATTTATATGCAATTCATAAGTTAATGCGTTCATGGTCTTTATTAATTTTTAACTATTTTTTTTTAATTTGACATAACTCTTTGGAAAAAGAGAGGTTGAGCAACTGAGTAACAAGCAGTTCTCGTAGAAACACTTCTGTTGAGATAAACTCTATTAGGAGTCCATATGCTCCACATTGGGAGCGGACATGGTTTAAAAAAATAAATAAATTTGTAAGCCTGTTTCTATGAACCGATTTATTCTCCTTCATTGAAGAAAAAGCTTGCTTACATTTGCTTAATATTTTTTTTACGTGAACAAAGTATGTTTGAGAAAGAGATTTAAGGGCCGCCACAAAATTTAAAAAGGGCCGCGGGCCGCGTTTGTGCATCACTGATGTAGAGCATATGGCTACCTAATAAAAGCATATAAACATAAGTTTTTTACGAGAACTGCTTCAGTTCTTCAATCCCTCTTCTTTTCAAATAAAATAAGGATAGGGCTATGACAGGAATAGCAGTTAACGTATTGCTCTCTCTATACCCCAAAAAATCCTTCCACTTTTTAATTTTAAAAGTGAAAGGGTGGGAAGGATCTTTTTAGTTATCACAAATACCCATGCCTTCAGACAGAAATCGATAACTCGATTGTTCAAATTGGAACTCGAACCTGTGAGATTCGTAACAGAAGATAACGAAATTGACCACTGCGCAACGAACCCAAAAATATATATATTCAAACTATGTTATATGTTAAATATTATTTAATTTAAATCAGCTTTTCATAACATGAGTTAGCTCAATTATAGCTTCTTGTCATCCCAGAATATTTTATTTCATTGTAAGCATATTCTTTGGATATTTTCATATCCAAAGTCATTTCAGTTCTAACAGTTCTGATATTTCTGCAAGGCATGCAGCCAAGTTTCATTTTGTGTAGGTATGTTCAAACATTATTTTTTTTAACAAAAATCTTTTTTGTTGTAATGGCCAGTAATAATATATGGCCAATCTTTTTGAGTTAAGCTTTGCTCTTCGAGATCAATTTGGGATGTTTCAAGAACATTAACTTGATATTTCCATTTTAACTTGTTAGCAATTACATGGGCAAAAAGCACTGAGAATATACAAAATAAAAGTATGGGTTAGTCCTATTCTACTGGACTCAGGGAGGGTGTAAGATACTACATTTAATTATACTAATTAAATACTAATTACTTTCATTGTGTGGCAAAAATCAATATAAATAAACTGCGTTCACTAGAAAAGCACAAACCAGAATTTTATTTTGTAATTTATATTACACCCAATCCTTTTTTTACGCGATACATTGGTTCCAGAAAGTGGCGCGTAAAAAAAAACCTCGAAAAAACTATCATAAAATTTGATAAACCGTTTTCAAAAAAAAAATATCGTGCAAAAAAGTATCATAAATGTATGAAAAAACAAAATTTGTCCTTCAAATTCGAGCAAAATTTTTTTTTTACATTTAAAATTTTATTTAAATAAAATTACTGTTTTAATATTTTACATGAATCAAGTCAAAATACTAACGTTTTCTTGAAATAATAAAAAAAAATATTTAAAACCGGTTACGAAGTTGAAAAAAACCGGTTTTCAAATGTCGCAAATTTAGCAAAAAAAAAACTGACAAGCCCTAAGCATTACATCACATGATTTTGTGCAGGTTCATCAATTCTTTAAACGCAGTCACCATTTCTTATTTATAAAAAATTCAAAAAGCAAATTGCGTAAAAAAAGTAAGTGCTGTCCAAAAAATCGCACAAAAAAAATACGTAAAAAAGCATTGGGTGTATAAAATTTGAATTAATTTTTACTTTATTCATAAAGGTTTCGATAGCCTAATGATGCTTTTCAAAGAGGTGAAACACGTGACGCAAGTGGAATAACATTTTTTTTAAATTTAATTTTATATTAAAAACGAACTTCTACAAAGTTACCGACGAATCTATCGAAGATATAAAAGGAAAGAACGCCATAAATTGAATAAGAAGCAATCATATTTTATTAAACTTCTTTATTAAAAAAAATATATAAAATATTTACCCTGCACATCCAATTTAATATTGTATTAGAGTAATTTATGTTACTAAGAAATAAACAAATAGAAGCAACCACATTAATGTAGATTTTGTTATAATTTTCAAATAGATAAATTCTATAAAATAATGTATATTAGGCTCTATAAAAATTTTATCAATACATTTTTTGTAATAATTACAAATTTGGAACAAAATATTTACTATTTGGCCTAAAATAAAATAATTTGATTCAAATTGACAATTTTTCTAAATATAAATTTTGACAGGCACAGGAAGTCCTCGCTCTACACGAATTATAGATAGCTATGTGAATTCGTAGTAACACGATTTAAAAAGTATTTATCTTTCGGAGTCTGGTTTTGTCATTAATTTAAGCAAGAGGTTGACAAATATTGCAAAGAAAAAGCACAAACCATGCCGAAAATCAAAACAAAATACATTATCAATTGACTTTGCCAATACTTGAATGTTGATGCTTCTAATCGGCAAACAGAGTTCTAAAAGCTGGTCCACTTACTGACTACAAAAAATATATAAATAATTTGTTACATCTCAAAAACTCCAAAAAAATTACTCATCGTCAAAAAATAATTATTAAATATTGATTACAACAATTACAACAATTTATTGTAGTGTGATATATAATATTAAAATAGCAAACTATTGCCAGTAGTTTAGTGGGGTGGGTGCGCTTGGGGTCGACGCTCCTACATTTTTTTCTAGATCTGGAATATATGTATGTATATATAATATACAATATATAAATATGTATATTTAAAAAATATTTTTGTAGCTATATGCATACTGATGAATGTTTTGTTGAAACCATCTTCACACATTTATTTTTTCTACTCACCTCTATATCTCACCTCGATATGATTTAACAATTGGTTCCAGTCAAAAAATCGACCTTTTAATTTTAATTACCAAGGTTGTCACAACACATCTTAAGAATTATTTTTGTTGAATATGTATTTAGTTTTAATATTATCACATTGCACAATAGTTTTTCAAGTTTTTTTCAACAATATAGTTTAAATCAATGTTTATCAAAGTGTGGTACACGTACCCCCTGGGCTACGCGTACCACCCTGGGGTACAGGGGGGAAACTGCATGGAAGCTGTAGGAACAGGCGGGTTACTTTTTTCGATTACAAACATAGAATTTTCGGACGAGTAGTACTCAGTGTTACGAAAATTTTAAAAGGAGTACACAGATGTCAATAGTTTGAGAAACACTGGTTTACATAAGAAAGAAAAAAAAAACCAAAATGTAATACTAATATGTTTCTTGTTACTACTTTTTGCTTCTATTTGTTATTATTTACGCGCTAAATTTTCAGTTAAAATATATTTTTTTTGTAAAATAAGAGATGTTTCCATCTCAATATTATTTTTGACAGCAATTAATACGCCTATTCGACACCTCCTACAGAAATCTATTTTTCTTATTCATCGTGACATAATTCTGGGATATTTCTAATTAATTCCGGTGAATCATAGATAGGACTAAACATTCGTAAGCCAATTTCAACTAAAAATATTAAGTGTCGCGCCATTTGAGACCTCAAAGTTGCTCACACGCCCGTGCGTTTAAGGCATTGACGTCGAATACTCTACTCATGCATCCGTGCGTGTGAGGCACTGATGTGGTTAAAGCTCCCAGACCTTTTGTTAGCACCGCACCACTGGCTATTGCCACAGTATGTGACACTAAGAATAATAATAGTTTAACTCGATGCATTAAATATAGAAAAATCAGTGTCAACCGCAGGCAAACAAACACTTTCAAAATAATGATTGAATTGGCATCTACATGTTAGATCCATTATAATGCATTTATAATAACAGAAATTTATAATTAGAGTTCAGGGCTTCATGCCTTCGATAGAAATATGTCTTAATTTATTTTAGCATAGTTATATATCAGAGGTGGACACAATTTATTTTTTAGGAGTGACTACACCCATACCTCGCTATACGGCGGCTTTTTATACAGCATTTCGCTATAACGGCCCTCTTCAATTAAGGCACGTTTTCGATTTTCGGCCTAAAATGTTTCGCTATAACGGCAAAAAAAACTATATTTGTCTGAAAATCCAAGGCCTCTTAAAGGACTAAATAAAAATCAATTACCCGTCATATGGAGATCCAACAAGAAAGCTTGGATGACTAAAGCTATTTTTGAGGACAGGTTACAGAAGTAAAAAAATATTTGCGAGACAATAACTTAAGCAACAAGGCTTTGCTAATTTTGGATAATGCACCAGGGCATCCAACTAATTTATCCGAACTTTCTGAAGATGTCGCGATTGAGTACCTTCCGAAAAATACAACAGCTCTGATCATACCAATGGATCAGGGTGCGATAGCCACTTTTAAGGCATATTACCTACACCAAACTTTCCAACAACTTATAAGGGAAACCGATGGTGAATCTTCAATTAAAACATTTTGGAAAAACTATATCATGTATTTTTGATTTAAATGAAATAAAAAGATAAAATGCATTTTGAATGATAAACCATGTTACATATTTAAAAAATTTGGAAACGATCCCATTAAATTTGTATAAGAATAATTGATTCCATATACAGCTTTTCGCTTTGCGGCCAAGTTTCGTGGATTGTATCTAGGCAGTAAAGCGAGGTATGGGTGTATTTCGTAAAATTATTGTTGGTGATTGAAATTATATCATGACAGATTAACCCTCCGGAGACGAGAGCTTTTTTTTGATAAAAAAAACTTTTTTAAGCCATATTAAAGTCACGGATAACTTTTGATTCTAATAAAAATTTAAATCGTCGACTATGAGAAGGCATTTGATAGTCCGCACAGACGCTCTTTGTGGAGGATACTGGATGCCTACAGGATCCCACCAAAGATTGTGGCCATTATCAAATCCCTACATGAGAATAGTGCATGTTGTGTGAGAATCGGTGACTCAAATACCGAATGGTCCGGGGTCACAACCGGAGTGAGACAGGGGTGCGTTCTTGCACCGTTTCTATTTATCATTATCTTTGACTTCATACTTCGCAGGTCAATTCCACCTGATCGAGGTATAGCTGTTGGTCCTGGTCTGAAGCTGTGTGACCTTAAATATGCAACACTATCACTACTTAAGCTGGTCCACCTCTCCTGAACCACCAAACCGGCCACGTTAAAACTTCGTTCGCTGCTTGCACTTGTGGCAGGCACACAAAGTACATGTCTGGCTACATTTTACAAGTATTGGAAATTGTCCTTGTGATGTTTTCACCATTCCAATAATACATGCATATCCATATTTGATTGACCATTTTCAAAACGAAGATACTTTTCAACTTCATCATCTTTATTACTTCAAATCATCTGAATTGTTGAATTGACTAAAATCCATAATAATTGGTCTCTTCATTGAATTTTCACTGTCTACTACGTCAACTGTTGGTCTAGTTTGTAATTTTTGCTGGGTTTGATTCCCAAACCCAGCAAGAATTGAATAACGTGGAACCGATTATTTAAGCAATTAACTTTTCATTACGAATAATATTGCCGCATGGTTGACTTATGACACGAACATAGCCTGAAATATTTTTCTGAAGAAATTAATTCCATACCCGGGCCCGGCCCGAGCCCGAATCTCAATTGCGCTTACCCGCGGGCCAGGCCAGATAGGGGCCCATGCAGACCTCTACTATGTATAGAATATATCCTTGATTATAACTATTAATTTCTAGTTGTTCGAGTGCCTTTAGTTAGTCTCTGTTGCAATAATGTAAACTTATGAGAACTAAATTATTATATATTATTTAAGACGCTATATTATGTATCCCCCCCTTTTTCCCCCCTCCCACCCATCCTATCCTATGAACGGGGCGTACAGAGAGCGATTAGCTAACCACTAGTCCTGTCCTTGCCCTTTTCTTCTATTCCTACTCTCTTTGGAAAAAGAGAGGTTGAGCAACTGAGTAACAAGCAGTTCTCGTAGAAACATTTCTGTCGAGATAAACTCCATTAGGAGTCCATATGCTCCATATTGGGAGCGGACATGGAAAAAAAAAAAAAAAAAAAATATTATGTATGCTTACTGATTATTATTATATTACATCTAAAATAATATTCTTTTCTTAACAGCTTAACGACCGTGCGTTTTTTTTATAAAATTTCACCTTGCAAAATAAAATTTTGCGAAAATTTTGCAAAAATTGTAATTTTACTAAATTCACAAATACGCGTCCACGGTCGTTAAGCTATTAAGGGTTTTTTTTTTAATTTTGTTCTCCAATTTATTCAATTACTTTTTTAATCAAGCCTGAGAGCTTAGTAACCAAAGCCAAAGACGTTGACTACTCGGCAAAAAACCAGGCAACTAATTGTTATCGAACTTTAACAAACGTGTTAGTCGAGAAGTAAATGAAGGTATTTGTTTCTTCTTGTCATAATCAGGCTTTTTTGGTACACTTGATGTATAATCAAATGCAACTCTTTGATTGACAAATGTCAGTAATGTTAAAAGATCGTATTCTGTACCATGATCTCTTAGCAAATCCACCAGTGATTTGATATACCATGAGCCTCTACTCGAATTGCGCCATGATAGATATCCTGGGATGGTACAGTATCCAATTAAGATATCAGCTTCAACAGGTGAAGAGTACGATGAATCGCCATCTGACTCGGTAGACTCCATGAAAACTCCAATGTCTACTTTTTCTCCTTGACAGGCTTGAATGAAAAACAGCTTTGGTTTCCCAGGTAGGGCATTTTTCAGCAGTTAGGTCTTTCCAAAGTGAACTAACATTATAACATGAGTCAAAGGAATATATTACATTTTCGCTGCCATGGCTTAACACACAAATAATGATACAATCACTTTTACTGTGATCCATTGCAGCGATATCTTTTAACTTCTTACGGATCAGTTCCGAAGTATAATTATTACAGACCGTAACCATAAAACCAAAGTTATCCTTTAAGACTACTTTTAATGCACTGCAGTCCACATTTGTCCCGCCTCTTTCAGGAAGTTGTTGAAGTTGTTGGGAGTCGGGAGCTTTATATTTGCTGTGGTTAAAAATAATAGCTCTACCGCGATTCTCATGTTTCATGTTGTAATACATTGCATCTTTTTTTGTCGGCATTCTTACTATGACAGTTTCACTTTGGCCTCCAGCGAAAGGTTTAGTGTCATGCTCATCATCACCATCTTGGCCAAGATCAATAGTACCAGAGGATTCGCAATTTTCAATTTTAGATTCCATAGTGAATACTCACTGCTATGAAAATATGTGACTCTTGCAATAATAAAAATTATGCTTGAAAAGAGTATATGTAAGTATTGGTGACTTTTTTAATAATGTTACTCAACTTTCAATAACAGGCCTCAGTCCGGTTGTCCAATTGTGAATGTCAGATACCTGATCAAAAAAGAAATACCCCATTAATATAATATATCAAAATATAGTACTTAAGTTGAGATGAACTTATGAAACCGGTCCTGACCTTTTAAATAAAGTGGAATAAAGTAGAAAGGAATATTGTGTTTTTATTAATGAACTTATTTATTGAAAAGGTTTAACAATTCATTGTTGAACATCGCATATGGTACTCTACTTATAATGAAATGGAATAATATTATAAGCAGTTTCGAATTTCTAGCAAGCTAAATTTTATCAAGTGAATGTTGAAAAATCTTTTCTCATGATGTCACCGTCACGTAAACTTAAGGTTTACCATTATTGTAACGTTTCATTTAACCTAAAATACCATTTACTGTGCAGTGTGTAAGAAAAAGAAACCAAAAATTATTTTGGGTTCCAAAGATTAATATTATTGGTATAATATTTTTATTTAACTAGGTATAACACAGTGTAATTAATCCTCAGATTGTTTGGTTATAATTTTTGACTGGATACATTATTATAATATATATGATTGCTTAAGATATAGGATATCATATGGGACACTTGCTGTTGGTTGACATAGGGAATTGTTACTGATTAAAACTGTTTCACTTTTCTCTTTTTATGAAAAAATATTTTAGAATTGATTTTACATTCTACTCTATGGAATTCTATAGAATGAAAAAAACATATCAATATAAATAGTGTAATTATGCTTTACATGTTACTCTTTTTCTCCCCGAAAACTTACTGAATCCTCAAAAAACAATGTGATTCTCTAAGAAGCTTAATTGCGGGTACAAAAATATCAAAAAAACCAACGATGGAACCAAGGAAACTGATAATTAATCTGGATTACGAAAGAATCATTACTCTATTTATTGTATTGATTGGTGAAATCTACTTGAATCTTTTCTAGTAACAAGATGGTATACAGTAATATTTGAAAAAATAACTTCATAGTCGGTTTTTTTTATTTTAAGCTCATAGAGCGACTAGTCGAAGTCGTCTTTTTTTACCCGACTCCACAGCCCTGCTTTTTTCATACTGATAGTTTATTTGTATTTCGTGTAAATTATCAGTTTCTCTGATTCCCATGCATGCTAATTTGACATTTTCTCATTTGTCATTAAATTTCTTACAAACATAGCTGCAATTGTTATTGGCTGCAAATAGTTAATTTTCAAGTAAAAAGAGAGTAAGTAGCAGTGGCGGTTCTAGGTACTGGGCTAGGTGGGCTAAGCCCGACCTGCATTTTTCACCCAAAACTTTAGATGGCCGAATAAAAATGAACAGCAATTCGGCCGCTGAACAAAATAAATACATTTATAAGCATAACTTACCTTTCCCAAATGAATATAATATCTTTGTTTTAATTTTCCTCTGTCAATATAAGACAATGTTACGTCTACCTACAATCATATTCTCATATTATTACTTATCTCTTGTATTACAATTTTAAACTGAGCCGGCATAAAAAACACAATAACCCTATAAATACTTCACAGGGAACAGGTAACGTCACGTCACTCTGGCAACACCACTCAAGGGCTAGCGATATTTAGCCCGTAACCACAGACAATATTTCTTTACACTGGGGCGCAATCAAGCACGATTAGATTTTTTTTGTATTTGTATGTACGGAAACGTCATCAATCACAAACGATTGTGTTTCAATCTGTCAAGCTTCTGTTGATCGTTGGGGGCTAAACAGAATCTGCCCATTACGCATACTTATGCATTGAAACACAAAACCAATATCGTTGAATTGTATGAAAGTGACAGGTATTGACTTTCAGTGACAGCAAGTGACAGTTCTGGATTGCTTTTAGTAGGTACTTGTTATTTCACTTTGAAAGAGAGGAATTTAAGGATTCTGTATTATTATTTTATTATTTCTTAGTTACATTAGCATTGATTTTATTATATAATAATTCATGCATTGCAGTAGTGTCGTAGTATTTGTTAATTTGCTTGTAGATTAATGTATAAGGTAAAGTAAAAATATGCTTTTCTCTAGCCCACCCAAGATTTTAGGTCAGTAACCGCCACTGGTAAGTAGCATATGTAAATCAAATGTACTTATTATTTTATTTAGGGAGAACACTACAGAACAAAATCAAATGAAATGGCCAAAATTAAGTTCAAGGCAAATAATAAATTGAACAAATCTTTTTTTCGGTAAATTTGACTTATAGCGTGTCATTTTAGTATGAAAACTTCTGACATCGTATATGAAATGTTTTGGCTTCGTTACATTGTCCACATCTCCTTAAGAAACCAAACATTGAATTTAAGTACAGTAGAACCTCGATTATCCGGACGAATTGGGGATGAAGGTAGTCCAGATAAGGAAAAATCCGGATAATCGAAAAAAATCATTATTGACAGAGAAAAACATGTAAATTCAGTATAATTAATTTTTATTTTTCTAGATTTATATATAGCTTCAGTATTCAATTATTTTTTATGAAGAAATTCAACTATTGATTTTTGCTTAAAGTAGCTAACTGATTTTTTGAAGCTGCCAAGTCGCGAATATTTTTAAGACATAAATTGTCTTGAGTTACTCTCATCTGGCTCTCAAACTACTTATTGGCGACATCTAAACACTGAAAAGCTTCAAAACGTGTAAGACCAATACCTCTTCCCCCACAAATCTCTTCTTCGTCTTTCCGATCTTATCCCTCTGAGGCAAATATTTCTTTAATTATTCCATCATCATTCAAAATTTCGAAACCAGAATCCTTCACTTAACCACTTGGTTACATCTCCATTGTAACATTCAATACATATTAAAATTTGTACTGTTGCTTCTGCAATGTCTCCTTTACAACTATCTACAGCGTTACTGGAACTTACTAGCGTTATTTACAAAATTTTGTTGCATGATTTTATCAATGTTAGAATCTAAAGAGTTCCATCTTTCTGCTGCCATGTATCAACAGACTCTTGAATTTATTTTCTTATGGAATCTGATAACTGTTTCTTCGTTATTTTCGCCTACTAGCAATAATCGTTGTAGCATATGTTTTCTATATAAGCGTCTGAATGTTTCTATTACACCCTGATCGATCGGTTGTATTACCAATGTGGCATTTGGAGGAAGGCATTTTACCGTAAACATCAATCTGGTTTAAACATTATATAGATGGGTGGGACAGTGTATTGTCTAGTAATAATTATGTTTTTTCTTTTTTATTTATGGAATTTTGATATTTTTTCACTTCTGCAGAGAACTGTTTTTCATACGTTTCATCGTTTAAAAATTTCACAATTCAACCAGGCTTTTTCTGATGATCATATTTAACTGGAAGTCTTCTGATATTTTTAAATCAATTGGGGTTCTTTGATTTCTCAATGATTAACAGTCTATATCTGCCTACTGCATTGCACTGGTGACAAATAAGCAAATTCGTAAAAAAAATGTTTACATATTTTGAACAATCCGGATAATCGAGGTTCTACTGTATTCTTGAAATGCACAGCAGGTATTTGTCATTGTTTTCATACTGAAATATTTTTCGTATTTCGCATAATTTATCAGTGATCTTCATATTAATGTGTGATTTTAACGCGATTATTGAGTCCTTAAAAATATATTTTAAATCATGGCGTTGATTTTAGCTTACAATGTGAAGTTTTTTGCCGAAATAATCCATGCCACGCTATAAGACAAATTTATCTTTTTTCAAAACATATTAATTATACAGTACAAACAAATTAAAACTTACGTTGTAAGTAAAAAGCCTCACCTAGCGTGAATCAGTCAATTTTGAATGATTTAAAGTTTTTTTTAAGTTGTCTATTTTTATCAAAAAAACCCAGTCGGTAAATTCGCAGAATCAGTAACTTTTGCGAACTTTAGGGGTCGACGCCAGGGACCTGGCAGTTGGAAGGGGACACACGTCACAGTGCTCGAGACCTTTATGTCGCTCCTAGGAGATGGTACTGTTAGCTCTACTGCATATTTTATTAATAAAATGCAAAAATTGGGGTCAAATTACACTGTGAAAAGTATTTACATTCGTGGTTATGCATTTAAAAGTAGTCAGAAAAATACTGATTTGTTTTTAAATAGATCATTAACTCCACAATTTAAAACAAAACGAAGAAAAAATGCTTTCGTTAATACATGTTATATCATAAAATTAACAGTTGGTTTCTTGACCGCTAATTAAAAACTAAAAAATATTTGAACCATGTATATTTGAGAGCATATTGAAGAAATCCTTTGTTTAATACACAATAAGAGCTTTATTTAACTTTTAAAAAATGGTATATTTCAAAGATTTACTTTGTGTGTTGCAAAAATTGTTAACAAGTTACACTGCAAAAAGTATTTACATTCGTGGTTATGCATCTAAAAGTAGTCTGAAAAATACCTATTTATTTTTAAATAGATCATTAACTCCACAATTTAAGACAAAACGAAGAAAAAATACTTTCGTTAATACATGTTATGTTATTGTCATACAGAAAATAAACAGCTGGTTTCTTGACCGTTAATTAAAAACTAAAAAATAGTTCAAACATTTATTTTTGAAAGGATATCAAAGAATTTTTTTGTTTAATACATAATAAGAGCTTTATTTAACTTTTAAAAACGGTACTTTTAAAAATTGTACTTTAAGTGTTTTTTAGGCCATAGATATTAAACTGAAAATATTAACGGTAAGTATGCACTACAAACAATTCACCTAAAATCATCCTTCACGACATCTAGTAGAAAATGATGGACGATTTCATACAAAAGCTTTTACCTTTTGACGCGAACTAGCGCCATAGAATTCTATATTTTTTGCGATCGTTGTCTATGAATTTTGTAAACAAAAAGTATCTGTCAGACTGACGTTTGATATCGGTTTGGCAGATGAATGTAACTTCGCAAGCTTAGACATGAAATAAAATGCATGGTAAATATTCCTTACAAGATGTATTATGCCGCAATTGTGAGGTTATAATACAAAACGTACTATTTCCAAAAATCTATAGCAAATAACACAAGCATAATATTATGATTGAAACAATCAAATTAAGTAATATTTAAATCATTGACCTGCTTATAAAACTTAGCATATGGTGAAAAGTTATTTAAATTCGTTATTCTAATGTATTTTTTCCAAAACGCACATTTCCTGTAAATATTACATATTTTACCTCAGTGAGGCGAAGGTTTTCATTTTTTTTGGATTTTCTTGTCACCCCTACAAATATTAGTGTTGTGTTGTAAAATGAATCAACGCCCAGGCTAGTTTTTACATTTTGAAACGTAAATATTTTTTGTTCTGTCATTTGAAATGAAAAAAATGTTCTTAATATTGGATTCAGCGCACTTTTGTAGTAAAATAAATTGACTTTTATTTATTTATTTTATATTTATTAAATTTACTCTAATATTCAGCCGCCTGTGTGTTCAACATCGTTGGCTTCGAATCCCAGTACAGACAGTTTTATAAATTGATTTATGAAAATATGTTTGTAGGCATGGATGTATGTGATGTTTTAAAATCCTCTCTCCTACCCATACTATCCTATGAACGGGGCGTATCGAAAACGATTAGCTAACCACTAATCCTGTCCTAGCCCTATCCTTCTATTCCTACTCTCTTTGAAAAGAGAGGTTGAACAACTGAGTAACAAACATTTCTCGTAGAAACACTTCTATTGAGATAAACTCCATTAGGAGTCCATATGCTCCACATTGGGAGCGGACATGGTAAAGAAAAATCACCAGGGGAAAGAATGCTAGTCTTTTTCATTTTTTTTTGTTTTATTCTTCCAGACGTCCTATCTGCAGACAAGTAGCAATTGCCACGGACAATAAAAATATTTTTTATTTTAACAAATTGCATTCCTTACCATCAATATTATTTAGTAAGATACGTATTGTAAACTGATTTTTGTTCAGAGCAGAAAAGGAATTTGAGAACAATTTTAAGGTCATGGGTGTTTAATTATTCTTGTATGTACCCTCTTAAATGTTTAAAAAATCTAAAATTGCTGAGCACACTTCATTTGGTCATCTCCCTGATTCAGTTTCCTGTCAGTAATGTAGGTAGGTAAAATAACATAAAAACATCAGTGGGTGTAAAAAAAAAATTATTTCCAAAAAATCCGGCAATTCGATCATGTTTATCTAGAAGAATTGCCAAAGAAACTAGAAAACGCTAACTAAACAAAAATACCAAGAGTCACCAATGAATAAAGATTTCATTAAACAACTTAATAGTATCGAAAAGATTTTAATGTATAAAGCAGTGTTTATTAATCATAAAAGTAATCACCATTACAGGGCAAATTTTAAGTTTTGGGGGTCACTTTTTACCTTGCCAATCACTCATGGGGCAGTTATTCAAAATGGATAACGGATAACACAGACATGTTGCTTGTAACAAGTTTTAAAAAACCTTCAATAATCTAATAATTTGTGTTTTATTTCTACAAATATTACTTTATACCAGGGCTGTGGAGTAGGGATTCCAACTATTCGTCATTTTCAACTATCCGGATATCGAATAGTAAAACTGAAACTATCCGGATATATCCGGATATCCGGATAGTTTCAGTAAGTATGAAAATAACAAAACATTACTACATATATAAATTTATGTACTAAAATAATACATTGAAAACGAGTTCATTTGTAATATAAGTCATTTATACAGATTTTAACAATTCATATTTTAAAAATAAGAGAGCATTAAATGTATCATATTTTAAATTTGATCTTAATTAAGTTTTAACTTGTCCTGCTGTTGAAAATACTCGTTCCGTTGCAGTTGATGTTGGTTTTATGATTAAAAGTGTTTTAAGCAACACGTCCAACTTTTCCGTCCTTTTTTTTTAAATTGATCTAAGTATTTAAAATCTTTTTTCAGATTATTTGTATTGTCATTTGTATTGACGTCAGTTTCCGCGAGAGATAATATAAAATTAAGCATTTCATGTTGCAATTCGGAAGTCGAAAAAGAGAGAGGTGTTATTTCTACATCAGAGTCCTGAGAGATTTCATCATTACTAGATAACAAATTTGGGTGAATTCTCTTAATAATACTTTGTACTTAAGAAATGGCCTCATATTTATTTGAGTATCGAAAATGTTCATTGGAACTGGGAACATTTTCACTTTGTAGATATATCACGAGTGTTATTATTTGTTTTATGTCAGTTTCATTCTCTTTTTAATCGCATGTAAAAATTCTTCACTTAATGAACTTTTAAATTTTTCCAACTTATTGAATACAAATTTATAAACTCCCTCGGCCGTTAATAACGTTGCAATACTATTCCATCATATTAATAATACTATTCCATCATATTGAAAATTTGCAACTGCATTAGATTACTGCAAGGGCATTTCTTCAATGAATGAAATTTCGGCATTAAAGGTTTTTTTTTGCCTCGAGTCTGAGCCGATTCGTCGAACTTTTAAGTATTAAGATAACAAGATGAGATATTTATCCATAATACCCGAGTTTGGGGAAGGTAAAAAAAACACTACTCTTAAGAAATGCTCCAGTATTCATATCATCTTTCGCCGATTTTGTAAAATATTTCATTAAAAATTATAACGAATAGTATCCGGATATTTCCCCAAATATCCGGATATCGAATAGTTAAAAAGGGCCGGATATATCCGGATATCGGATATCCGGATATCCGAGTTGGAATCCCTACTGTGGAGTCATGAAAAGACGACTCCGACTCCAGCTTAAAAATAATTAACGACGGAGGAAATTTTTCAACAATTTTATTTTAACATATATATATATATATGTATACCAGTATACCATCAGATCATCTTTAGTCAGCCAAGCATTCAATATCAACACTGTACTATTTTGTTTGAATACACATAATTAAATACATTTTTCAAAAAAAAATCAAGCTGCTCATTTTTCACACCTTCGACTCTGGCCAAAATACCGCGACTCCGACTCCACAGCCCTGCTTTATACGTAGTTTTTAGCTATTTCGACGTATGACTTCATCAGAAGTGTGTTCAAACTTTCATACACTCAGCTATATAATATATCTACTGGCTAAGAAGAGATAAACAATATAATAGGGTAAAAATATCAACGTATTTCAGTTCTACAGTTTTTTATATTTTATGCGTTGATAGCTATCTCGTCAGAACTAGTTCTGACGATGGCGAAAGCCGAAATAGTTATCAACGCATGAAATATAAAAAAACTGTAGAACTGAAATACGTTGATATTTTTACCCTATTAAAATGGAGTTCTACTAAGTAAATGCCAAATCAATAAATAAACAATATATTCTGTCAATCAACATTCTGATTTGTATTGCAAATTATAGTATTTGAGTTTATCATTTATTATAAGTTATGTTATTATTATATTAGATATATGAACGAATAGGAGCAAGATCTTTTATCCATGACCAGTCCCTATGTGGACATATCAACAGAAGAAGATTGTTTTTTTAACTTCCTCTCGTAAAAAGAAACTTTAATTAACCTAATATTACTAACTGCATTTAAGTCAACAAAACTTTTAGTATGATTTAAACCTGACCATTCCTGTAGAAATTTATGAATCGTCGCTTACGTTGTTCTGCCGATTACGGGGTGATATAGACTCTTATGGGGATTCGTTGGGCCCTGTTTAAAATACTGTATAGGTATTATTACTATGTACTCGAACCTATAAAAACCAATAGACTAGAATGACTAGAACTAGAATGACGGACATATTGAATTACACTAAGAGACTTAGATTACGACAGGCATTTCAAAATATCTCGCCGGTTCACGAATTTTCATACCCCGTTGAATACGACTATCAGCAAGCTCCGGAAGAAATGCATATTTATAAAAAAATGACAAACGTGGTATGACTGTTAATTCAAAGTCCGGATCAGGATACAATCTAATAATTTCGAATCCACTGTCTGCATAAATGATCAGGTCACAAAAATCTTTTTTGGCAATGTACAATTGGCCTTGTATTTGAAACCAATAATTGTGGGTTTTTTTGAGGTGGAGCTTACAATCAACAATATTGACGCAGATCGCAGATATTATCTTCCAGAGCAGCATCATAAATTGTTTTTTTACCTATAGAGGGCAGACATTTCACCTCAATCAATCCATTATCTCCAACTAAACCATCTGGACTCGCAGCTAAAAATGAGAAATCTTTCCTGATGAAAAGACCGCAACGGACGACATTTACACTATTTAATTGCTCATACAAATTGATAGCAGTCTGTTCATTTTGTCTACCATATATAATTTCTTTTGTTACAATTTCTCTTTTAAGAATTAGGTTTTTTACTGTATTATGCCGGAGTGTGGAGTCTCGCATTTTATAAATGATTCCGAACTTTGATGCCGTCAGTCTTTTCTGCCGTGCTTCTATCCACTGAGGATTATCAGCTTGTCCGACTGTTGCCAGTTGTAACTGCATGCACTTTTCATCAGAAATAGCATCAGCTTGTAGTCTTTCCAAAATATTGTCCATCGTTTCTTGCAGTTCTGTAGGAGAGACGTCGGGTTCGGCAGCATTAGGGCCATATTCACAGTCCGGTTCAGAAATTATACATGCAGTTCTTTTGTATGGAGTGAAATTCAGACGTCTGGCCTTAAAACTATTCACACGTTCCAATCTCTTCATCACAATTTTTTTTGTGCTCTGCCCGGGTGACTTACCAGTTATATCCTTGTGGAGATTTAAAATGTGGTTTGATCCCATCGTGTGAACTATGCCAGCTCCATAACATCTGCTTTCGTAACTCTTTCCTTTCGAGAAATCAACGCGTTTACCACCAGTGAATTTACTCACCAATGCCATATAGCTTTCTGCAGAGTTTGTTGTGACATTAGAAGTCAGTCTGTCGGCTTTCCGAACTATGGCATCTAAATGTGAACGAATATCCCTCAAAAGTGGCGTTTTTTCCAAATATGCTATGTGGTTGATTTCTGACACTTCTGTTTTACAATAATCAGGACGGCAGTTAGAATGACTCCCAAACACATGATTAGGCCCATTTTTTAAGTCTGCACGCAACTGTTGAACGTCACCTTTCGACGTTTTTATAGCACAGCGTGCGGCATTTTTTAAACGCTTTATCTCTCTGCGTAGTAAGGTACGGCTGTGACAGTCATACTTAGCAGTATTACTGGCCATAGTGTAAAGCTTACTAGTGTAGCACTTTACAATGTGGTTTGCACATTCTAATTTTTGAATTTTGTATCCAAATGGTGCTCTCTCTCGCACCCTAGCGAAGACACTGGAATCGCCATCTCCAATTAAAAAATTTACCCACACCTTATATTTTTCAAAAATGTATTTCAGGCCTTCCACTATGACAGTTTGCTCCATTCCTGTTGACGGTCCTGAATAATTTTTATTGCATATGTGCGAACTTATCAGACCAATATCTGGTGTTGATGCGCATACCTGACAATACTTGTTCTTTACGTCAAGGTATATAATCTTTCCTGTCCTCTTTCCGATGATGCATGCCACACCAGATTATGATGAAAATCTATGACCAAACCTCCTATTTGACCATCCTCCATCAACAATTACAGTAATGTAAGGATGGCCTTCATCAACTTCATTATTGTCATGAGCCAGTTGCTTCTCTATCAGTATATTTTTTTCCATTTGTTCAGATAGACGACTCTTCCATGATGCGGTCACTTTTTTCTCGTGTCTTTGGAATGACCCCTGACACATGAATGGAATATCCATAGTACCACATAACTCCTCCCCCTGACTATAACCTATACCTATGTTAAGTGCCCCCCAAACAAAGGACGTGTTTAAATTAGATTCAAGGGAATCTGAAAAAACAGTTGCAGTTTTCTCACAGAATTGGCATTCAAAATGAAATTTTGATACTAATCCATCTTTTACTTCTCTTTGTAAAATTAGCTTACCACCTGTGCAAATTGACGGATGTCGCAATACTTCTTCCATCTGCTTCATAAAGTAGGCAATGTCGACTATGCGTTTACCAGAGGGTATGTAGGAAGTTGCAATTTCATCACTTCGCTCAACGTTTAATGGAGGAAGTTCTTCTGTCATAGTATCACCTAAAGACCCAACGTCTAAGACCTCCGGCTTCTTTGCCTTCGAATATGTCCTCAAAACATCACCACTACAGTGGAAATCTTCACAGTCTCCAATGGAAATCTCTTCATACGGGATGATTTCATTCACTAAATTTAAGTCATTCGGTAAAATGCTTGAAAATTTCATTTCTTTATTTTCACGTTTCTTCTCTCTAGCAGCCGCATTAGCTGCCTTTAAATTCTTGATCATTTTAGAACGATTACTCTTACGACAACGCTTCTTCGACGAAGATGAAGTACGAACATCTTTTATATCCATGTTTATTGATAGTGCTAAAATTACATGCTAAAATATTACGGTGCTAAAATTACGGAATAGTGTCGGAAACGCGTATAACATATGAAATAAGCTGTTGGAATGAAATAGGTTATAAAATCGATACAAACAATGATGGATGAAATCTTAAAGGTAAATATGTCATACAGTAGCACGTCGACTACTGCGGCGAAAAAATTCACAAACTGAGCTGAAAACAACTCCACGATTTAAAATACTTATTGAGGCTTTCATAATCGCGATGAAATCACACATTAATTAAATTAAAAGTGATAAATAAATTATCTGAAATATTTTCAAAATACGTCGACGTTGTGTTGTTACTCAGAACAGAGGACGCGGAGAACATTCTAATTTAGCAGTGCTACCAACCCGAGTTGCTGCTGCCGTTGGTGCCTACTTCAGGCGTATTTTTTTATATAGGTATCAATTAAGACGTATTGATAATAGACAATAAAAAGTATATGTAGTTATAAATCAAATCAAAAAATATATAACAGAATAAAATATATTTGATATATTTGCAATAAAAATGGTAAATATGAGCAATATTATTTTAATTGATCCATATATATTTTCTTTAACCTTTTCTTTGTGGTGCTAAAAATCCCGCGCGCTCCGTTTATATGTATTCACTACAACATTTGAAAAAGAGATTTAAAAATAGGAAAAATTAGACTATTAATGAATATTGATTTTATAAATCATATTTTAAGTTTCTATATCTTGAAATATGATTAATTAAATCAATATTCATTCATAAATAGTCTAATTTTAATCAAATCAAACCTAATCAAACCTAACCTAACCTAACCTAACCTAACCTAACCTAACCTAACCTAATCAAACCTAACCTAACCTAACCTAACCTAACCTAACCTAACCTAATCAAACCTAACCTAACCTAACCTAATCAAACCTAACCTAACCTAACCTAATCGATTTCGCGCGCGCGAAATCGGTATATATTTTTTTTTGATTTGATTTCGAATAAGTAGTGCATATTTGAGCACATTGTATTTATTCTCAAAATGTACACGAAATCAACAAATATATACCTGTTATATATATATTTTTTGATTTGATTTATAACTACACATACTTTTTATTGTCTATTATCAATACTTCTTAATTGATACCTATATAAAAAAATACGCCTGAAGTAGGCACCAACGGCAGCAACTCGGGTTGGTAGCACTGCTAAATTAGAATGTTCTCCGCGTCCTCTGCTCTGAGTAACAACACACGACGTCGACGTATTTTCAAAATATTTCAGATAATTTATTTATCACTTTTAATTTAATTAATGTGTGATTTCATCGCGATTATGAAAGCCTCAATAAGTATTTTAAATCGTGGAGTTGTTTTCAGCTCAGTTTGTGAATTTTTTCGCCGCAGTAGTCGACGTGCTACTGTATGACATAATTACCACAGTCTATACCAAAACAATGATTCAAGAAGTTCACTTTTCAGTAGACTAATAATCTTTGCAATAGACTTGGGTATGCTTGCATAGCTATCGTAGTGTGTGTGTCGCTTACGAGACAAAACACACACACACACAAGTTATTCTACCTGCTTACTATATCTGCTGCGTACAAGCAACTTACGGATAAAATATTCTTCGTTTCAAAATTATGTCGTCAAAAAATCCAAGCAGCGACACCTATTATGCCACCGATTAAAACTATCAATTATGTATTTATTTTAAGACTCTCTAGAAAATTAACGAAAGCTCGTAAAATTATAATAAATATACCAAAGATTAAAAAAAAATATATATATAAAACCCCGATATATTTTTTGTCTTTTTTTGGTTTAATTGCTAAAAAAATCATAATATATAGCTTTGATATTGACCGTTTTTTTAAATCCAAATAAAATACTAATTACGTATTAAATAAAAAATTAAGCGATCGGGATAAATAAGATGAATTCTTGAACCATCTGTGAGTTTTTAAATCAGTGTCAAAAAAAAAACCGTTAATATTCTGGATGGTAATAACGAAAGCCTTTTTCTTTGCTTTTTTTTAAATAATGAAGTTAATAACGACTTAAAAATTAAAAAATATTTTCCCGACTACCTTTAGATTTATTACGACAAATATAAATACTTTTTACATCGTAATTCGAAAATGACGATAGCGTGACTCTTACTGCAATATGTTTAAATTTGATTAAAATTTAATATTAAAATTCTACCAAGCACTTTCAGTCTAAATCTTAAATAACATTATGGTTACATATTAAAAATGGCTCACATATTGTGCTTTTAAAAGTTCTTGAGAAATAACATTTTACGTAATAATAAAACACTAGCTTTGTTCAAAAAAGTATTGAACGGAAAATACAAAAATGAGTATAAATTATGATTATTTTAATTATTCATTTCAATTATGTTTTATGTCATTCAGTAATATATTATATATATTTATATTATTGAATGACAAAAGTGATATATCTTATTTAATGTAGTAAAATCTTTGGTGCTTAGCAAGTGCAAACTTTTATCCTTCACTTATTTATTAAAATTATTCCAGGCACCGAACTTATATGAGAAATTGAGATTTCTGTGAGTCATATCGAATTTTGATAAACATACAATTGTAAGTAAATAAAGTTTGCAAACAGAAATTATTAATTTTATTCTTGCTGTCCGGGGACTGAAATTCAATATTCAATAACCATACAATTATTTGTTTTGTAATTATGCCATATTTATGAAATATTTAGATTAAAGTCAGCTTTCTTAATCCAAACCCACTCAATTTGGAAAGTAAAAATGAAATAATAAATCTTGCTAAAGCACTAAGCGCTATTTTTTGGAAGCGTGTAGAAAAATCATTGAATAAAAAAAGGGGATGGATAATATAACTGTATTTTAATATAACTAAACAAAAAGGAAACGATGAGAGGAAATGTGTTTCATTTAAAATTCAAATATTGTAGAAAAATAATAACAAAACAATTGTCAAAATTGTTTTAATGTATTAAAAATAATATTGAGGCTTTGATGATATTTATTAAAAAAACAGCCGTGACTAATGTGTTCGTCGATTTCATTTTAAATCCATGACAATATTCACGTTATCCTATCGTAAAGCATAGCAAAACGTTTTTGTATGTCATTTATATTTGTCATAACATTGCTTACTATTTAAAATTTTATTGTATAACTGCTTTAGCTGTCATTATAAAAACATGAAATAATATTTTTTTCACAAAAAAACTTGTCCTATTATCATTACGAAATAGCCAGTCTAGCTACTAAAAATAGTTCTCACTAAAATGAAAAATATTATAAATCCTTTCTCTGGGAATTAAAAAAATCGCGATTACTTTTAATTTAGAAATGTTGTAGTTATATACCTAAATATATATTTAAAAATGGTTTTTTAAATTATGAATATTGTATTATATTTAATCATTTACAAGAAATAACATATTAAGTTTTATAGGGAAAAATATATTTTTAAATATGTAGGCATGTTATGATATTTCTAGTGCGGCAATACTGGCCAACACAATTTTCTTTTCTACCGGTAAAAATGCATCAACCCAAAGCCCCCTATAGTCAAAGCCATGCTATTGAGTTGAAAACAGGTACTTTTTTCAGATGAGCGGGCCGGCGTCATAATTTTCAAAGTAATATCACGTCATTATGAAACCATTTATTACTGTTATTTTGAAGCAAATACATATATATATTGTAATTATATATCTTTTCAATTAAATCATTTTTTAAATAAGAAAAAATCACATTTTCTAAGGTTTTTTAATAAAAATCTCTGAGAACAAAAGCAAACAAAGATGCCAAATCATTTTATTTAAATTATTTTTTTTACAATATTTCAATACAGAATATGAGGTTGGATAGTTCATTAAAAAAACCAACGTCATTATTGGGATTTTAATCAATTAATATTAATCTCGAAATTTATTTGTGCACACTGGTTCGTCACTCAATCTTTCCATAAGATTTCTCAAGTCATATCAGTAATCAAAAATCAGTAAGTCAAACTAGGATAGCACAATTCACTTCATTATTTTTTTTTATATTGTTATTGATTAAATCGTCATTTACTTGGTATATTGCCATTATTATATGATAAAAGACGCAGCATGTATTTCATAATATCACAATAGGCGTCAAAATCTTATATAATATTATATGAATTCCGCATGTTACCGTCGTTTATGTAATTTATAATTTATATTCTATATAATTGTGATACTTAATAGTGGGAAGTTAAATTTTATTGGTTTTTACCATACATCGCATATCTTGCCATTCGCTATATTTCTTACAATCATTACTTAATTTGCATATATGGCCCTTCCGATGTATCGTAAATTGTAAATTAATAACACCAACGAATAACAGAATATCCATACGAGAAATCTTTCAAACATACATGTTACATTTAACGAAAAATAAGCTCACAAATTGGAATTTAGAGTTGATCTACGTATAACCGCCATACAATTTGTTAGTAAAGGCAGGGATTCAACGGCCAGCTCAGAATTTGCTGATTTTCTACAGCACTGCTTGGAACTTAAGACTGCTATGATCAAACGCTTCCATTTTTACTGAATTGTTTGGTTTTAAAGAAGGTATTTATTACTTTTGTGATTAATATTTGTATATTTCAGATTCAAGCATGCCTGTGCGTCTTGAAGGAGATCATGAAACGTGTTTTGCTTGCATGCATACTACATATCGACATTTGATCTTTCATAGCCAAACATGGACATTATTGAATGAAAACCTCATTATTGTAGACCCCTTACATTGTAATTTGTACTATTGAATGAAATTGATTCATTTGTTCTTTTATATAGATGCAATGCTTGAAAATACAATTGCCATCCAAGTTACCATTTAACCATGACGACACAAAATATGTGTCGTCATGACATACCAGATACTTCAGCACTAATCTACTCTGCATTACTGGCATATAATTTGAAGTCCAATGGAATGTGATTTTGTGGATAGCGAGCCCTAAAATGCGTATTATAAAAACTGTCATCTGCCATTAGACAATACGCCTAGATGCAGATAGCCTGACACATATTATTTACACTGTGCATCGCTGATGCATAATCATTGAAACTCTCGGTAACCAGATCTGAAATTTTCCTTCCAGCCACCTGTTTTGATGATTGTCAACCGTTGACTTAACCTGAGCCTCGATTGATAGGAGCCCTCAGATTGCTACTTCTTCTTCCGTGGTCGGAAAGACAACTTTGCTTGGAGACTTCACAAGATTCCTGCTCGACAAAACAATAACAGAATGTCTCCATCTTCTCTAGCCACCATGTTCACACCGCATTTAATGTGTCCGAGAAAGGTTGGTTTTTTTGAAGTCCCGTCTTTTCAGAACCATAAAAACTATGGAACCTCATATATTATATCCAGTCTCATATGTTCACAGGCTTGAATCTCAGAACAGACACTATCATTAATCGGTTTTCCAATTGATTAGTGCACTTGTGAAGGCATGTCTTTAATTTCTCTAACACCCTTTTGGTCCTAAAAAAAACTATCCTATTTCCATCCTTCTATCGTTGCTCTCCATAAAGTGAGCATTATCAACTGATAAGAGAACACCATCGAACACCACACAGGGGTGCATCGACGACCGTTGCGCATTTCTTTGCATGGCATCAAACACGGAAGTACCCATTATAATTAAATATTTTGCTTGTTTCCACTCTGAAAAATATTTGGCATGATCTAATACATTACTTATTGTAATAAAACAATGATTTTCATATTTAAAATATTTAAATGTACGGAGTATTCTATGTGCGAAAGGTTCTGTGTTCGGAAAAATCGGTGTTCGGAGTATTCGGGCTCAGAGAGTTCGTGTTCGGAAGAATCCGTTCACCATCTCGTTCGTGTATTTTTTAACGAAAGTGTTTAATTTTGCTCTGACTTGTTAGATAAAATGCTGTTTTTCCTAGATTTCTGATCTGATTCGATTATTATTACATAGGATTTGCTTTGATGATCTGACAGTTAATCTTTACAATAACTGACGAACTTCTAGGGTGCATTTATTTTGTAGATTTAATACATATTCAGCTCTGTTAGGAAAAAATTTATGGCCGAAACGTGTATTTTCTAAAATTCAATAAATGTTTTTTAACAAGATTTAAAACAAAGTCATCAATCCCAGATTTTGCGAAAGTTCAGTTTCTTTTGTAAAAAAAATAATGGAAGCAAAAAATAACTTAGAAATGAGGAAATCTGGGTGTAAAGTGTTAATCAAATGATTAACAAATTCTTTTCTTCTCAAAAATAACTTGTCAACGACAAAGCTTTTCTAATTTATTATATTTATTGACTTCAACACTTTGATACATTTTTTTACTCACTTATATTTGTTCAAAAACTTTTTGTTTATTAAATAAAAGGCTGCTAAAACTTTGCCGTTACCAAATTAATCAAATCGTTCAATCTCTACTAATTACTGACCAATTATAGATATCCAATGACCTTTTTAAAAAAAAATACTGAATTATTTACTTATAATTTATATATTTTTACTGATCATTTATTAATATTAGATACTAACCATATAATTTGTTTCCTATAGACAAATATAATTTCTAATCAGCTTTTTTTTCACTATTCACCAAATGCGATTTGACATAGTTAATCAGTCAGCGGTCAAATAATATTTTATTCATACTTAATTCTATGAGTAGAATTGCATCCAGTTTTTATATTTAACTAATAATTTCGTTTTCTCTTTACTTACATATCCTGAAAAAACAAGAAAATATACTGCTCCCTTCACAGAATGCAGTAATGAAAAATGACTGAATTGGATGAGTCGAATGCAACTACCTAAAACCCAAGTTAAATACCCAACGTTAATAAAATTAAATACATCAATAATGATCTTTTTTTTGAATGAAGTTTTTTTTTCAGCTTTTATTGGATATTCATACCTTTTTAATTTTTGAAATAGTATCCTTCAAATGGAGAATTAAAAAAAAAACTTAATATCATTATTGATGTATTTGATTTTGCTAACGTTGGGTATTTTTTTTTTTTTTAAATAGTGCGTTTTGGTTGAGATAAGTATTTTTAATTAAAAAAAATAATATGTCCTGCTTAAGCATGCCACTGGCTCCTTGTTCATTTTTTACAAATAAACTTTATTAGAATATGATAATAAAGAATGTTTCACTCAGCTGAAATGATTTTAAAATCCTATTAAGCTATATTCTATTAATTAAACGAAATTTTGTGTATAAGCAATTTAATAATATCTCTTAGTTATAGGTGTCTCTGTAGACCGTGACACTTACCCTTAATTTCTATTTAATCTGTTAATATCATGTTCCATGATGTGTATATGTTTTTAATAAATGATATTATAATTTAAATGTCTTTTTATTTGGAATAAATATTGTTTTATGTATTTAAAAAAATAAAAAAATCAACCATAAGGTAGGTCCGGGTTGGAGGAAATTTGATCAGCTTTTGTTAGATGGCGTTAGTTGAATAAATGCTGGAACATTCTTAAAGTATGAAAGTTGTAGATCTCATAGTTTCCTGTGACAGTCCGTCTCAGAAATCTATTCAGTTTTATTTTTTTTAAATAAATTTACGGCTCATGCATCCAAGTGGTTGTGTTCTGATCAAATTTTTGCTTCACAAACTTGGCGCTACATTTGTGTTGCCTTAAAACAGATTTTCGCGTGTTAGATAGCTCTTTTGTACCACATATTGTAGGGTTCTCTGTGCAATAATTACTGTGACAGCATGCAATATTCGTATTCTAGGAAATGACAGCAGTTGTGAGAAATAATATGTGTAGTTATATTATTATTGTGGTATTTTAAAGTCGATGATGGCGAAGACATCCGTATGGTTATCAATCATTGAATGCCTGGTTTTTCTTTCTTCAGGTATGTACTCATTTGAATGAACATTTATATTATAATCATGCGAGTGTAAATACATAATGCATCAATCGAACTCAGCTACTGCTTAAAAGATTGCTTGTAAAAGAATACATTTGATTTGCACGGAAACGTTTTTAATTATGTAGTAAGATAGATTCTAACCTTGGGAGAATATTTTATACAATAATACTGAATTTAATAGGTTTTTGAAGTTACTATTGTGGGTATTTTACTAACTATTCTTTCCAACCAAAAACACACTAAATGCTGTAAAAAACAATTCAATTATTTAGGGAGTTTATGTGCAACAAAGAAAATACCGAAAAACAAACATTGTAATCGAGGAATCCAAAACTTTTTGCGAATTAAAACATATTAGTACATAGGTTCCCAACCTTTTTCGGGTGGCGACCCATTTTTATAAAAGCCATGGGTAATTGTGTGTTAAAGGTAGTCATGGATTATTACCCTGAAAAACTTCACAAACTAAGCTAAAACAACGCCACGATTTAAAATTATTTTGTGAGGGCTTGATAATCGCATTAAAATCACACATTAATATGAAGAACACTGATAAATTATGTGTAATACGAAGTATTTTTCAGTACTTCGTCTCCATTATTCATTATGGCCGCGCGGCCTTTTCATATTTCGTGTATATTATCGATTTCCCCGATTTTCGTGCAACACAATTTGATATTTTCATATTAGCAATTAAATTTCTTATAAAATTACATTGTTCTTAGTGGCATTTAGTTAATATTCGGCTAGATTAAGAGTGGCATGTTGTAAAGCAGGGGCTACCAAACCCGTGCTGCGCCGACCGATTCTGGTGTGCTCGCCAACTAATTTGGGCAAATCGTTAAATTCTTGGGATTTTGGATTTCAAAATTCTCGGAAGAGCTAAAAAAAACAAGTCACGCTGATAATTTGGGCAAATCGGCAATATCCTGGGATACAAATAAACTATAAAAAATGTGGTGCACGCAGCCCTGCCTATATTTTATATTTCGCTCTATGGTCCAATAAGGTTTGTAACCCCTGTTGTAAAGCATACTTAACCCTATTTGTGTTTACTTCGAGAAAATAAATATTTTTAAAGAAATTTAAATTGTGGCAACTAGCACACTGATAAATACTCTTATAATGGGCTTGAATACTCGAATGGACACTTTTAATCCAACGCTGTGTTGCAATTTCTTCCGTGATGAGCTTACTATTAATGCTTTCCTGAATCTTCTCAACTTTTTTATAAGAAGTTCGAATTCAACTCAAGCAGAAAAAACTACACAAACACATTCATCTCAAATTTGATGTAGACCTTACTTAGACTCGAACCCTGGCCCACCTTACCAACTAAACCTCATAAGGTGGTTAAAGGTCCATAAGCTCCACATTACGAACGGTCATAGTTAAAAAGTGTTGCTTATCTAAAAATTAGATTAAATTCTGACATGCAAGTGATTAATTATCTACATCATAATTTGTGCTTTTGAAAAATATGTATTCTAAATGCAATATTTTTCAGAGAACATTGCATATTTCTTTACTAATTATTACGAATAGCAAATAAGTCTCTTGGATTATTTTTTTGCTATTCGATGGTAAGTTACAGTTGATGAAAAACAGACTGATGACCTACTCTTATGTTTGTATATGGTACCGATAATGCATCAAAAAATCACAAATTGGCCCAATTAATATACGATTCTGTAAAGAATCTCAAGATTTGAGTACAGTTAAGGATGCTTTTAGAATGCTAAGTTTAGTGCTCGATTATAATGCAACCTTTGTTTTACCGCAACTCTAGCTAATATAAATCACTGTACAGTACATATTTTTAATGGGTCTATTGCACTTGAAGATTCGCTATGGCACAATTCCAAACGAATCATTCTGCAACATCATTTTTGAATATTAAAGAAATTCATTTGCCAAATATTTTTAATAACCTATAGAAGTCAATATTTAAAACTTTTAACCAATTTATAAGGTAAGGGCACCATCTACCGCCACATTAGTAGCTTGATTTAAGAAATTTGTGTGTATTTCTTATATTTCTTAACGAAAACATAAACTTCTTGTTTAATTCTATACTGTTATTTATCGCCTATTTAAGTATAAAGCAATAGTGAGGATGAGCTTTATATATAATTAATTAACTAAAGTTTTTTCATTGAAGAATTGTTCCCTATTACCGCCACCCAATTATTTTTTTTATCCAATTACCGCCAAAGCAGGAACCAACTACCGCCATATGAATTTAAAGCCATTTTAAACATGTTTAAAGATAATGTTTGTTCGAATTAAATTCATTTTATTTATGTACTTATGTTTAAATGTTTCCTATTATACCTAGGTATGTACTTAAATTATTTATACAAAAAAACACATTCCTAATACAAAAAAAAAATCAAAATCACATTCTTGTAAATAAAAAATTGCACCTTCATTGGCATTCACATAAATAATAGGTACTTACATAAATAAGTACATACTATGATGAAATTAGGCAAGTAGGTTAAGTATTACTTCTTTTTTAAAGATACCACTTCTGGGACGGAATAAAAGCCCCTAATATTAGTCAACGTTGGCGTAGAAATTTTTACAATATCTGCAACAGGGTAATTTAAAATATCGTCGATCGCAGGCCACTTCCAGTTTGACCCTGCCATTGTCATGGTCTTAACTTGCACTTCATTATCGGTTGTATTGCTACCTAGAACAAGACCGGGAAACAATTCGCCTTCATAGGTCACAACAACGTAATCGCCAGTATCAAATGATGCCATAATTTCTTTGTGTATTTTAGCCACTTTTGCAGAATTCTGTTGTTTTGCTGCCTTTTCATCGAATCTTAATTTTCTTTTCAGCCGTCTCTCAGCTATATCCTTTTCTTTCATGTCTTTGTCCAATTTTTGATTTCGAAGATGTGCAAGGAATTCTTTTGAAGTTGCTACAACAGGAGTGACCTTCTTCAAATTTATTAACTTTTTAGACTGTGGCGCAGCTTCTGGCTAATACAGTGCATTCTTAAACGGCGTTGGGTACATTGTATCATTTGAATTTTCCTGGTGAGGTACTGGATTAGGTGTAAGCTGCTTCTGTGGGGTTG
The DNA here is from genome assembly GCA_031772345.1 of Himalopsyche anomala. Taxonomy (NCBI): domain Eukaryota; kingdom Metazoa; phylum Arthropoda; class Insecta; order Trichoptera; family Rhyacophilidae; genus Himalopsyche; species Himalopsyche anomala. Next base: position 25,996,338 of record CM062826.1, read on the forward strand.
CCAGTTTTTTCATTTTTTTGTCATCAGCTATTAAGACTGTACCATCATTTAAAACGTTCAGGTCAATAACGTCACCTTCTTTGAACCGAAAACTTTCGTCCAGATTGGTTACATCGTTGGTCATACGAGAAAGCGGATCCTTATTGATGCTTATTTTGTGCCACAATTCAAATAAACTTTTGTGCTGAAGATCACCGTCCCAATCCGAAGAAGAACTTTGAAATTCTGTTAATAAGGAAGGCGCTATTTTGCTTTCTAAAATATCGAAGAATGTCTCGTCTAAAATAAAAATTAAATATTTAAGTATTTATTATAAGTAATCAAATATCAAACTACTTAATGTAAGTCGTGGGTGCTTATATACCGGCAGTAGGTCCTAATTTTTTGAAACCAATTCTTGATGTTTCTCTCTGTTAATTTTGATCGGGCCGAAGTAAGGTTCTGTGAAACTCTTTGCACCAATTCCGGATGTCTTTTTAAAAAACAGCTAAACCATTTCTTTCCAGGTCTTCCACCAGTAAATGGATTTTCTCTGCTTAGAGTTTTGGTGAGTTCTGCGACAGAGTCCTGTAACTGAGGCTTCATTATTGGAAATCCTGACTTAGCTCATTCCCTATACTTACCACTAATCTTATCACGCAATGTGGTACGTGGCATACTATATTTTTTACTTATTGCCAGTACGGAACTCCCACAGAGTATAAACATTTTTTTGTGCCAACCATATTTCATAAATTTTTAATATCTGAAAATTAAGGTAAAATAATGACCCAATTACCGATTATGGTTCCTTTTACCGCCAATTAAATTAAAGCTGTATTTTATCAATTACATTATTACGGCATTGGTATTTTTGAAACAAATTATGCTTATTTAATCATTTTCTTTATAAATTATATGAAAAATATTGCAATATTTAAGTTTATCAAGCTTAAATTTGCATTTTTGTATGTGTTTATGTGGAGCCTATCACCGCCATGGCCAATGCCCTATTACCGCCACTATATTTTTGCTGATGCTTTTACGGGATGAGCAATGTACAGTAGAAGTGGCGGTGATTGGACCAACACAAATATAACTTGTGTTGTTCACTTTAATATTTGAAAAATGTATTAAATACTTATAATTTACATTCAAAAATTCAATGTTTTCAAACTCTATTACCGCCAGGGGTGGCGGTATTTGGTTCCCATATAATAATTAATGGGTCCAATCACCGCCACGCAATATTTTCTATTTTTATCACTTAAAAAATATTAATTAAAGATTTAAACTTACTTTAGAGTGTTCCGAATATGTTATTTATTACAAACTAAACGTAACTTTCATACATATTCAATTAATTTTGTTTTTAATCGAAAAATAAAATTTAACCATTTCTTAACAAAGTGCTTAACGAAAAGCCAAATCACAACTTTACCGCCGAGCCCTTGCAGAAGACTGAGATTTTCGATAGAATAAATACAGTTAGCTACAAAACAACAAATGACACGTGATCACTATGCATTCGTATTTACCGTTCAATATATTTTTTTGAGAAAATTTTAACGGTTTTCTTGTTATTTCGAGAACATTCTTACAGTGGCGGTAGTTGGTGTAGTGGCGGCGATGGGTGCTCTTACCTTACATTTGCGTTGGAAGGCATGGATGTATGTGCAATATCTAAAATTCCCTCACACCCATACGAAGAGTGGCTAGTTACACACTTGGAGGCCCCGTTATTCAGATAAAGTACATCTAAAATATGAAGACATATTGAAAACTGAGTTAAAAATATATGTTTTTTTTAATCCCCTAAGATCTAAATGCACCAAGTGCGCGCCTCCTGCGCTTCTGGGGTAATCCGCCACTGCATATTGGGCTTCATCATTTATTTTCTTTCTTTCTAACCTTACCTAAACTTTCTATATTTATCAATCATTACTATGTTTATTTATCTCTTAACACATTCCCTGCCTATTGAAGCATCCTGATGTCGCACTTAATGGCTACGTGATACCAATCATCATAAAATAAGTCACTTTGAAGGTGTTCACTATCAATTCATAAAAACACAAAAAACAGAACAATTATCGTAACTATTCTGCATTTTTAATTAACACTTAAGTACTGAAACAACTGTTAACATCAGGACTGGTTTCGCTCATCGCAAGCATTATTAGTGGATAATGCTAATCTAAAATACTTCTGCTCTGATGGCTTAATCCTCTTATTATTATCTGTGAAATACTGCAATTTTATAATAAATAGGGAATCCAATCCCGGGATCCCGTCCATTTTTCGGGATTGGTTTACTTATTACAACAGAAACGTGTTGGTTTTCAAGTCGAACAGATGTTCACACACAACAAAGCTCATTTTTAATCCTTTGTGATAACAATTACCACTAAAGAAAAAGTAATTTGAAACCAAGCATACTTTAGTAAATTATATTTGAATGCATTTGAAGATAACAAAAATGATATTTATTGTTAAGCATCACATTGCAATATTTTTTCTTATCAATATCTTAATAAATGTTATTAGATATCAATGACTGTGTTTATTTATCTTGACTTATTGTTCTATTTTTATATGTACATTAGTTTTGTAATACAACACATCTCAACTAAAGTTTATTTCCGTAAGTTTCTATATAAAAAATATGATAAATATCAGTGGCGTGCGAAGAGGGGAGGAGAACAATAACTTTAATTTTTAAATTTAATTTCTTCATTTTTTGAAAAAATATTTTTCACTCCGCTCCCTCCATCTTACAAAAGTCATCAATAACCGCATTTCGTTTAATTTATTGTATAAAAGGTTTTTCAACTAATATTATTGCAAGAGTTGAAATTCTATTCTCACTTTGACTATTTCTATTGAATGTTATTATTATTTTCATTGTAAAAAATGATCTTTCTACAAAAGTACTTGTCGCCGAATATGGTAATTATAAAAATATTTTTTATTGGTTCTTTGAACAATAAAACTGTATACTAAATGGAGGATAAATTGATGATCTTGTATTAACTTCGGGCATAGTTTAAAATAATATTTAACTTATTTAGTATTTCATTTTTGTTTGTATTTTTTAGATACATTTACTTTATTTAAATAATTGAGAATGTATGTCCACGATAATTTAAGAACTCTTCAATCACTTTTAGGTTGTTCACTGTCTATACTTGGTGGAAAGGCATTATATTAGAAAAACACAATATTCCTTTGTACTTTATTCCACTTTATTCAATATGTCAGGACAGGTTTCGCTCATTATGAGCATCGTCAACTAACGTTGACGATCAGTTGACGATGCTCGTAATGAGCGAAACCGGTCCTGACATATTAAATAAAGTGGAATGAAGTACAAAGGAATATTGTGTTTTTAGTAACTCTTCAATCTTGCAGTCTGAAGTAGGTAGATACTTTTTTCAGCTATCGACATTAATTATTTTAAGTTATATTGCGTATTTTTACATAATGTATGCATATTAAGTACGTTTATTATAATTATGGCAAATATTTTTTTTACGATTTGTTAAAAAATCCACTTGTTCACCTGTACGTCGCGAATAACTGAGATTAAGAGAGCTTTTTGGTAAGGTATTGACAGCCCACATCCGGTTATATCATGTAGAATAAATTGTTTAATTTATTTTTCACCAATATTATCAATTTGTATTTCTCAAAAAAAAATGTACTGATCCCGGGATCGAAAAATTCTAATCCCGAAAACATTTTGGCTCGGGATTGGATTCCCTAATAATAAACAATCAATTAGAGTAATATGTTCTTTATATTTTGAACGTCAGTATTAATGTTGTCATAATAAGCAACATGTGCAAGTTAAGAACCATGGGCGGCGGTTTTTCTTTTCTATAAATTTACTTATTTATAAAATATTCCTATTTTACTTTGACTTTTTATAACAAACCAAACATGGAATTGTTGAATGAAAAATTCAACATATGCCGCAACTATTCAAAAAATAAAATACTCATTTGTACTAATTCCACTTTTATTGAATAAGATCAGGACCAGTTTCGTTCTCTTAAATATTTGAATATATTATCAAAATAATATCGATAATAATTTGAAAATTTTTCTCACTGAACTAATTTTAACTAATAAATGATTCGTCATGTCGATATATTACTTATTTAACCTTTTAGCTGCTGTAGAATAAAGTACGTCTGTACCTAGCTCGCTGGCTATAATTTGCAAGTATTAATTTAATTAGGTATTGACGAGATAACTCATCTGTGGTAGTCATCCAGTTAAAAAAATGTAAAAATTTTATATACCTCTAAAAAAATATAATACAGAATGTTGAAGATATAGCATACTTTTTAAATGATGACATCAGAGTCAACCGATTTTGGCAATTCTCGCTTGAGTAGCAAAAGCTGATTGAAAGACTATTGGCAACCAAAGGGTTAATGGACGGAATTCTTGTTTCATGAAGCAACAATAACACCAGGCGAGATAACATGCCCATGAGATATGTGCATCATTAGCATCATGCACATAATGCAGTGGATAGCTAGGCGTGTTTTCACAACTGAACGTAGTATTTGAAACATACATAATAATTTTATTAATATGTTGTGCCTTTTCATTTTCAAATAACTATAAACAACGCAGTAATTATTAATGAAATTATCCACTGTAATATGCAACCGTGAGGACTCAAATAACTATGATAAAATCTCCTATCTAGTTTTTGCCCCTGTCGAATTCATTAAGAGGTTATGAAATTTTTAACAGAAACACGTGTGTTAAACCAATCAGTGAGTATTGAGAGATTGGAGTTGGCAATATGGAAAAAATACAATTCTAAATGTATTTTGTGTAACGACAATTAGTCAAATTTTAAAGACATGTATTCAATTTTATTTCAGTTTCGGGTGAGCGGTTGCTATGTGGTTCTGTGGAAGAAATACAGTTGGAATCGAGCGATCTCGTTTCCGCAGTTTCGCTGAAGTTGGAAAATCGAGGAGACAACAACCTGGCATCGAGAGAACCGTGCACTCTCAACATCCTGGCTCCTCATGTATATGCCCTGTCTATACGTATCTTCAATGATACAACGGTAAGGAAATTTTGATTTGGATAATGATAGATCAATTAAATGAATTGGAAATCAATATACTTTCTCCGAATGATATAAATTGATAATCAAAGCCGTGACTTCATAAAGAAGAAAACGCGCCACTGCATTTTGCAATTTTCTAAAACAGTGTTTCTTAACCGTATTGAAAGAATCGCCCCCCCCCCCCTTTGGCAGAAATAAATTATCCAAAATTATCTAATGCCCCCCAAAAAAACGAAATAATAAAATTACACAATTCTCTATATATGTACTATTATTTCATGCAATGGATTTCCTACTACAAATAAAAAATGATAAAAAATACAAATAAAACACATAAATTTGTAATAATATAGTCTTACAGTATCTAATTGCCCCCTGACTAAGTGCATCGCCCCCTCACATTCCTGCTGCACCCCTCAAATTCTGAAAAATTGAAAATGACCCCCCCCCAGACTTCTAAACGCTCACCAGGGGGGCGGTACCACCCCCGTTAAGAACCACTGGTCTAAAAGTTACATAATCAACTCAGTTCTACAATATTGATAAAAGAAATTTTTATCAGCACAAGAAATTAATTCTGATATTTGACTGGTTAAATGTTAAAACATCAGATACCCGGTTTCAGCCCCAAACACTTGAGCAGAAATGCCGAAAGACCCCTATGTGGAGCGTTTGACCACCACATGACACCTCCCATCATTGGCGGATCCAAGGGAGAGGCCATGGGGGCCATGGCCCCCTCCTTGGGAGAATTTATTTTCCATTTTTATAATTTATTAAAACTTTATTTTGAAATGGGCTCTTTAATTGTTTAGTTTACTATGTTTTATAGAATACATACTTACTTAATTATATATTGACTATTTTTATATACATCCAATCTTTTTTTAAGCGATACATTGGAGGAAGGTGGCGCGTAAAAAATCAATTACATATGATTTGATAAATCGGTTCCAAAAATCAAAATATCTCTTAAAAAAGTATAAAAAATGTATTATAAAAAAATTGTTCCTCTAATAATCGCAAAAAATATTTTTTTACGGTGCCGTCCAAAAAAATCGCGTAATTTCAAAATCGCGCAAAAAAAAATCGCATAAAAAAGGCTTTCATCTATTTTTTAATGTATTATTTATGTATCATGCTTATTTTCAAATTGAATGGCCCCCTCCTGGGACAATTTCTGGATCCGCCACTGCCTCCCATTCACCCCAGCATCCCTTTTCGACTAAATATCTTCAATTAATTGCACCCAAACCCCTCATCAAACCACCTCTCCCCAAATCAAACGCAAGCATTCTTAAATCTCGGCATACTGTTTATTAAGGTACTTTCATGTTATTAGTTGCCATGATAAACCTCTGTGCAACAGCACTGGTATAATTTTTTATATAGAGGTTTCGCTTTTGCTCAGGGTCCTGTTAGAGAGGTCCGTGACAGGTTCGGTTGAATATTGTATCGGCTTTTCTAACTCTTCTTTTCATGTCTTCAACTTCTTTCCTCGAATATGACAGCATATATTATTCAAGGTTACACAGTTTCAGACAGGAAGCAACACATGCCTTGGTCAGGCTGAATTGACTTCCGAAGAATTAAGTAGAACATAATAATAAATAGGTGAATAGAGTTTGGTTTGGAATATGGTTTTTCATAGTTTAAGAATCAATTTATATGATACCTAATTTTTTTTATAGATTTGCAATGGTAATTGATAATAATAAGTGTATGTGTGAAATTTATGCATGCAACTTAAAATATTCTGTTTTTCTCTTGTATTTTTTTTACAATACATGAAAAACCGGTTTTGTCATACAAATATTCAGTTGGTGATATAAACTCCAAACTATTATTTCACATCATGTTTCTACACAAAAAAGTCTTGAATACATATCATCTGGGGGAAGTCAGTTAATACGGACCACTTTCTGTTTTTTTTTTATTGTAATAAAGTTTAAAAAATAAATTATATTATTACATATTTAATATAAATCAATTTCTTGTTCGAATTATAGATACGATAATTCCTTAACAGTGTTTAAGATGACTGAATAATTCCAATATTTTTTAAACCTTTTTATATATATCATACTGATTTTAAAAACTTATTTAAATTTCATTCGACGGTCATCGGGACCATTTTCCGTTGTATTGCCATGTTCCCATGGTGCATATGGAACACACGTCACCTAATCATGGGTGACTGCACCCGAGTGTAAAACTTGCTATTCTCAGAAATTATCGGCAACAAGTGACGATTGACGATTTAGGATAAAAAAAAGTCTGTGTTGCTTCAAACAATAGACATTTTGGTCAGCTGGCTGTACGAACGATAAGTATTTCGTACGCAAATAAGGATTTCTCTAATTTAATTGAAGTGCGCGAGAACCCGGAACGAATGCAGTTCTGAATCTACTGGCCGGCCGCGGAACCTTAGAGGGAACGTTGTTAACAACTAAATCTTCATTATATTCTTATATATGAGAAATTAGGTTATTTCAATGAAATCAGTGAACTTATACTGTTACAAATGAACATTAAAACAGAGCATTTTTTGGTCACATCGTTGGGCTTGAAGGGTTTATAGAGACCACAAACAAACAAACTACAGGAGAACCTCGACTTTCGCACCTAATTGGTTCCTGGGCTTTGTGCGAAAGTCAAAATGTTCGAAAGCCGAGGGAAGTAAAAAAACCACCAAAAATTGTACTTTAATTTTTTTTATTTATTAAAAATTACTAAGTGCATACTAAATAAAAATCGTTTAAACGTAGCTATCACCGTTTGGTCCATGGGTTGTATGAGATACGTAGTATTGGGGAGAAGAAACACAACATTGATTTCTGAGTATAAATTTTGTAGAGATTTTGGGTGTCCTGGAGCATTATCTAAGAGTAATAATATTTTAAATGGTAAATTATTAATTTCACAATAATGTTTTACTGCTGGTACGAAATGTGAAGTGAACCAATCTTTAATTAATAAAGCTGTAGTCCAGGCTTTTTTATTGGATTCCCAAATGACTGGAAGCAATTTTTTATCTTTCCCTTTCAATGCTCTAGGATTTTCTGCTTGATAAACTAACATTGACTTCAATTTTAAATCACCAGCTAAATTTCCACCAAGAAGCAATGTCAATCGGTTTTTAGAAGGTTTATGACCAGGAGCAACTGATTCGTCCTTTGATAAGAATGTACGATTAGGCATCTTCTTCCAAAATAAACCAGTCTCATCTACATTGAATATTTGACCAGAGGTATATTCTCCATCTTCAATAATTTTAGACAATGAGGAAATAAAGTCTTTTGCAGCATCTTTATCCGCATCAGCTGATTCTCCAGTGAATTTAACATTGTGTAAAGAATACCTTGTTTTAAAATTTGAAAACCAGCCGTTACTTGCATGAAACACCGTGTGAGAATCATCTTTTAGTCTAGCCTTCCAATCCTTATGCAAACTAAGAGCTTTAGCTTGATTCATCGAAGTATTCAGAGGTACGTCTTTTTGATTTTTGTCACTAATCCAATACGACAAAAATTTCTCCATTTCATCCAACACTATGCCGTGCCTTTTGGAAAGAACTTTTGATAATACATTTCCACAAGATTTTACATATTCCTTGATTTTATCTTTATTTTTTAATATCGAACATATCGTAGACCTGTTCATATCATACGAACGACCAATTGAAGCATAAGACTCTCCATTTTCAGATCGTTTTATTATAGCCATCTTCGTTTCGATTGTATGAAGTTTATGGGTTTATTTGTTTTTTGCCATATCTACTTCACTGTTTTTTCGTTTCCCATTCATGTTAAAGTGGGTACGAAATATTTGTGACAAAGCTCGCGGAACAATGCACCTGTACGTGCACTGACGCAAGACTAAACCTGTCAAAATTAGGCGGGAGTGTTCGGATGCGTTCGGATGCATTCGGACCCGCTCGCGCTCGCGCTCGTGTGTCAATGCATATGTGCGAACAGTACGTAACACTTTTGATAGTACTAACTTAGCTCATATGCGTTTCGTTGTAAGACAGGGAAATTACTGCACGGAAACAAAACATTTTTGCATTATAAAAAAAAAAAAATTTTTTTCAATAATGTGCGAAATAGCGAATTGTGCGAAAGTCGAATGTGCGAAAGACGATGTTCTCCTGTATATCAAAAAGTCAGAGCATCATTCAAATACTTTATTTCCACATTTCATCCACCTCGCTTTTGTGTTATGCTTTATTGACACCAGTGCTTCCCAACCTTTTTCATGCCACGAACCCCTAAATCTGAAAACAATAATCTGTGGACGCCGAAATTTCATATTTTATCGCAAAGAATGTTAAAAGAATGAAAATTTTCGCGAACCCCAGGTTGGGAAGCACTGATTTACACAACACTGGTTTCATCAATCGATTATTATTTATGACGGGCACAGTGGCTAAACATCTTTTATAAACCCATCTGGATTGTCGATATATAAATGATTTTACAAATATTGAATTTAAATGATCTAGTTTACTCAACTCTCCCCTGGGCACATGCATATTGAGTTATGTATGTGGTTCACAATTTGGTCAGGCTTATCTGCAGTTATGTTTAAATTATTTAAAATGACCATCTATTTATATGATAGTTGTTTATATAATACTAGAACTTAGAGAACTGGTTTTCAAAATATGACTTTTCAGTACAGAAATGAGAGATTAGCGAATTCGGGAAATATTTTTCAAACCTAATTAATTTTGACCTTGCCAGAATAATTAACATGTTCTTATATGAATAAAACAATTGGCGCAAGTCTTAATCAATATTTTCATGAATTAAATTACTGGGGACCAAATTGAAACGAATGGAGAATTCTGTAGCAGTTGTTTGACCAATTTCCCACCACCACCCGTTGTGTATATGCAGCCAATGTTCAATGACCGCCTTCCACAACACTATCGACAGAAAAAAAAGAGTTTACCCTTCACATTCATAGCCCGAGCAGAACTGCACGGGACTGATTTGGAACCATGCACTAATGTGCTTAAAAAATAATAATAATTAAAAAAGTGACTAGCTCAGCCACTTAAATCAAGTTGATATTAACAGCTTAACGACAGTGGACGCGTATTTAAGTCTTTGAAATCCAACGGTTGCGGACCGTGGACGCATATACGCGTCCTACGTCATACATTCCATTATATTGAAAAATCACTTGGTTAGGATCGAGTTTGATTTCGAATGTTAACGGGAGATGGTAGTATACAACATATTGATTAGGGATTCCAACTATTCGTCATTTTCAACTATCCGGATATCGAATAGTAAAACTGCAACTATCCGGATATATCCGGATAGTTTCAGTAAGTATAAAAATAACAAAACATTACTACATATATAAATTTATGTACTAAACTAATACATTAAAAACGAGTTCATTTGTAATACAAGTCATTTATTCAGATTTTAACAATTTATATTTTAAAAATAAGAGAATATTTTTAAAATTTCATATAAATTTAGTTTTAACTTGTCCTGCTGTTGAAAATACTCGTTCCGTTGCAGTTGGTGTTGGTTTTATTGTTAGAAGTGTTTTAAGCAACACGTCCAACTTTTCCGTCCTTTTTTTTAAATTGATCTAAGTATTTAAAATCTTTTTTCAGATTATTTGTATTGTCATTTGTATTGCCGTCGGTTTCCACGAGAGATAAAATAGAATTAAGCATTTCATGTTGCAATTCGGAAGTCGAAAAAGAGAGAGGTGTTATTTCTACATCAGAGTCCTGAGAGATTTCATCATTACTAGATAACAGATTTGGGTGAATTCTCTTAATAATACTTTGTGCTAAAGAAATGGTCTCATATTTATTTGAGTATCGAAAATGTTCATTAGAACTGGGAACATTTTCACTTTGTAGATATATCACGAGTGTTATTATTTTTTTATGTCGGCGTTCGTTCATTCTCTTTTTAATCGCATGTAAAAATTCTTCACTTAATGAACTTCTAAATTTTTCCAACTTATTGAATACAAATTTATAAACTCCCTCGGCCGTTAATAACGTTGCATTATTATTGCTTCTTTATTAAGTTCTTCATTATTATCCTCACTAAATCATTTCCCACTTCTGAAATGTCTTAGATAGAGACAATACACATTTCAATAATATTCCATCATATTAAAATATTGAAAATTTGCAGCTGCATTAGATTACTGCAACGGCATTTCTTCAATGAATGAAATTTCGGCATTAAAAGTTTTTTTTTGCCTCGAGTCCGAGCCCATTCGTCGAACTTTTAAGTATTAAGATAACAAGATGAGATATTTATTCATAATACCCGAGTTTGGGGAAGGTAAAAAAAAACACTACTCTTAAGTAATGGTTTCTCCCAGGTAGTAAATGCCCCAGTATTCATATCATCTTTCGCTGATTTTGTAAAATATTTCATTAAAAATTATAACGAATAGTATCCGGATATTTCCCCAAATATCCGGATATCGAATAGTTAAAAAGGGGCGGATATATCCGGATATCGGATATCCGAGGTGGAATCCCTAATATTGATGCATTATTTGACAAAAAATAAATTATTTTTGTGCAAAACTATTCCGTGAAAAAACACCCCTAGACGGTAGACTTTTTTTTTTCGTATGTGATTTTTCATAATATTATTTTACGTTCTGTTTAAATATTTGATTTATAAATCGTGTCTAGTTTGTTTCCTCGATTAGCGACGATATGCATACGTAATATTAGCAGGGTATCCTGTCGTCCAGATGCATTTTTGGGGCGGGGCCCTTAGAGGTACGAATTGCTTAGTGATTTATTGCTTAGGCGTGCGATGCTGCATTTTTATGACGGCCGAAAACAATTTTTGAATTTTTAAACTAGTGCTTGATAATATTATGACCTATTCAAACTTAGTGACGAGTGTTCTCAACTTATGTTTACGAAATAAATTAAAAAATATTCCTTTGAAATATATTGTTTTATGTTCCATTACTATAGCAAATATAAATTTGCTATAGTAATGTAAATTTATAGTATTATTATTTGAAAATATAAATTTGCTATAGTATGTACACGTAAACAATGTGAAAAAGTAGGTTTTGCATATTTTAAAAGAAGATCTTTTAGTTGATTTAGGTTTTTTCAGTACACAACATAAGTATGCAATATACAGATGAAGAACCACTGCTCAAATGCCATTGATTTATGCGGCAAAGTATCTGGAAGCTAGAAAATTAAATTTGGTAAAGATATCTCAATTGGTTTACAAATTATAGTGAATTTTTCGCAAAATTGCCCGGCCGCCAGGTGAAATTCTATAAAAAACGAGCGGGCGTTAAGCTGTTAACAGCTAAACGACCGTGCGTTTTTTTTATAAAATTTCACCTGGCGAAATAAAATTTTGCGAAAATTCGCAAAAATTGTAATTTTACTAAATTCACTATAATTTGTAATCAAATTGAGATATCTTTACAAAATTTAATTTTCTTAGCTTCCAGATACTTCGCCTATATGCATATATGCGTCCGCCGGCCAGCAACCTTTGTTTTTCAAAGACGCAAATACGCGTCCACGGTTGTTAAGTTGTTAAGTATCTTGTGTATAATCCAGTATTTAGTAAAAGATTTTATTTTTTCAAAGCTGTGAAGTCGAATATTCTTCCACATGCAGGTTCTTCACATCATCTTCAAATCACTGGATGAGCCTATTGATTACTGGCACTGGTTTTGCTGCCAAGCTCTATGAGCTTGGCCGGTAAGCATATGTGGTTGTATAAACCAGGATACTAAACACATCCTATGGGAGTGTCATTTAATGCACGAGAAGAGAGAAACCCTGAGCAAGTCAATCAAATTGGACCGATCGGCCACTCAAATTCGGTAGATGATAAGTCAAATTAACAGGTTTTTGAGAAAAATTTGGGGTAATATGGACACCTCAAATCATTTTCTTCCTCAAGCTTTTCGTTTATCTTGAAGGATTGATTTTCTGCACACTGAAGAGCATGCCACCAAGTCTGAGCAATCAGTTCTAAGCAGGGCTTCGAACCGAAAAAAAATATCAGTTCATGGAGATATTTTGGGCAAATCGGTAAATTCCTGGGCTTTTGAATTCGAGCTGAACCAAAAACCATTAAAACTGCTATTTTTGCCGGAACGAAAACCGGAACTGAACCGATATATATTTTTTTACTTGAACCGGAATGAAAAAAATAGCGGTTTGAAGCCCTGGTTCTAAAACACCCCAAGTTAAGGAAAAAAACTCTAAATACATGTTACTTTTGTTACTCCACTGGATACTGCCGTATAAAATTAACGGATAGTAAGCAGTTGTGGGTGAAGGAGGGCAAGTAAATCAAAGTCATAAAAATGGGGGACAAATGCACCATTTTCGAATATCTAATGGTTTTTTAAAATCCAAGTTGGATTTGTAGTTGAAGTCAGACTGTTTGTAAATGCCGGTGTCTGAGTCGCGGTTTTCTCCAAAGCCATGATTTTAATTTTTAAAATTTAAATAAAAATTAATGCTTACACTGAAATCCTGATTTAACGTTTTTTAAGGAACCAATGAAAAAAAATGTCACCAACAATTACATTTTTTTAAACCAGTGCTGAATTGCTTTACTTCATTTTTTTTTGTCTGTCTTCTGTCAGTAGAAATAGGGTCCCGTAGAGTTATACCGGGCATTTAATGGCAGATTTCACTCTATGCATATTACTGCTATATTCACATATTACTATTGTTATTTGTTATATTGACAATAATAAAAAATAAATAAAACAATTTTGATTTATTCTGATAGCAAATAATAAACCGCACACTTGTAACATGGTTTGTAAACCTTGAAACAAATCCCGTGCCACTTCACAGAGGCTATTGTCTTTAGAGACATTATATTGTGAAAAATTATACAGGTTGTCCTCGACTTACGGCCAAGATACGTTCCTGAACTTTGATGGTATGTCAAATTTCATTCAAAATATCTAAACATGCATTTATACAGTATCCGCAAACAATATTTTTCTTTTGCTTTATCGAATTTTCTGTTTTTTTCGAAATTTTTACATAAAATTCACTGAAATATACAGCTTGAGCCTCTGACTGGTCCACGGCAAAAATTAAAGGTTTGTTGAGTTTGTTTTGCGTTATTCGAAAATAGTATAAAAATAAGGCATCTCACCGAAATATATCATTAGTGAAAAGAGCAGAAATCGTCCCAAAAAAAATTTCAAATGGGTAAGAAGGTGTTTATGAAACGAATAAAATCAACAGTGAGGCGTTTTAACTTATCAAACGAATCTGTTTTTAAAAAAATCAACTTCTCAGGTTAGAAGGGAGTTTAACGTTGATCAACATTAGATTAAAATTTTCATAGGAAGTGTAATATTTGGTTAATAAATTAGCCTGTACGCACGACGCCCTGCAAAAACACCGCCATTGAACAAGTGGATGAAGCAAAAACGGCTGAAGTGGGCTAAAGAATAAAATATTTGAGAATGCTTGATATTACCAAATAGATATAAAATATATATGCCTAGGCCATTGTTTCATCAACAGTAGAAAGAAGCAGTGACAGTCTTTAAAAAATATATCCATTTTTTTTTAGATGTTTGCTATTTCTTCCCTGTGTATCTGTCTGTGTTAAGCAAGGCAGCTGTCCTCCCCTCCCACCCTTCTGATCCTTGAATAACTGAGTGTAGCGAGAGCGATTAGCGAACCACTAGTCCAAACAGTTCTCGTAGAAAAACTTCTGTTGAGACACCTCCATAAGGAGGCCGTATGCTCCACATTGGGAGCGGATATGGATTAAAAAAAAATCTTTCAATTTATTTTCTGTAAGTTGGTTTATGTTTTCGTAATCAATATTAATATTGAGTGTACTCCGTTTACCAGTCATCATGGACACAATTTATGAATTGTTCACTTCAGAAATTAAATAAGTATAAATTATGTTTTATTATAAAAATAAATTGGAATTTAAAAACAAAGAAGGGAAAAAGAGAGAAACAAACAATAGTCATCAAGTAATGGCAATAGTGCCCTGTGATACAATATAAAATTGAAGGTTTTTTTTTTGTGTTACAGAACCCTTTTGATGAAATAGCAGAGAGGTACATGACGCACATGTTGAACGCGAAAAGAAAACCAACGAAAGCCTACCACATAGACCGGAAAAATAAAACATCTGCAGATTGTATGCTGAATGTGGTAAGCGTAATATGCTGCAGTAATTGTGAAATATTTCTACACTAAATACTCTTACAGTTATAAACAAATACAGACATTTAAATATAGAGAAGAGACATGTTGGTTTGTATTGCATGACCATGTTTGTGTGTCATTTAACTACTGCGATAGAAGATGTGATCATATTTCAACACCATCCGACACCACCAGTAAATACTGTTCTTGTTAAGAGTCCCTTATAAATAAAATTAGTGAAGAACGATACCTACTTTCAATGAACTGTAGCAGTGTCAGGTTGGCGAGTGTCAAATGCTCCCTTGTTCGTTAACTGTTTCCCAGACGCAACATAAATACAACTGAAAAAAAATTGTACCATTTCATGCAATATATTTACTTTATATTGTTTTAAACCACGCATCCTTATCAAATTGTTCACATACTATGTGTTTAAACGTTAAAAGTCTGAAAAAGTAAATGTCATTGCTTCTTCATTGCAGTTCCACTTAGATAAACCGTCGCTGGTCGACCCCGCATGGCAAAACTCACCATGCACGTCAACTTGGTCTCTGAAAGAATCTATGTCACCTTTGCTGTCGCCGCCTGTCCGAATAGAATGGTTTCCTCCGCACTTGTCGCAGGGCACAGACTACCTCAAGGTCATAGTCACGGCTGTGAATGCAGGTACTATATTTTGTCTCACAACATGCAATGATATAAAACTTGCGAAACCTGAAAAGTTTGCGAATTGCAAATGTTGCCTATTGTTAACATTGTGCATATTGTATAAGTCATAAGCAGAAATTAATAAGTTCAATAGTTACAGACATTTGCGCCTATGTCAAAAATTATTTCAGCAGTTAACTGGTTCATGAAAAAGGCACCTGCTTAATTGTTTTTTTTTAATCCATTCCGCTCCCAGTGTGAAGCATATAGGTCTTTATCTTATAATGACTAGTCATCATTTTATCTTAAGTCTTAAATGAGTCGCGGGCTTCAGTTGCGGTGCTGACAGCTTCGAATCCGATATGAGATAAAATTTTGCTTTTATCGCTTAGTTTTAAGAATAAGAAAAGAAAACTGGCATGATTTTGTAAAACATTTTTGAACACGATAACCTTATTGAAATTGGCTCGGATCCAATCGACTTTGTAATGTTAGTAATTATATTGAAATATGTTGCTGGACCTCGGTTGTGTGTCCTCTGACCGTATATTTGTATCCTTAGAGGGCTTAAGAAACAAGCAGTTCTTGTAGAAAAACTTGTTTTTATAAGCTCTGTTAGAAGTTAATTTTTTTAACATTGATTAAAAAAATGCATTGCTATCCTTATGCGATGACAATAAACTGTCAATTTGAATTATTGTTGGAACCATCATAATGATTTTAAATCCACTGTCAATATATTGTATTGATTTTTATGCACTAGGGTCGGCATGCATGGATGCAACACAAGTGTTATGCTCTGAGGGCACCCTGATGCGACCGCGACTGTGCGTATCGGATTTCCTGGCTTGCGACGGCGTCGAACATTGCCCGACAATAAACGGCCGGGACGAAAGCGAAAAAGAATGTCCCCTGGGCGATGCCGGGAATTGGTTATCCGTGATGGTCAAGCGTTTGCTCTCCCGCCACAGCGAAATTTTCAATATTGAAAACATCACCGTGAACCCACCCGAACGTGAGTCCTTTTGCGTCAGCTTGCACATTGTGTATTCCTAAACTTTTCATTATTAAATCATTGATTAAATTAATTAAATCATCTTACTCGATTTGGATATGAAATTTTATAAATTTCAAGATTAAAATTGAGGTTTTTACATCTGTTGTGGACTTTCCACTCTGAACACACTCTTCGGTATCATCACTTTTGTTTTTGAATGTTTACTAGGTGACGTCTAAAAATTTTTAACCTTGAAACCAAATTTATGATTATGTATGAAAATAATAAATGAAGTAATTATAAGTTATGTTTTAATATAAACTGTCGCCATTTTAACATTTATCTCTCTATATTTGAATCGGTGAGTTAACATAAAAAAAAATATTTAAAACTGTATAGTCAAGTAAGATTTTTTCACGATGAATCAGTTAGTCAAAAGGTTAACAATCATAATTTAATAGTGTTATGTGTTCTGTAAGTAAATATGTCAACTTGTCATAGTAGTTATTATCTTTAAAGAATGAAATAAAGTAAAGCCATTTAAAAGAAACACTAAAACTATAACCGTAACAAACAATAACTGTTAAAATACATTAGTACACGGGGCTGTGGAGTTGTTAAAAAATAAAACGACGATTTTAAATTAAAACACGACTCACTAAATTTTGTTCCGAAAAAATAATATATATTTTTTCATCTCCATATTTTTTGTAATATCACAATATAATTAGGAAGATTACAATATATGGAGGAATTCAAAACATTGCCTGCAAATAGAAATTCATAAATTGATTGAAAAATCAATTATAAAACTGTCTGGGATTTGAACATATGACATCTGTAACCAAAGCTAACTGTGACACTTTTATTAACAGCTTAACGACCGCGCGTTTTTTTTTATAAAATTTCACCTGGCGAAATAAAATTTTGCGAAAAATTCGCGAAAATTGTAATTTTACTAAATTCACTATAATTTGCAAGCAAATTGAGATATCTTTACAAAATTTAATTTTCTTAGCTTCCAGATACTTCGCCTATACGCATATATGCGTCCGCCGGCCAGCAACCTTTGTTTTTCAAAGACTCAAATACGCGTCCACGGTCGTTAAGCTGTTAATTACATAGTTTGATTGTTTATTGGAGTTGGAAATCGTTAAATAAAGTGATGTCTACGAATTTTTTCACTTTTCTATTTAACCTTTTGAATAGTGAGTCATTTTTTTTTTTTATTAAATTAGGTTTTTTGTGTATATTTTGATTTACACAAAAACATAAAAAAAAAAAATTCAGATATAGATTAATCTGTGAAGAATATTAATTATTATTTCACTATTTATTTTTGACTTATATAACGCATAGTTGAATGTGTAAAGTCAACTAATTCATTTTTACTTCAAATTCGCGCCTAGATCTTTTTTTACTTTCATCTGTGGGCACTGACGCTCCATTGACATTGATTTAAGGAAGGGGAATCAACCTGAAATTGGATTTTACGCTCAATATTGAATGGCTACCGATTTGTTAACAAATATTAACCTTTTTAAAAAAATCTTTTGTTCATTTGCAACAAATGATAAAAAATAATCTGACTGCCAAATATCACTAATAGATGTTT
Source organism: Himalopsyche anomala (assembly GCA_031772345.1). Taxonomy (NCBI): domain Eukaryota; kingdom Metazoa; phylum Arthropoda; class Insecta; order Trichoptera; family Rhyacophilidae; genus Himalopsyche; species Himalopsyche anomala. Next base: position 26,014,864 of record CM062826.1, read on the forward strand.
ATAACGATAATTCAATAAAAAAAAGAGAATGGCAATAGATTATAGATGCTAAAATATTTCGCCGTATCAGTATGACATTACTACTCAAAGGGTTAATTAACAGTATGGCAGGTGTTAATCTAACTCCAATATAGTCTTCTTTGTCATAAGCAAGTCGTTCTGGGTTCATGTCTTGACTAAAAAGGTTTCCGACTGTTGCTTCAGAGCTTGTGTAAGACTTTGTATGATTATATAGCGGTGACTGAGAAGCCAGGATCCAAAGAAGTACCTGTCAAGCAGAAGCCCAATAATTTTTTAACCGCTCTAGAGACTGCGCTCGAACCTTATGGCTCTTGGGGATACATCATGCTGGCTCTAGTCATCTGTGCTGCCGTCATGATGTTCTTTGGAATATGGGGTAAATACTTTTGTTTAATCTCTACACCATTGCTGCGCAGCCTATTTGCTACCACGGGCCCCCTGTGAAACAAATTGAATCTGTTTGCTTAAATTATTAAACCAACCCTACGAAACGGGCTCAGGTTTGGCTACAGTGCTAATCGATTATTTATTGATTTGGCATTTACTTGGTAGAACTCCATTATAATAGGGTAAATATATCAACGTATTTTAGTTCTACAGTTTTGCTGAACTAAAACTTTTACTAAAAAGTTTTCCTAAAACTGTAGATCTAAAATACGTTGATATTTTTACCCTATTACTAATCGATTATTTTTAGATTTTGAATATTATAATTCCAGTATTTTGCATTTTCAAAACTGGTGTTTTAGTATTCTAAGTTGTAATAACAGCGAAACTGGAACTTCTGATCGGTATCAAAATTAAGAAAATAGCACAAAAATAATTGTTTAATTTTAAAAAATATACTCCCTTTTCACCAAGAATTTACAATTGATACTCTATAATTGTCCATACACACTGGCGGCTAGCTGATTTGCAAGTACTGACTTGCAGTGCATACAGTGCTGGCGTTTTCAGTCACAGTGCTTATAAGCACTGACACTTCTCTACTTAATCTCTACTAATGAAAATACTAGAATTCACTATGTATGCTGACTGAAATTTAGTTTTTACGTGTTACTTTTTAGAATGGTTCTGTTACAAACCGAAGCCGCCGCCGCTAGAAATGCCTCCAGATTGCGTGGCGCCCGCGGCTGTCGTCTCTTCCACCCCGGTTTATCAAGACCGGCCGACGCTTCCGCCGCCGACCTACGAGGAGCTGGAGCAACCGCCTCCGCCTTACAGTGTTCTCTTTCCGAATTCAAACAAAGTTATCATCATTCCTGATACCTCAAGACAGACGTCTAATACGGTCGCTTCCTGAAACACGGTTGTGTTTGTGCTATTTTTTTATAATCGACTGTATAATCAAAAACTGACTGCAAATTTTTCTGGACATGTATAGGGCCAAATATGTGTAAGTGATGACTTCCCGTAATTTAGTTGAATATCATATAAACTTTGTAAATCATAAATGGTTAGGTAAACGGTGAACCTTTTAGATTAATGGTGCAAAAAAAAATATTAAACACAAATTTTACAGCCAACCGCTGTAAAATCAACGACAGACAGATGAAATGGCTGACTATAAAACTGTTGCTCATTAAAATAATTTATTTTTAATTTAATATTTAAATTATTTCATTTGCAAATTCAAAGCAAAATATAACAGTGACATTGACAATTTGCATTACTCGGTTCGCAAAATACTTCTGTTTAAAAGAGAATAAGAATCAGTCTCCATCGAATAAGTTTGCATATATTTGATTGTTATCTGCATTCCTTATTCAGTCGGTGTCTCTTTTCTCAAAGGACAGAATGTTAGAACGACTTCAGTTAAGATGTCTACATATTAAGTTTATAAGTCGCACCTTTATGGGACTCGAACAATATTAGTTGTCGGCCAAATGCTCTCGCTGTGCGGAGCTTAGAATCGAATGAGTGTTTTCATACAAGGTTTCGAATCCGCAAACACGGCGACCAAAGAGTTTGACATTGACCATTCGGTTACATGCCCAACATTCACTACTTACCTACCCAATTTATGGTTAGTGTTGATATAAAAATTTCGCAAAGTAAGAGGAGAGTGTGGTTGTCAATCAATAGTGAAATACTTTGCACTAATTGGAACTCATCGGTGAGATAACACTGTTTTAACAATTTAATAAAAAAAAAACATTATTAACCTTTCAGGTTCGGTAATCTGAAATCAATTTTTAGTTCCGGGGACATACGGACCGGTCACCAGCCATTGTTTGAGTATTTTTTTATTTAAAAATATCACTAAGACCGCCTGACCGGGAACTCTAAAAAGCTCCGGCCGTCGAATCGTAGGCGCTTAAAAAACTTGTAAAATTTATCAGTTGATAACTTTTTATTACAAAAAAATAATCACAACTCAAATTTCAATATATTCTTTATAGTAATCAAGTTATTTGAACGAAATTGGTTAATTTTTGCTCCTATAAATGGATGATAAAATAGAGTATCGTTCTGTCTGTCCGTGGTTTTTGATTATTTGATCGAAGGGTTAGTCATGCGTGTTCGAAATGTACAAAATCTGATTTAAGTGTCATCCAAATAAGGCTGTTCAATAATTATTTTGGTAAAATATTATCAAATACGCAGGTTTCTCAGATAATAGACGAAACTCGATGGAACTGCAAGACCTTAAATTGAATGTACGATATTTTTAATAATTCCTCTTGTGTAAAGGGAATTTCATTAGTCTTTTCAGAAAGAAAGGCAGTATTTTTTAATATAGAATAGTATTTTGTATTGATTGATACATGAATTGATATTTTTTTTAAATTATAATTAGAAATCCATAGGCTTACTTTATAGTAAACTTAACGGTTCAAGACATGATGGAATGTTATTTTTAGATAGCGGGAGAATTTTGAAAATGTAATGTTTCGCTGTCAAAAACATACAAGTATAATTATATTTGTAGTAATGTAAAACAGTTAGATTAAGTTTTTTTTTACAAAAGGAGAAGTTAAAAATATGACTGAATTGTAGTTGATGACTGTGAATAAGCCTCGAATGGAAGAGTGATAATGTCTTCCAATATAAACAATCAAAAAGTGTCTGCTTATTTTATTAAAATAAATTAAAGAGTGAATGATAAAATTACCATAGTTCTAAAAAATTTTAAACCAATACATCCGTACGCGAATTCTCTGCACAAGAAAACTCTACACACCAATTATTATTTTCTTTTATTAAATAATGTAAAATATTTATTGTGCTTTTTTTATTTCAGCAGTGAACTATATTTTTTGATAATAATGCTGTCATAGTGTCGTGACTTACTCTTTACATCAATGTGAATTAGCTCAAAAATAAATAACATCACTCGCATAAACTTTACTGTAAAATATATAAACATAGTTTCAATGTCTTCTTTATTTTTTTATATTAAATAGTTTAAAGAACCGAGATTCCTCTCAACTATAATAAATATAAATCAACAAAACAATACGTGCATGATGGGAGATATTATATAATTTTATTTCGTTGAACATAAACAGATATAATCGGTGTGCGGAGAATTTGCGCAGGAGAGAATCACCAAACCATGAAAACGGCACAGAATTTAAAAAAACAACTCTACTTTTACATTTTTCAATACCTATAGTATTTTTTAGTATAAAACAAATCAATAAAAAACAGGCAACTCTGATTTTCTGTGCCATTATGTAAAAGTTTCAAAAACCTAACCCCTGGGTTATAAAAATTTCTCTCTCAAATCTGATAAATATTATGCAATATAATGTGTATTTGTCTTATGAAATCTGATTGGGGATGTGGACGCAATCTCTATTATTATTGTAAAGCTGAAACTGGCACCAAAATGTGGTTCTTAAAGTCAGCGGTATCGATTACCTTAATAGTTCAATCGGAACGGGATGATGGGTGATAATGTTTATTTTTAATATTTACTGACACTGTGGCTCATTTTTGTAATCTGATCCGCACTCCTGGCAGTATTACTGTTATTTTTGCTAGAAACCTGTGCATACTTTTCAATGCGGTTGATTCCGCTTAGTTGGAACACTTCAAGTCTAGAGCATTTACATATATGTCAAATATTTAATTTTTTTTAAAACAAGAAAACATCTGTTTATAATAAAAAAATATTGTTGCAATTCCCGAAAGTGTTGTCAATATTATCACTTTGCAAAAATGTATCAAGTGTAATCTATCTTTTGTTTATGTAATTATGCACTTCTAAAAAAGTTATTCAGTGCAGTTATATAATTTCTTTCATTGCCTTTCTGCAGTAAATAGTGCCGAGACCCGGTTATTATTTTTTTTGCCTCCTGGTTAGTCATAGTCACATTGATGGCCATCATCATCTTCTTTGTTTAATTTTTGATTGGATTCAACAATTTCATCCTCAAAATCTTAATTAAATCGTTACTTATTATCAAAATTTCTTGACAATTATCAATGAGAACTTGTAACGTGTCCACTTTTTTCTGATTGCTCAAAATTTCAGGAATCTAATGGTTTTAAGTCGGAAACAGCAAAGAATTCTTAAATTTACTCTCCCATTTGAACAGAATGCTGTCTCAACCGAGTGATGTTAGTACCGTTAGTGCCTTTAGATTTGGCCCAAATAACGGGTGCCCAGATAAACCGGCGACACGATTATTAATGTTTGTAGTATGATACTTGAAGTGGCCTTTGCCACATAATATTGTCAGTTCAATAAGTATGACAAGTAACTTGTTAAAAATCAAATGAAATTATGGAAAAGAATAATTTTATTTGTTTTTTTTCTAATTTTTACTCTCAATACCTTACATTCGATGTTTGTAAATTTCTAGTCCATAGGTTACTCAACTATCGTTTAATCATTAGTTACCAAAATGTCGATTACTCGCTTTGCTTATTGCACTGACAATGACACTTCATTGTTCAAATTGAAACTTTGATCTCTTTAAATTTTTTTTAATATTAGAAAGAGTGAATTTTTGAAAAGTACATATCGGACTGTTTATATTTTCATGATAAAACATTGTTTAATGGATTAATTTTAATCACTCAATAATTGTCAAAATACATTTTTTTTGTTTTTTCTGAATTTGATATTATTGTTTTCATCTAGTTTTTGAATTAACAAGCACGAATTTGTATTTGGGGGCTGTATATCCCTTAGTGCAGGGTGCCCAATCTTTTTTTTACCCTGGTATCGACTTTTCAATCTTAAATTTTCTCCCGATCGACTTCTAACATGATTCTTAAAAGAAATATTATTTAGGGTTTTTTCCCTTCTTCAAACTTATAAATGTTTATTTTAAATGCGAAATACATATCATTAGATAGGTATGTGCTTACAAAATAATTCAATTTTAGTATTTTTGTATATCTTTCTGATATTGACGGAAGCTTTCGGGATCGACCAAATTTTGCTTTGGGATTGACCGGTCGATCGTGATCTACCAGTTGGGCATCCCTGCCTTAGTGTGTTAAAAATAAAACAATCATTAATTTTATAGAGTAAATTTTCACTGCTGAACATTACTGAGGAAATTTCTGATCTGACACCAAATTTTATAGCATAATTAAAATTAATAATGGCACGCATATTTATTAGAATCTCGTTTCTTGTATGATACAAAAAGTGTTGGTCAAATTTCGTTGATGGCAATGGCTGTATTTCTTTGGTTGTGTGGGTAATTTTTAATCGTTTGTTTATGACTGAGTTTTAATGTGCATGTTTTAGTTATAAATATTAGATTATCTTATTTTATAGTACAATAGCTATAGTACTCCGAGCAGCTAAATCGAGTGTTATCTTTTGCGCAATAGGTTGTTTGAATTGAAATTTTAAGGTGCTATTAGAACATCAAAATTCATAGTTTATAACAGTACTTCCTAAAGGTTTTCTCCGAGTGCCGCCAAAGAACACGTTTTATGTTCAGGGGGTTTTATATTTAGGGCGCTGTTGTATGAAAAAGTTTGGGAAGCACTGGTTTATAATATTTACCTTTATCTGTGACAATTGTTATTTTTGTATTTCCGCATATTTTTTTTAACTGTATCAAAACGCATTTTATGATTTCGTGTTTTGCTCCAATTTTTCATATCAACACTTCAAAAAAAAAATATATATATTATTATAATATCTTATGTATGAATACATTTGACATGTCGCATCAATACAACATTTGGACAATTAAAATAAAACATGTTTTGAGCTATGAATGCCATTATAGGAAACTGATATTCTCAAATTGACCTCACTGTTGCATTGATGTAGTTGATATATATGGCCATAGACAATCACTTTAATTCTCTACGTATACGTACACGTATGCTCCGGGTGCAGAGTCTAATGTCACCTTTAGAAGTTCCTTGTAGTTATTTTTATAATGCATGTCTTACTAATAATAATTAATTCAGTATTAACAATGTTTTATGTTTGTCAAACTACTCAGAAATTTACTCAAAATGGAATATAAATTGCCGATAGGAAAAGTTTTAGATAATGGACATTTTTTGAAATTGTCAATGTACACCTCTTTTTAAAAGAATATTCATAAATTGGGACCAACCAGTTAAGTTAAGATTTTTTTTTTATTTTGGTATAAGTTTCGTCCATTTTTATTTTGTAATATATTGGACGTTGTGCATTTTGTTTAAGATAGTATTTAATCACCTATGCTATATTTAACAATAACGATTTTGACTGATCTAGGTTTTGAAAAGTATATATTTTTACACTTAATTTTTAATTCATGTAAGAAGGACTTAAATGATTTCTTCTATTATAGATCGAGATATATATTTGTATGAAATTTCATTGCATTGAAATCCATTTATCATCAGCTTTAAAAATAAATACGATTTAAAATAAGCTAGGCTTGACTGAAAATGGTGTGAGTTCTGCACATAAATGAAACAGGCATCAATATATGCAAAGTCGCATTAACCCTTAGGTTACGGCACAATTTAGCAAGGTATTTTTCAAAAAAAAAATATTTTAGCCATCTTTAGTATAATAAAATGTAATTTTAAAAAAAAAAACTAAATCCAAGAAAAAACAATTTTCCAATTCCTGAAATAAAATCTAAACCTTATATTAATTTAAATTATATCGGATAAAACAATTTTTATAACAAGATAAACCAAAAATCTTATTAGGTATACAAAACTTACTTGCACACAGGTGATTTATGAAACAGCCAAAGACAATTTAAGAGTAAATATGGTTTTTTAATAAAAAAAAACATGTAAAAATATTATTTAATATTAAATATGATTGTGAATGCTTTTCCAAACATATAACAAGAATAGTAACTTGGCATTCGTTCAAACATACATGGGACATTATATCTAGAAGCTAAAACAGCCGTAACCAAAGGGTTATCCAGTGTGAAATGTTTCGTTTGTTGCCTCCGTTGCTAACTGCAGTTGGATGAAAAAATGTTGCTGTCTAATGAAGTGAAAACTCTTCAGCACGCTCTTTCTTGCAAATGAAGTGATTGCCATGCAGTCGTCGGCACATCCTTTGGGTAGCTGAGTTTTGAACACCATATTTCAGAGTTTCAACAGTGTATGAAATCTTCGAAAAATGATAGTAATTGAATGGCAAAGAGGAATGAATGAGTGGGAAGAAATGCGTAAAATTCCCTATAAACAGTTAAATTAACTCAATGAAAATCTCAGCCTCTTTTAAAGGATGCAGCTCGTTTTTCTTCTCATCATTTCTAAGAGTTTAGTAAAGCCATAATCACAATGTATGTCTTGTTTGTGACTAACTGTAATTCGCAGCTGGTGTAGCACCGAAATATGTTTGCACTGCTGTTTCCACACTATTCCATTCAGTCAAGCTGAGGAGAGAAAAAAATCACTAAAATTAACGAAATATAATTAAGTCTTGAATTTATTTCGTACTTAAACCTTTACCTAGTCAATGTCATTGACTTTTATTCTTCCATTCTACATTTTTCTCAAACGTTAATACATATTTGTCTCTGACCATATTTACCTATCACCTATTTTTTTCTTTTAATTAATTGCGATGAAATATCTTATTTTAACGACAAAGACTAGTAACAATTTGCCAAAATGAAAATTCATGTAGGTATATTTAAGAAAGGAGGAAATCTTTGAACTTGTTAACGATCATTGGGTTTTCATATTTGCATGAGGTTTCAATGTCATGTAACATATATATTCCTTTTACATTTATTTTATTATATGTTCTAATTGATCAAAAAAATGTCGTGCCATTTTAATAAAAAAACGTATTTACACACAATCTTTGTTTAATTTTTCCATTATTTACTTTTTTTTATTTTATTACATCCCTCTGCACTCACTATACAGAAATCCATAAACGTCCACCATCAGCTGCAACTTCATACCTTGAATTTTAGCATTGTGCACTTTTTGATAATGAATGAAACAGAATAACAATAAGTTATGGGTTATATCAAAGCTGATTGTTAAATCCATATGCTCCACATAGGGAGTGGACATGGTAAAAGAAAAAATAGTCTCATTATCAATAAAATATTTTTTGCTGACCCTCTCCAAGCATGAAGATGATTCAGAACGTAGTCTGCGCAAAAATGTTTCGCGCACCTTACGAAAATTCATTTTTGTATTTTAAAATTAGCTCATCACAAGATATCTCATAAAAAAAAATTGTGCTCAACACGTCAGTTACGAGTTAACTCGTCAATAATTAATTTAATTAATAATTGCAAATTATAGCCGGCGTGCTAGATACGTTATGTACTTTTTTCTACGGCAGCTAAAAGGTTAAGAGTACAGATAGCTTATATCTTTATAAATTTATCTTAGCATATGTACCCACATCTTAAATACTAGTGTTTTTACCATTGATAACATTTGGAACAGTTTATAATGGACTGATGATAGTCCGAATGAATTGAAAAAAGCTGTCGAGGATGTTTGGAATAACCAAAAAAACTTAATTTATTGAAAAAGAAGTATAATTCCTTGCCATGGCGAATAACAACGCCTATGAGAGCAAAGGGTGACGCCATTAGATATGTATTGAAATAAAAATCTTAAAAGAATACATGCATTTAAATATTCCTGGATGTTAAAAGTTATTGATAAAAAAATAATCGCAAATTTGAATAAAAAAATATTTAACGAATACAACAATTTGTTAATTCTACTACCCGGGGGGGGGGTAGGGCTTCCAAACCGGTTAACCGGTTTTTCGGGTGTTTTGAAAAAAACCGAAAACCGGTTTATTTTGGGCGGTTAACTGGGTTAATAAAAAAATCTTTTTCCGCTTTGAACACCACGAGATTTTATTTAACTATTCATATGTAGAGTATAAGTATTTAAAAATGTTGTATATAATAATAGTGTTATAAGTAGTACAATATAATAAAGTATTTTACTGTTCAATTGTCTAATTTCTGTGACATATTAATAACAACTATGTAGTCGAAATCATGGACAACTATACTGCTTTCAATCAAATATCTGTAATACGAAAGGATTCTTAAAATATCAATGATAATAAAACAAGTGAACCTTATTGAACCAAAAATACGTTCATCATTATATCCTTTAAATGAAAAAAATATCCGAACCGAAAACTTGTACTGTTACAAAGCAATTTAAATATTAGTAAACAAAAATTTATAATCTACATTTTTTCACGTATTCATTTGATCTTTATTAGTAGGATTATTTATAATTATTAACAATATAGTATTGGATATGAAACTTAAATATTGTATAATATAGATTGCTATTATTCCGAGAAAGTAGTAAGTACCTGAACTTAAAAGATGACCATTTATATTCACTTTTTTTGCGGCATACATACATAAAAAGGTTAAGTGACCAAGCCCATGTTTTATTATATTTTTCAAGTTATAAAACAATTCAATTTTAAAACTTTTTTTTTTATTTTCTGACAATCGGTGCCATAAATCATCGGCTACTTTAACTCTTTCCGGTCCTATGTCGAATCTCATTCGACATCGATTTTATTTCCGTGGGTCCTATGTCGAATGTCATTTGGCAATTTTTTTCTTTATTGGTACCGAGTTAAAATAAGTTCAAATGTATTGAATATATTTTTTTTTCCACTCGTATCTATTACAGTGGTATTCTGAGCAAAGAATCAAATGGTTTTTATGAACATTGTAATGTGAAACCGTATGCCTGCAATGGATACAAAAGGGTCGTTTTAGGGGCTGGGTCGGCTCGCGCAGCTCGGGCGCTAAGTTCTACATTCTTCTTTCCAACAGTAACACTTGCCACGTGCACTTGAAAATTAATACCGATATTTACTATTGTTCTAATAATTCTAACCTTGCAAAAATGCCCAAAATTACAAATAAAACGCAAAAAAGCAACTTGATACATATTTTGTATAACATGTAAGGCAAAACCTGGGCTATGATAAATGCTTTTGCCGTTATCATACTTTAAATTCTTTTTAAATATAAATATTAAGGTCATTATTTTGATATTTAGAAAAAAATTATACTGTTGCTATAAATCTAGTAAAAAAAATATAATTGCAAATATTAGTTTCCCTCGTGATACTGTAAATCTATTGTGGACCAGGTGGAATATTTTTATTATTATTTTGTGGACCGGAAAGGGTTAAGGAGTCGGTGTCTTTCCAATATGCACATGTGGTAAACAAAAAAAAATAAAAAAGACGAGCAAAAAGGTATTCGAAGTGTTATACAATTGAATACTAGCTGAATATGCGTTACATTTATTTTAAACAATTATTTAAAAATGTGACAATGTTAAGCATACAATCATAAGGACTCGAATGCATGTTTGCGCATAGTGAAAATTGGTAGTTCTAATTTTATGCACTTATTGACTGTTTTTTAAGTAACCAAAAATTTTTTTTTTTTGAAACATTGGTTAGTGTGGTACTAAAATTGGTTTTTTGAAAATAAATCCGGTTTAAACCGGTTACCCGGTTTTTTTATTTGAAAAAAACCGAAAACCGGTTAGTTGGAAGCCCTACCGGGGGGGCTTCGTCAGTTCATTATTAGCTGTTCAAAATTTTATAAAAAGTAACCATTTACATCTGAGATGTGGATACATGCTCAGACAAATTTATAATGATTCATATCGACTGTGGAAAGGAAAAGACGTAACCCACAGTTTTTTCAAAACACCCTTTTTCGATAATCACAATGTATCAAACTTGATACACGTTCTATCAAAAGGATGTAAGCTGCAAATGTCGAATTAGTATCTAAATTTAGCTTTTAAGTTTGGAAAAAGATGAGCTTGTGAAAATTGAAACCAAGAAACAAGACTGAAAAAAGGTTTTTCCTAGACAATTCATTAATATTTGATTATGTCAATTAAATGCCATTATAGAAGTCTCCATGCACTTCAAGGTTGTGTATATTTCATAATTTGCATATGGCCCAAAATCATCAGAACACGTTTTTTGTGCCTTCTGTGGAATTTGCTATGTGTGGGTTACGTCCTTTTTCCTTTCCACAGTCGATATTAAGATAAAATTTATCTGTACTCTTAAAGGACATTATACAGTACAAAACTGAATTTTCGCAGACTGTAGATCCTGACCTATTGATTGTGGTAAAGGGTATTATTACAACTTTCGAGGTGAAAATAATAAAACAACATTATTTCTTAATTATTTTTTTATTCAACTTGGAATATTTTGTTGAAAAAATTTATAATACAGCACACTTTTTATACAAAAGATGTTGACCGACTGAAAGAAGGATAAGTAAAATAATTTTGACTTAAATATAAATCAGAAATGAATTCAAAGTATCTTGAAATTAATTCCATTTCTTTGTCAACAACATCACCGCCTTGTTCAACACAGATGGGGTATCTAAATTTCAGGGATGATTTTACCTAAACTGCTTCAATTTATACATTTTTGATCATGAATCTTTATTTCAATTGTTTTCAGATTGCAGAAAATACCATAAATTATAATGTATTCCATTGTCATAAAAAATACCTGCAAAATTACAAGTAACATTTATTGCTCCAACTATGATGTGTAAACCATATGTGTATACCTGCAAGTCATTTCTGGCAGTAAAATTAAATCCTGTGGTTATTCAGTCCACGAAAAATACACATGACACATTGGTGGATAAATATTATTCGCTTGCTAACAATATTAACCCTCCAAGGTGTAGCATATGGTCACAGTAAACACCGTTGTCTATTGATCCCACTAATCATACTTTTTCTACCTGAATATCATTGCTTTCACCCAATTTTGGTTAAAAAGGATAGACGTCAGTCATCAGCCGCGGGGACAGAAATGACTACCAAAAACACATGCGATTTTAGAGTTTCCGTTTATTTTTAATGAACTTTTTGAAACTGTTAGTTATAATTTTATCAAAAAATTAAATTGTTAACACTATTTTTACTTATATATGTGTGTTGAAATAATGTTGATCTAAAGAGGTCAAATAGTTTCACGCTTAGCTATATTTCAACCCCGAATGTTTGTGTGCACATAAGGTCACGCTCGTCCTTACTTCTGTCCGTAAACAAAATTACACGGTAATATAAGGATGAGCATGATCATATAGTCAAGACGGGTTCCTATACAACTTTTGTTTTTTTTTTTTTTTGTTAGAAATAAAAGTTATCTGTGACTTCAATATGGCTTAAAAATATTTTTTATTGAAAAAAAACTCATCTCTGGGGGTTAAGAAAATAAATAAAAACACTAATCAAGTTTTATTTGTCCCATGATAAAAATGAAATATTTTTGAGGAATAGAGCTCCATTCATTTACTATTGTGCTTTATATGATTGGCAAGGTATGTACGAGAATCATATCCATGAATGTGCTTAATGTTGCAACACTGTGTTATTTATTAGTGAGAAGTTATTGTTCCTATATTTATTATTTTATAGTATTGTTCCTAACATTACTATAAAATAGTGTTGGGTAATAAATTCCAGTCATATGAATCCACGCGTTATCACCGGCAAACGATGCTTCTCATGTTTTATGCCAAACCAATGTAGGTAACAGGACACTGGAATTTTCTTGTTGAAATAAACTTGCGTGCAATGACAAATCATGTTTAAAAAGTTTATTTTACTATTGACATTCCTCGCAGTGGAATTGACTTGACCGTCATAAATAAACATTGAAAACAATGAAGTGTAAATGTGGTAATTCCTTATAATTTTTAAATAAAATTATAGAAACAATTACTTTCAGTTCAGACCGAGATCTTTATTGTGTTCATGCGTGGGCATGTGGCTCTTTAGCAATGTTACCCTAAATATTACATGGGTAGCGATTTGTTAACAAAATTCTTTTGTTCATTTACAACAAAACTACAAATAATGTGACTTCCAAAAATCACTGACAGATGTGTGCAGTATCCATGTCTGAAGAAATAATAATTTAATAAGAAATTTGAGAATGACAAAATACTTGGAAGTCGTGTGACATTTCTAATCAAATGGTTAATTACTACAGGAACCATTGTAATTAATAACAAACAACTTTCGATGCAATAGTAAATTCAATATCAATAAAAACTATGACTGGTGTGTTGTACTGCAGTATAAAAGGAATCCAATAACTTCTTAACACACTGAATGTTCATTCTTCAGTTATTGGAAGCGATAATATTAAACAAACAATCTATATTATTGTATACTATTCTTTGCCATAAAGCTTAAGTGTGCGGTCCATGCTGGTGGACGCCAAATATTGAGCGTTACGTCCGAATCGAACACCTGTGGCAGCTGCCGTATGATCATTGAACACCTTCAACTCTTGCCATTGTTTACACAAGTAAATTCTAATATCGGTACCGGCGATTGCCAAATAAGTACCACTCTGGTCAAAGCATAAATCCCTGATCTGATATCCGTCTTCCAATTGAATCGTCTTGAAGTTCTTCAGCTTTCTCAAATCCCATAACTTGACGCACGCATCATCGGCGGCGGTAGCGAGGTAATAACCGTTTTCTGAGAAAGAAATCGTAGTAATCGGACCAGTGTGTCCGGGGAAGTTTGCCACATTACTCTGCTCTTTCAAATCCCAAATTTTGACTAGAGAATCTTCTGTGCCCGTGCCGAAGATGAGACCGTCAGGATGGAACTGAGCAGTAGTGAGGCCGACGCCTGAGGAGTCAGATACTTTGGTTAAAAGCTGTCCCGTTCGGATATCTGAGAACGCCCAGTGTTGATCTATAGATGTCGATAACACATAGTCTCCGGTGGGATGCAAAGAGAGCCCTGTAACCGGACCGTCGTGAGAACGAAGAAGAACTGTGGTTTGTGATCTGCAAATCAAACAAAAATACCATGTTGTATAATTCGGTAAATGAAAAATAATTTCGATGTCGAAAAAAAAAGTTCGATTGCATTCGAAGCATTGTTTTTGGAGCAATATCTAAAACCATCTCAAGACAAAATATCGAGATTCAAAAAGTATCATGAAATTGTTTTTTGTTACTATCCAAATTAACATAAATATGGCTTACGTTGGTACATTCCAGATTCGGATAGTAGCATCCGGAGATGCAGTGATGACAGTGTCTTCATCGGGATGATAGATAACTCGAGTGACCTTTTTGGAATGTCCTTTAAGAATGGCGACAACCTGCTCGGTGTCTTTGTTGAAAACTGTAGCATTTTTGTCATTTCCGCCGGTCAATATTTTGCAGTGGTCTGAAGGATTAATATCAAGTGATAGAATACCAGGAACACTGGCTGAATGTAGACCCTGTATAAATTAACAACACGTAAAGTTTAGCACATCAAATTTGAATACAATGATTAAATTTCAGATATTTTAAGCGTACAGTACAAAAGTCAACACGGTCTACTTACAGGATGTGACGCAAGAGTAATGAATCCACGAAGAGTATCGGGAGTAGTGAGTTCCTCGGGAACTGTTCTTCCTCTCTTTTTTCTCTCCTGTGTGAGAAGTGTCGCTCTTTCTTGCAATTTTTGAACAACCTGTGGTCCCATTCCAGTTTGAGCCATTCCTTGTGCCGCCGGCTGCGCTGCCCATCCTCCCGTCTCCGCCGCTGAAGCCTGTTATCAAATAATATTCCCAGTTCAAAAGTAATGTTGCAGCGTATTTGGCAAAAGATAAGAATATTCTTCGAAGAATTATATCATGGTTAGCAAGTGAAAGTGATTCCCCAGAATATAGACAAAATATACTAAGATATATATATATACAGTATTGACTAATCCAGAAAAAAATAAGTGACTTGTTGATTCCATTTGTCAGTAAAAAAAGTACATTGAAAGTACATTGTATCAGTAAGATAACTGTTGAAAAATTTGGCTGTAAAATTCTTTCATACCATTCCCAATTCTACACAAAGAACAAAATTTTTATCAAAACAGAAATATGTGATTAATATGTTTTTTATTGTAGATAGAATAAAAATAATGTTGGCATGTAAACATACCTGCTGTGGGTGAGGGGGATTGGCAGCTGTGATACCAGCTTGCGGTTTCAATGTAGCCAAGGCTTCTCTTGCGGCCGTTACTTCTTTCGTGAGACGAGCGATAACTCTGCATGCAGCGTCATGTTGGTACAAAGCGTGACTGAGTTCCTGCAGAGATGTTTCAAAACATTACCTATTGTATTCTGCCACATTGATATAAATAACTCATAATATTAACAGCTTAACGACTGCGCGTTTTTTTTATAAAATTTCACCTGGCGAAATAAAATTTTGCGAAAAATTCGCAAATATTGTAATTTTACTAAATTCACTATAATTTATAAGCAAACTGAGATATCTTTACAAAATTTAATTTTCTTAGCTTCCAGATACTTCCCCTATACGCATATATGCGTCCGCCGGCCAGCAACCTTTGTTTTTTAAAGACTCAAATACGCGTCCACGGTCGTTAACATAGATTTGTATAAATTTAATCAAATAGAACGCTGAATGTAATCATATTTAAAATAAAGTCACACCTGTCTTGCAGTTTGTAATTGCTGGCGCTGCGTGAATGCGTGTAACATGAGAGCATCCCATTCGTCCTGCATACTTTTCAAAGTGGCGGGAATACTTGTTGCACTTGGAGGTTTAGGCTTAACAATTGGTGTAACTAGAAAAACAAAGTGAACAAAACTAAAACAATTGCGCTATCGAGCTTTGAGTATCAGATCAGGAGATAATACATAACACTCGAGGCTTAGAATAAAACCATCTAGTTTAAATAATATTTGTACAGTGGTATAGCAGTGGCAATGGTGGCCACTAACCATACCATACACCAGGGTACGCTTGGCATGGAAGCGGTTAAATCTATAAGTCTATAAAAATCTAAAAAAGTTAAATTATACACTGAAATTTACAAATATACCTCGTTTGTCAATGAAATTATTATTTGGAGGTTATAAGAAAATAAACTTTGAAGTAGCTAGTAGCAAATTCAAGCCCATGCATATTATCCACAACAATACTTTGTGTACCAAATATGACCAGGGGCAAAATATTACAATTTTTCAACTGTAAAGAACCCAATGTTACACAATTCTTTAGAAAATGGAAACAAACATTTAGGAGGTCGTATGTTCAAGTATTATAATTACAGAACGATAAAATACATACTTTTAATGTCAACGAGATCTTCGGCTGACAATTCTTTACCGCTAACAGGGTCGATTCCATTTTCTATTATGTATTTCTCAATAAGCCGGCGTTCAAATACAGCACCTGACGACGGCGATACGACTGGATGTTCGGGAACCTCGTTAGAAACTAGAATTAAAGCAAAACATGTGATGCACGGACCGCGAAAAGGAAAGTATTAGCTTAAATGAGGTCATTCAAATTATTGTAATCTTACTTGCGCAACAAAGAGCCATTTTAATAGATATGTTGTTTTAAATCATCAAATAAAACACACGGCAACCGCCATTAAACAAACGTCATAAACAATATTAGCTATCCGGTGGCCATCATAGACAATATACTGGTCACTTGTAGTAAATAAAATATAATATAAATAATTAAAGAACAACATTTCATTTTTAGAATATTATCATCAATAAGTTAAATAAACTTACTATGGTTATGGCAATAAATAAATCAAAAATATTATGAAAACTACATGGCTATTTTTATATAACGGAGTATTTATTCATATATTTTAAAAAGAACCTTTATGAAAATAATAAAGCTGTATTGATCAAATTATATTTTTTAAAAAAAAACATCATTTACTCTCTTTGAATAACTAATAATTGACACATATAGCTATTGTTGCATTAATTTCATGAAAATATTACACTCTCTGTTCTCTTTATCTCTTTTAGTGCCAACATATTCATTATGCATCAAGCTTATTTTTATTCACTGTTACTTTTGTTTCACCAAAAACTAACACTTAGAATATTATACATAGTTTTCGGGTCGCAAATTATCTGAGTTACATTAAAAATATGAGTGACGGGAGGTGGTTTTAATAAGAAACTCCGTTTTTTTAATATAATCTTTTTTCTTTGGTTTTGAATTTTGACATCATAAACTTAATACATATTGTGAAGCAGCTACTGTAAAAAAGATGATTGAAGACTTTTTTATTTTGTTTATTAGCACTTTCTTCTAAGATAGTTTCATTTGAATTTGCAAATCTCTGCACCAATCAATCGCTTTTAAGCCCGCTATGTTTTCAAATACAAAAATATTTTTTTCTATTTGATGCTTTAAAGAATTTTATTCATATATGTACAGCAATAGCAGCTTTTGAAACCGGTATTTGTCCTGAGTTACTATCAGAGGTAATATATTCTGTATGATCAGCAATCGACATATTTCATTTATCTTTTCGCTAAAATATATATTTAACCAGTAGTTGACAGGTGTATACCATTGGCTAATGTACTAAAAACATTAATTTTTATTTGAAGAAATGTATTCCGAAAGTATCCAAACCATCTGTTCACTGTCAACAATAAGTGTCGTTACCATACTCATTTACAGTTATCTCTGTCATTTACTTTGCTTTATGGTTGTTAACTTACTGTAGAATGGCAATTTCACCGGCATTCTTTATCTGACATTGACAGAAACAGAACACGAAAAACGAATGAATATTCACTGATCTGTCCTTATCTTGTACGCAACGCTTTATTTACACTATCAAAATGATCTCGAAGCTAGTCGCGTGTGCAATTTTATTACTAATTACAGTATCTGAAATTCATGGATATGACAGCAATATCCTTTCGGCGAGAATTGAAGTAAGTACCATGTCTACGATGTACAAACCATCCCTATCGAACTACATCTATAATAGCAATAAATAATAATAATTATGAAAAATTGTCTAATCACGGTCCCATAGTCATATCTTACGTGTCTCTTTCTAATGGGTTAAAAAATATTTGAATTCACAAAATATGTCTATTTAAGATTGATAAATAGATTTAACTATAATCATCGATTTCTTAATTTGAATCCTAACACTTTTGAACATTTTAACTATCCATTTGTAAGTAAAGGGCATAATTACCTAATTTATACACAAACAAACCATTCTCTTCTCATTCCAGAGTTGCCGAGGATGTTCACTTAACAGACTTCCTGAAGTAAAGCAATTTATTTATCAAGACGTTCCTCTATACGAAAACGTAGTTTTCGAACATATCCAAGGAGCCGCTCCAGAGTTAGTTCTTCTGAGCGGCGTCGGTGAGGAAATTGACAGACTGCCACTCAACAAACTTACACGTTTGGAGTGCAACGAACTGCTCCAGAATTACGGTTTCAAGAAGGCTGAGAAGAAAGATACTGATAAAACGGAGTTCTAAATGCTTAACGTTGGAATGTGTCCATTGATTCTACTGTACTAAGATTTGAAAGTAATACTCCTACTATCTTCTATAAACATGGGCTTAAAGAGTGCCTGTAGCTTTAATGATATACATTACATTATAAAAGGGTTAGCAATTAATCAAAGTTTATTATATTTACAGAACAACATAAAATATTCGAGCAAATAAATAATAATATTCCAGCTTAGTACAGCAGAATGAGTAATACTAATTGCATTTTAATAAAAAATACTTAAACATTTCAATGGTAGTTTTTGTGGTAAATATTTATTCTGGCCAGTAAGTTTTTTCTGGCAATTCCATTGATAATTAATATGTCATGTGCACAAATAGTTTTTAAATACTCTACTTATATCTACCAATTTTATGTAGATGTATTATGCTTAAAATAACAGTACAAATATTAAAAAATATTCTTACTTATTATTAGTCTATTTACTTTATTTACCAAACACCTACTAAAGTATACAGAAAAAAAACCAAGCGCAGCTCATGAATACAAAAATTCAGATGCGAATGGGTGTATTGTCTCATTTTTTGTAATTTTATTTATGAAATCTATACCATGATTAAAATATAAAAAATCTTACAAAAACAAACAATTTTTATTTGTAGAAAATTGGATTTATTCAATTCAATATGTATACAATTAATATCATAAAAATATATTTTCAATTATCATAAACAGAACATCATCAGCTTAATTTTAACATATTATTGTATATCATTCAACGGTACTTTATTCAAATTCATTAGGACCTAAACAGTTATTAAGATTGGTCTCTTATATTCAACATGATTCTTTTATTTAGTTTTAACGGGTGGTTTAATTTAAATGTAATAATTGCGGCTATGTTCAATGATGTTATAGTCGATCAGTCAAACGCCTGAACTGTTAACGGAATTTTATTTTATTCTTTCAGGTTTTTATATCTGATTAATCATGTCTATTCACTATACATATTAAAGGGATTATCATGCTTCACAACATGCTACTTGACAAGCTTACATTAATTTTGGCAGTTAGATTCCAAAATAACCTCATTCCAACACACTCTATGAGTTGAATAAATCATAAAAAATTGACTTTAATAGTGAACAGTGCCACAATTATGATGCCCTACCAACCGTAAAAAACCAAAAACAATAATTATGTTGAGTATTAGAGACACCCCTAACCTTAATTAGTGTCTAGATCCTTATAAATTTAAGAATAACGCAAGAAGCTATTATTAATTTCAAGGCTTCGAACCGGAACTGAACCGAAAACAGTTAAAACTTATTTTTACCGAACTGAAAAAAATATCGGTTTTTTTTTCAGTTCACGCTAGTATTTTGGGCAAATCGGTAAATTACTATAGGCTTTTGAGATTTTCAAATTCCTCAGTGAGTTAAAAAAAAACGAGTCACGCTGGTATTTTGGGCAAATCAGTAAATTCCTGGGCTTTTGGATTCGAGCTGAACCGAAAACCGGAAAAACTATTATTTTTTCCGGACCAGAATGAAAAAATAGCGGTTCGAAGCCCTGATTAATTTTGTTTAAACTTTATATAATTATTTATCTGTAATAAACATTCATATTCGGATATTTTAATATCCAAATATAAATGTCAAAGCCAAAAAGTATGTTAGAATCAAGCCGGCGATATAATAAATAATATATCTTTGAATCAACGAAAAATATTTTTTGATCGAGACCGAATGCTTAGAAATTATAAAATAATATACGTTGTGGCATTTGAGCCCCTTGGTCCTTCACCTTAACACATTTGTTATTATAAATATTTTTTACTAATGATATAACATTACGGTGAACATATCAATAATTTCAATTTAAGACACGTTGGTATAGTGAATCGTAGCACCAGTATAAAAACAATTGGTATAAATGAAATTCAATTTGATTATGCGCGAAACATAGTGATGCCTCTTAATGTAGCAGAGAGATTTGCAATCAATTTAGTGATTTTTTTAACAGCGAGAGAACAATACAACTTTAATGTTGATTTTATTTAATCATGTAAAAACAATCTAAACTCAATAAGTCTACAACTTAACCAATACTTTGTTATTTAATAATTTAACATACACAAAGAAAGGTAATTATTTTTTTAGCTGCATAAAAATAAGATTGTTTATTTTATCTCGATATGATTAGTTCTGCTTGGCACTTATTCTTTTTTTATATTCCTGTTTCGCGAATTAGCTTCATCACGGCGAACTTTCGCCAAGTACATGACCCAGAAGAATCCCACTAGATTGACATAAAGCACTCGCAACTGAAAGAAAATATTTTATTATCACATTATCTAGCTTAACATCTAATCTTAATTTTATTGCTAACAATGTAGTGAGAATAATTTAAAAAAAACAATAATTTGAAATATCGGTATGTTATAATATCATATTGCTCAAGTTAGTGTCTTTTTTCATTTAACAATATTTTTTTATCTTTACATACATACATATAATTGTTTTAGAAGCACTTTTCACGACACTTGCGAGATAAAGAGATAACACAGCTAAAAGTTCTAAATAAACCATTTAAGTTGTGACCAATGCTCCCTCTAAGACAATAGGTTAGCTGTGCGGAAGTTTTAAAGGCTGTGCGGAACAATCAAATATTAATTGAATAACTGTCTTGTAGTGCACGTCAATCCGGAATGAGTGCGCGGGGGCTTCCCAACTGCTGCGAGGCATATAAATAACATTGCGACATTTTATTTAACCTTTAGACCGCGGTTGACTACTATAGCAGTCCAATATGAACCGATCTGGATCCGAGCCGCGGTCAAAAGGTTAAGCAAATATTTTCTGCCTGATGATAATAATTCAAATTTGTTGGTTTTAAATATGTGATATGAATATCCAAACTTACCACTGGCGGTACAACTGTCAAATTCAAAATTTGGAATAGAGTCAACCATTTCCAATTGGCATGCAAAACTGGTTTCAAAAGATTAGACATAGTGGTAAACGCCCCTTTGTGATCCTTTCCTTCAAATCTTGATGTCATATACAATGAAAAGACTTGGAAGAACGGGGTATATAGTAATCTTTCGATCAGCAATTGTCGTAGGATTCCAAAACGGAGTCCCTTGGCGGGAAAAGCCCGCTCCAAAAATCCATAGAAGAAATGTGGCAAAGATCCTCCAAATAATAGCCTGCAAACCAAAATATGTTATTTATATTGATTGTTTAAGAACAACTTCAAAATTAAGAGATATTTTATAATGAATTAGGTAGGTTAACAAACATCTACGTTTGATCACAATCTTATTTTAAATCATCCTATCATTTAAAAAATTTTCTTCTCTACAGTTCTCAAAATCGTAAAGCTTTAAATAAATTGTTACAGGGATGGTTATATAAAATTAATTAAGAATAAAATGTAAAAGAAAATAATGTGTAAAGAATTTTTAAATATATTCCTATTATGTTTAAATCAAAATATCGTTAATAATAATCAGTCAATATGCTTCATTGATTGTATTTTCAATTCAATTGTATAAGAAAAACTAAGTGCCACAGGGATATGTGTCTCAATATCATAAAGACTAACCCAACAGAATATGCATCTAGTCGAAAAGTGGAAAAAGTCATCATACCCAAAAATCATAAGAAGAAGAATCAAATCACTATGAGAATAACATGTTGCAGCGGCAGAACAATTTATGATAGAAAACTTACCCGAATAGTCCAAACGCCAATATGCTATCACCGTTCAATTTTCCTCCTCCTATTAACTGAGAAGAAAAATTGGCACTGGCTGAAATGAAGCAACTGGAAAAATAATACATATTTATTACTATGTTTTGCAATATTTTTCAGCATTTTATCCAAACCACAAATTAAATGAAATCATATAAGTATTTTTATCCTAACCTCATATTCAGTTTGAAAAAAGCATTGAGCGATTAACTTACAACAACTCTTTGTTAAAATCCTTCGGTTGTAATACTCCGGTATGAATTTGAAAAACATATTTCGTTGGATAACTTAGTTACTCCACTTCTGTTACTAATACTGATGGTTTCGCCTCTTAGGAAGTATCATAAGACAAAATATCGCAAGGTTTACAAATAAAAGTTAGAAATTTATGAAATCATTAACAGAAATGCAACATTTTAAATAAGACAGATGACTGATTTGGTTTTATCGAGGAACATTCCTTGATAAAACAAAAATTGTAAATAGAAAAAAATGTCTTTCTTACGTTGTTTATAAATATTATTGGAAAGAGCATTACATATATTTAATAACATTTCGAAAATAGTCCTAAGGTACAAGTTGAAAATATACCTACCTTGTTAAAGATTTAGTCCTGATAGGAAACAAGTATAAATTTTGTAAATAAGAGCCTAGTATGTTTAAAAGTGGTTTTGAAAGAGACATCTTTATGTTATAAGATACGTTCTAAAAAAATTCTCACTTCAGAAACAAATATTTAAAAAA
This sequence comes from Himalopsyche anomala, assembly GCA_031772345.1. Taxonomy (NCBI): domain Eukaryota; kingdom Metazoa; phylum Arthropoda; class Insecta; order Trichoptera; family Rhyacophilidae; genus Himalopsyche; species Himalopsyche anomala. The sequence goes on from CM062826.1 coordinate 26,038,142, forward strand.
AATGGCAACAGAAAACCGAGCAAAGTTCAAAGAATTTATGAAACGTGATAAAGTAATGTCAGTTTGACGATAAGCCAAACAAGTTTTAATTATCATAATACATACGTCAACATCATAACCAAAATTTCAAAACAATATTTAAACCAAAAAAACTGAGCGCAGCAACGCTAATTTTTGACATAAAATATTATTAAAAAAATGATATTTATTAAATAATTTATTATGAAACATATTAACTGGATTTATTCTTATTAAAATAAAATCTGACCCTGTACCACTAAGTTGTGTTATATTTTATTGTTGTAGATTAGAGTCCAAGTCCATTTAACGATTGCAAAGTTTGTAAATACGGCGGTGTTTATTTAGCGGCATTATAAAATTTAGGTTATGTTGACTGATGTTGACAGAATCCCGCTGTCAAAAAATAACAGATACAACCAGATACACTATGCTAGATAAATCTTTTTACACGACAGTACTATGTCAAACCTTTTCAGCGTGCGGGAACTATCTTCTCGCTGGAAACTCCTATGGTCAGATAGCTATTTATAAGTGAGTTTTAATTTATCATTTGTGTAGTATTTTTCATGATTCTCATTTGGAATTCTAATGTAATACTGTAAGTACTGTTTTTTTTCTTTAACAGCTTGGAAAAAATACTGAATCCAAAATTAGATGACTTTGAATATAACAATAATGCTGAGCTGATCTTTGACGTTGACAAAGATGCCCAGATATGCAGCATGGCCACAACAAAGAGTTTCCTCATTGTTGGAACTCACAGTGAAGTCACTGGATGGGACTGGAACAACATAATTGATCTGAAACCGACAAAACCTGCGTGGAGAATACAGATCCCCGAAAACAAACGTATGATTGATCGCACTGATATAAATTCTTTGTGGTGGAATGAAGAGAATGATTTGTTATATGCCGGTTGCGGGGATAACAATGTTTACTCATTCAATTTGGAAGAAGGCAAAATGGTCAGATCTTATGAAGGACACACAGATTATATACATTCAGTGCATGGAGTGTAAGTTATGCTTTTTTGATTAGTTGTATTGTCCTGTGGACCTTTTTAGAGAAAATGTAAACGGAACATCTACTTATTTTTAGTTAATAGTATGTGTATTCAAAAAATCGAATATTTCTTCATAGTTTTTATTTATTAGTTAAAATAACAGAAATGCTCTCAAAACATTCCCACTGTTCCATTCTGTCACTTTTTGCGGCATTATGTAGTTAGAATTAAGCGAACACTCATGAAATATTTGAGATTCTTATCATTTGTACTAATTAAAAATTATTGAAAAAACCAATTCGGAGTCATTCTTTTTTTTGTACCTGACTTCACAGCCGTTCTTTACAACCAACACTTAATTAAATGGAGGCGAATAGTTCTAAGCTTCGGATATCTTTTCAAAATCTATTAAAAGTGTTAGATCCCTCAGCAAATATCAAAAAAACATTTTATTTTAAAAATACAACTTTCTTCAGCATAAAAAATTGTGCTTAAAATTTATTTTTTTGACATTTCCGTGGAATAGGCCATTTCACCACCGAGGTGACGTTTTTTGATTGGATTTATTTGGTTTTAAACTATTAAATGTCTTATGGAAGTGGCATATACCTTAAATATACTATTGCTTTGAAATAACACGTGTAGTAAAATAATTTTCTTGTCATGTTAGTTATATATATCTTTTTTATATAGAAACTCTGATATTGTGACCGCCAGTGAAGATGGAAGTGTCCGCTTGTGGGATACACGCTCCAAAAACACTCACAATAAAGTCATACCGCACGCTGAGGACAGGCTGGCGAGACTTGATCTAGGAAAGTGGGTTGGTGCTGCAACATTGGGTGAAGATTGGATTGTAAGTTTTATGTATTTTGTTTCAAAAGTTTATGAATAATAATATCTGACAAAAAAAAAAGATGTTTTATTGTGTTATTTGAAATTGGATGATCTGTACTATTCACAGTATTCATTTACTATCTCAAATACCCTCTCTTGACGAGTTTCTACTTTGACCTTGTTTCACTTTCTTCCTTTAAATTCAATGTTTATTTTCCAGTTTCAAACATTTTTTTCTCCTCTACAACAAGCTTTACTTATATATAATCTTGAATTTCTCAAGACTATAAAACTATAACTTTCATGTCTAAAATTGTGGAAATATTCAGCAATGGATCGTTTAAAAAAATCTTAGAATGTTTTTGTGAATATTTTTTTTCTGTTCTGTGGCTTTTAATTCAATTTAATTGACTTTTTTATTTAACCCTCTAGAAATGATATTTTTTTTTCAATAAAAAAATATTTTTTAAGACATTGAAGTCACGGATAACTTCTATTTCTAGCAACAAAAAAAAACACAGACATTGTATAGAAACCCCGTGACCGACTATAATTCTTTTTAGATATGCGGTGGAGGGCCCAGACTGGCTTTATGGCAGACACGACTTCTTCAAGTTTCAACAGTATTTGATCTCCCAGACCACGGAATACATGTCAGTTACTTTCAAGAAGACCGCATCGTGGCGGGAGGGGCGGCGAAGCATCTCTACCAACTGAATTACTCGGGCGAGATCATCGTTGAAATACCGGTTTCTGCAACAACTGTGTACAGTGCAATTTACCAACCGTCTCCTCATAAAGTCTTCACCATTGCGGGATCGAGTTCTTCTATTGACCTGTGCACTACCCTTAATTATAAAGACCAAACTTTGAATTTTAAGTGATAGTATAATTACACAATTGAAATAATTTCTCCATTATTTATAAAACTTTTCTGTTTAACTATGTGAGAGAAGTCAATATTTTTTACTGTATTTTATTAAACAAAAAAAGGTCTACATTTCTTTCATTTTTCAATATTTGGAAATTCGTTCATATATTTCTAGTGAATTATTTGTTTTTTTAATAAAGTTTTAGGCGGATATTACCTTTTCAAATTTATCTGTCACATGAACAAAGTTGGATGCGATAAAGTTATTGGGCAACATCTGTGTTCAATATTTATAATAGATTCAGCGATAACTTTGTGGAAATTCTCATGTACTACAAAATTGTAGTTCTACAGTTTGTATGTTGTGTTACTATCTGCGACATCATGTGTCTCATCACTTTGGAAATGATTTTCAGGCAGCCTGGCGAGCAGTCAGTAAAGGCTTATCAAAAAGGGGAACTCCTGTTTCAATTTGTCATATAATCAATGGAATAAAAAAGTTGTCAACATTATTTTTTTATTGACAATTTTTATCCGTTTATATTTTTTAATATATCGGCACTCATTTATTACCTAGCACAGTGGTTCTTAACTGGTGCACCACGAGCTTATTGCAAGTGCACTGCGAAAAAATTGGTAAAAACAAAAAAATCCGCAAAATAGTAAAAAAGCGAAAAATCCGCAAAATAGTGAAAACCGAAAAAGTCAAAAAAATTATGTCTACATATTTTTATCGACCTCTTAATTCTGGTGCATCGCCACTTTTTCTCATGATCAAAAGTGTACCGTGACTTCGAAAAAGTTAAGAACCACTAACCTAGCATGTTTAGATGAAAAAAACATTATTTCTCTCATTTCAACAGTGATGAGTGATATTCATATGAAATAAGCAACACGACAATATATATTTAAAATTTCTATTTATCGAAAATTAACAAATAAATAACACGCTTATAAATCAAAAAATGTCATAAGATGACTAGAACATGTCTACTTCAACAGATTTCTCAGGGCTGAATATAAATAACCCCAGGGATTAAAGAAACCCATGACCAGCTATCGCTGCTGGAATAAAACCCTCCACGCCTTCTTTGTTCCTCACATAGAACCATTCAGAGTCCACATCCGCCTCTACACCGTCACCCTGAAGTAATATCACCACATCCCCTTTGCCTACCGATAAAGTGTTCACTGATTTGGATCCTTCGTAATCTATCTCGACCACTAGCAATGTGTGTCTTGTAACATAACTTCGTTGGCAAGTGTTCTCCAAATATTTATGCTTTTTTTTACGCACTGGAATTTTTGTTTTAGAATTAATATCCCGTGTCTTTGACGCGACAGAAACGCTTCGCACTGAACTGTTATCGCAAAAGTCTCTTAGCTTAGGACAGCTGGACGTCGCTTTCAGGTATAGTTTATCAAACGTTTTTTCACCATGCGCAGACATGGCGTCGGCGTAAAATTTTGGTTTCGGGCGACTCCGACCGCACTCTGATTTAGTTCCCCCTCGTAGTTGCTCTTTCTCACTGTCAGTCATGTTACCGCATGGCTGAGGATACAAGTCGAGAGTACTCTCCCAACAAGGTGCCGCCTTCCATGCGGGCTGTGATCTGTAAAAAGGCATATATATTAGACAGATTCGATAATATTTTTTTCTGCTATCAAACTCATTTAGTTTTAAATGATGGACCAAATGACAAAGGAGATGAAAACATTTCGAAAAAAATCTATCAGAAAATTTTGTCTGGAATTTGAATCCAAAAATAGCAACACTTTGACTCTCATATTGTTAACACTTTGATGAGTTTCCCCGTGTATGTGCATCAAAATGTGTAGTCTAATAACAATTTCCATTCTCATTATTTTTAATGAATTGTCATTATTTCTTCACATATAGATAAAAAAACAAATATCTACAATTTTTGGCACTCACATTATTTTTGTCATTTGCTACAAATACATTAAATATATTTTTAAAAAGGTTAATATTTGTAAACAAATCGGTAGTCATATAATATTGAGTGTAAAATTTCATTTCATGTCGATTCCCTTCCTGGAATCGAAATCAGAACATGCACACAGATAAGAGAAAACAAGATCTAGGTCCAATTTTTAAGCTATAGCTTTTAGAAAAGTATTTTAAAATAATAATTAGTTAATTAATCATACACATATAACTAAGAATTGTATAATTCAAAAAAAAATATTCACTTCTTGAAATAATAATTAATATTCTTCTTAGATTGATCCGTATCCAAAAAAAATGTTTTTTTATTTTTGTGTGTAGCGTTAATATGAATAATCAAAATATAAGAAAATACCTGAATTAATAAAAAATAATTCACTCCTCAAAGGGTTAAGCGGAAAAGTATCAGTCCCACTGTTGTAAAAGTAAATTAGTATGCAATAAATCTTTATATTTCTCTGAATGTATTCTAGTTTATCACTGTATAACTCAAGAATCTGACAAATGAAGGCATTGGATAATAAAAATAATTAAGAAAAAACCCTTTAAAATAATGATGTGTGATCTATATAAGCGTCCAATTTTTATTATGAATGATTTGCAAAAAAATAAATAAAAATATTGGTGTAACAAATTAAGACAGTCAAAGACATATTCTGAGCATAGCAGCATAGACAGAATTTAACACTAGTAATTTATTACCAATTTTTACAAAATTTATCTTTTTTCAATAGCTAACGTTTTAATTATGATACCATTGTTAAAAGTAACTTTATTCATCACGTATTTTCCCATAGATTGCATTGTAGGTTCATTATATTTTAAATGATTAAAATTCTAACAATAACTCATAAATCAAGTTCCCTTAAAAAAATATATTACCTCTGAAGGGGTGGCAGTATTCCTAGGGGTAGAATAGAGGCATAAAGAATATACCCTTCTTCGCCATGAGGTGTTTGCACATAGAGCCATTGTTGATTTTTGAAAACAGCATTAACAACCATTCCCAATGATAATGATAATTCCCTTTGATAACTCCCTGTTTGGGTTTGGTACAGTACACTCGGATAAGTAACGACAACTGGTATATTTCCTGGATTGTCAATTGTCGCCTGCAAACAAATAATAATATAAAAAGAGTTTTCAACACTATCATAGTATAGTCTTCGATATTATAAATATAACAACCAGGACCAGTTTGCTTTTCAGTAAATATTTAAAAACAAGCAATATTATAAGATTTATACAACATTCACTCAAACGCACACTTACACACACTCTGTTACTCTCTTTAGATTATGCGCAAACACAGTGTTTTGTGTTGCAGAAAGACATAAATAATGACAAAAGATTTGCTAAAAATTATTTTCAGTATAATCTTATGTCTTTTGAATGAACATTTTTTTTATATAGGAAACGAAACTGTGCAATGAAGAAAAAATATTTTACATAATTCAGTAAAACATTGAATATTTTATAGCAAATGAATTTTCTGCTATTCTATTTTTGGCTCGAGAAATAGTAAAAAAATATGCATTCTTCATTTTTTTCCAATTCATTAATAAAATTAAATCACTACAAATAGTATCCAAAGTAACGTAAATTAAATACAACTTCGACTAGGGTTATCTTGTCCGAACGTGATTGGTCAGTTACATAGATGTATTGCATCGTTTAAATAAGTTTACGATGGTATAATTCAAAATTTCGACTGAAGGTGTTTGGTGGAATTTCAATATTAAATTTGAATCATTCAAATTATCTACATACCACCAGTGGCGGCCGGTCAATATGGCATTGGATCAATGCACCCCTTGTATATACAGGAGCGTTTATATTTCATGAAATAATATTCAAACATAACATTTATACCGTTTACTCATTTTAAATTCTTCATGTACTTATTGCCTATAATAAATATTAAAAATTGTTTATAATAAAATAAATATATAGACAATAAATACATGAAGAATTTAAAATGAGTGAATGGTATAAATGTTATGTTTGAATATTATTTCATGAAATATAACCGCTCCTGCATATACAAGGGGTGCATTGATCCAATGCCACATTGACTGGCCGCCACTGCATACCACTAAGCTTAAAGCCATTGCTGGCGAAATGGATTAACCGGTGGAAATACCCTACCAAAACAGTTCAAATCAATTCCAGAAAATGTATCAAATATTTAAAAACACGTGAACGATTATTTGAGATTGAATGATAATCAAACTGAAATCGAAGATAGACAACGTAAATTTAAAAAAAAACATCATAGCAAAGGTTAATAATTTTAATTTGATTTAGTCAGCCATTATTCAAATCTTTCGGAACACAATATTATTACAAAGCATGGATTGTACCCCTACATTGCTTCTTCGCGTCTAATTTTACTATCAATGAACTCAAAACATTGCTGGAATGTTGAAACAATACGTTTCTCATTTATAACGTAAATACATTTTAGATTATTAATGATCGTAATAATATTTTTAAATAAGTATAGGTACGTTAACAGGATCAAATAGTAAAATTTACCTCAGTCAAAAAGATATCAATATCTTTGATTTCATATCCAAAGTTTTGTGGATTCTTTTCTACGGTTCTGCTTTTTCTTCGTTTGTGACGATGTTTTTTAGTTGACGGACTACTTTCGAAACCTTCATAAAAATCGGCCCACTGATCATGAGGGAATGCACTATTATTTTTAACAGATTTATTTCCTCTGTGAACATTCTCACTTGAAATTAATTTACTGGATTTCGGGTTTCTACCAATGACTCTATCTCCATCAGTATTTCTGTGCTTTTCCAAATGTTCCCTGTCATTCCTAGTAACATTTCGGCCGTATTTTTGGCTACTTCTTTGATATTTTTGCGAGAATTTTTCTTCGTGGCTTTCACGAGGAGTGAAGTTTTCAGTCAACGAACGGTTGTCGCAAAGATCGGATCGCTCGCGTAAGACCCAAGTCAGAGAAACTTTGGAACGGTGACGACCTGTCAATAACGAAGTCTTCTGTCCCATTTCTAACGCGTGAGAATTTTCTACTTGTTGACTTTCCAGTTGATCAGGGCTTCGGGATATCTCTTCTCTGGATCTGGATGTATTGCAGTTCTTACAGGTCGCCAGTAAGTCGAGGTCAGAAAATGACTGGATAATCGTATCAACCTGTGAAACAAATCAGACAATTTATTTAAATGAGTGAGAATAAATGATATACATATTCAAAATAAATTCCGGTAACCATTATAAATTAAATGATATTTAAAAGCTCTGGGTGTAGCGTTCACGAAAGCCTTTCAGAGAAAATTGGACTGATTTTTATAAGACCCCACCCAATATTAAAAACTGCACGGAAAAATATGACATAATTCAATTTATTTTAGGATTATGAGAAAAATATATGTCAGAGATGATTGGATATAACGTTTAGCTTGAATGCTTAAAACTTCAGACTTAGAAATTGAAGCCCCTAAAAGTCTTAATGAAGCTGGCTTTCTGCCCCCTCTGATATTGCCTGCGCATGAATATGAAGAAACTTCTAAATATATATCAGCCAATAACATTTCATATTATCTGACAGCGATTTATGAATGACACTATAGTGGCAATCATGAATGTTAGACTCTTTCGACTATCTGTATATGTACATAATCCATTTGTGTGTAAATTAGATTCTGCTTGGTAAAAAAATAAATCATCCAATGCTATCTATCTCTAATTTTTTTAACGATGAGAAGAATTTTGATTATAATATTTCGCATCTCCAGCACTAAAGTATAAGTCGTAAGTCTGTATTTTCTATTTTGCGGGAAAACAATTCAAAGTTTTTATTTTGTTTATGTAAATATCAAAAGACACTGGATGCATTAAATTATTTTGTTAATATTATACTGTATTTTGAATTATTCTTTAGAATAAATAAGAATTATAATTTATTTACTTTAGATATCACTATTTTGAAATGTGATCAAATGAGCTAAGTCAGCGGTCGGGGAACTTTTTTAACCATCACCCCAAAATATGTTTGCGTAAGTCGATATTACCCCCTCATTTTGAAAAGGAGACGATCAATGTAAATTTAAATTAAAGATTTTTTATTGAATTGATTTACACGGAAAATTAAAAAAAGTTGCATGAAAATAGTAAGTATGTAATAAACAAACAAAATAAAATTCTCATATTGGAACAAACAAAATTTAATTGAAAACTTTCCCCCTTCAGGTTTTTTTTAATTTCCTTATTACCCCCAAAAAAATCATTTTTACCCCATTTGGGGTAATTCACCTCCGGTTCCCCGACCGCTGAGCTAAGTGCTCTTAGTCTCCCTCTATTTGAGTTCAAGATCAGTGACATTTAGAGCTCTCACGCAAACGCCATACAAGGCTCACGCGGCCGATATTACTCTCTAGTTTAGTGTAAAAGAAGCTCAAGCAGGGGTGGGCTGGAAGGGGCTCGCGCGAGCCTCTTGTTAAATTTTACTGAGGCTGGCGAGCCCTTTGTTAACTTGTGAGAATAAAATATTTTCATATCAAATTAGTTTATAACTACATATTCGATTTTATATATTATCTTTGATAGCTTCAGTATGCAGAATAGTACATTTTTAGCTATTTACATTGATAAGTTTACGGTAAATTGCATATTGTTCAATATTATACGTGTACTAAGTATAAAATAGATTGCTTATTTAAGTATCGTATATAATTGCATAGGAGCTATAAGAAAATTCACTCTTTCCTCAGAACATTAAAAATTGCTTCGAGATTAAGCGTGCCCCTTGTTAACGTATTGGCAGCCCACCACTGAGCTCATGTATGTAGAAATTTGATAGAAATTACTATGTTATGAGGTGGCTACGCCGCTTTTCAAGATATGAACATATCAATAAAGCAAAAATGACAAATCCAACCATATAAATTTATCTAATATGACAATTTCAGACAAACAACAATATGTTGCTGGAGTTATGACAGGGATCTTAAAAATTGTAACTTTACCTGGTTTTCTTGGTAATTTGGTGGGGCCTGTGCGAGATCGCTGCCCGATGACACTGCATAAATCGATCCATAAGGTGGTGGAGCCTCTTCAGGCCCTACTGCACCTGAAGTAAACAAAAACTATAAATATTTTTTTTATAGATATTTTATAATTAAAAAAAAATATTTGACATTACAGCTTACGCCAATGCGTCAAATATTTTTAAAGTTTTAAAGTTGAAAGATCATACGAGATATACTCGATGAGAATTTTTGTAAGTCACATGAGATTAACTCAAGGATAATTGACGTCACAAACACCCATGTCTTAGATCTCAATTGAAAAATTGAAAAAATCCAACTTGACAATGTGACCTTACCGGGAATCGAACCCGGACCCCCCTGATCGGTAGAGCAAGCTCTAACCAACAAGACCACAGCGGGCGACATAAGGGGAGCTTTTAATAAATTAAATAATCGTATTCATGGGTTGGGAGTGCTGATGTCATTCATATGCGCAAATTTTAATGGAAGATTGGAAAGGTATTAACTTTCCACGTGAAAAAAAAGGTTGGCGCCGGTACTGTAGATTTGTTATAATATAGTCTCAAGCCCTATCTGTCGGATGAAAAATCTTATACTGAAGTTCATACTTTACGTAAATATTAAAAACATGGCAACATACATAATATTCATATTTACGATCCCTTGATGTAATATGTAGGCTTTAAAATTATTAAATTATGAAACAACTTATATCGCATTTTTGCAAAACACATACCGAATTATTAATTAAGTGTAAACACGTTCCACCCCCGCCCCGTAACAACCCTTCCATTAGGCATACATAGTATATGTTTTGACACTTTTTTTCCATGGATAAACGAGATAATTCTCAACACCCTATCTTCGAATTTCATAACAAAACAATCAACCTTCCAACGAAATTATTTGGCATTTTTGAAACCCTTAAATTCTACCACGAAATATTTTATTTCGATTTTCGTACTCCATTTTTAACAGATCATCTAATTCGTAAGACACTGTTGTTTAGATCTGCAAATTACCACTGAAGGAAAAGAAGAATTTCCCACTCGGAAAATTAATGCAAGGGTTCAGCGGTCAACATTATTTTGAATGTTTTTTTCTGTTACACGCTAGCCCAGGTCCAGTCAACCCGCGGCCCGCAGTCATATATAACAAATTATGTTTTCAACGTATCGGGTACTCAGAATGTATTTAAAATCACATTTAAGTGGTTAAAACCAATAAAAAACACATGCTGTTATAAAAATAGTGATTATTCCCGAATGAAGAAATGAAGAGTGGTTGCAAGACTTATATTTCTTGGTTGACATTACGGAAAAAGTCCTAATATAAGATTTTTTGCAAAAAAATAAATATTGGTGCATTTGGATCTACAAACGTTTGAGAAGATTTTGTCCAAAATGAAATAAAAATAGAATCTAAATAATGTTGATTGTTGAAACTATGTATGATTATTACTGTAAATTTATTTATTTTTTGTTTCAATGCGTGTTTTTTTCAAATCTGTTTGTGGTATTGTTTTTTTTACAATGACCCTAATTAAATGCTTTCAGATTATCTATGAATTCAAATTATTTATTGTACTTAAAAAAAATTCAATAAGTATATGAATGTATGTGCGGTCCTTATTTTAGGTTGTCAATGTGGCCTGGGGTGCAATTTGAGTTGGCCAGACCTGCTCTAGTCAATGTTTAAATCTTATGTCATGAAAAGGTACATTTAATATATGTGACAAGTAACTAAATGTACTGCTTTAAGCTTGCTGAATTTTCTTACATAATGTAAGCTGAAACAATGATAGTAATTTTGGTCAATGGGATAATTTAACGACAATCTCAGCAACAATTATTATAAATAACCATGGCGATGGTGTGATACTAAACTCTCTTTCAAAATGCATAATTTTTATGGAATTTTTTATACTAGGTACTATGTTTTTATCTAAATACATATAGTGTTATTGCCAATGTATAGATAGGTAAACAATAAAAAAAGGCAAATTAAATGTTTGAATGTTGATTTTTACTGTTGTTTTTAATTTGATCAAAATGTATTTGTATTTACGTTGAGTAGAAAAGAATATTTCATTATTATAAAAACAGAAATAAAATAAATTCAGTTTTCATTAATCAATAGACACCGATTATTTCTTTTTCAAACATATTTAATAAAAAGTGTGAGATACTTTTATTTTATTTGATTTGCTGACTTTATTTGAATCATTTTGTTTATTTTTTTGGCAGTAAATTGTCATATCACTGAAATGATATCTGTAAAATATTTTATTCATTTTCGAATAGTTTTCGACAGAAATACTCATTTGAAGAAATTTTGAATGTCGTCATTCTTAAAAAAACTTTGATTCAATGTATTCAACATATTTGAAATACTCGGTAAACAGATTTTATATAAAAATATAATAATGAACAGTTTTGAGTATAGTCACTATAATTTTTTATTATTTCACGCGTGTTATCTACTATTTCAAACTGATGTCTTCTTGATTACATGACACAAAATAAATGCAATCCAATAAACTAATTACAACAATTAACATTAACATTAAGCAATTACATTAACACACCCTTTAAACATCAACAAAACCGTCCATATTCCAAAACTGAATTTATGAACACACACTTTTATAGGAAAATAATATACTAGAGCATAAAAAAAGAATGTCTAATTTTAATTCACTTTTGTCTTTTTTATATTTATATTCACAGTATTTACCAACAAGGTCTATAATATGATTTAATAAAAATATATATTATAATATAATATTTTTTTTGTAAGCCCATAACGTAATACAATATTTTCACGAATTTAGTTTGTCAATTTACAGACAACCTACCTCCACAATAGTAGCTAGGGAACTGAGATTTTTCAAACCCTGACACCGCAAACGGTGAATCCGCCGTTGAAAATTAATCGGGCGTTCACTGACTACTAACAAACAATTTTCCACTGAAAAAAACTTCAACACCCTTAATAAATTTAATTTAAAATCTAGCTCGAGAAATAATTGCATGTAACGGCGCTTTTTAGACATTTATTTACAACTAGTCAACTGATATATTAAATCAAATTGAAAGTCAAGAAATATAATATTTTGATATTCCTCGGTAATTCTTGGTTTATGTTTGGAGTCTGTAACCCAACTGATTTTTTTCCGTATCGATTTTGCAATCGAGAAATAAATTGCATTCAAGACAGAATGTCTGTTTTTTCAGCTCATTATCTTCTCATTTGGGTCAGCCTATTCGACTTCTAAATAAGATCAAATGTGTCTCTAAGTATTTATAATTCATAAAAAATGCACAATACTAAAATAATAGGCAATCCAAAAAAATACTTACATTACTTGTTTCCATCAGATCGATAAAATTGACACCCAAGTTTAAAAAAATGAATAAATACCAAATGTTTTATCTTTTCAAAAATAAATGTGAATTAATACCATTCAATCAACAGTCAAAATTCCAAGTTTCCTGTTCATAATGATCATATTCAAATAAATAACAATTCAGTTTGAATGAGTAATAAACAAAAATATTCAGGTGTGCCTTATTAGTTACTAATCATTTTTATCGGTATCGTATATTTGTCTTTCATTTCGCGTTAAAACTGTTTTTTTGTATCAACAATATTTTCAGCATGTTATACGGCGCAAAATAATCCCATCACTCATTTACTAATTAAGCATCATTATAATAAACAACAATCTAAAAATGGATGGTTAAATAATAATTCTCCTAAACATCATTAAAAGGCCTACGAACGAGCGGTCTATCAAAAGCTCTCGTGTGATTTACGAGTTGTGAGCGTCTCTCCCCGCCTCGGTCTCGGTATAGCTTTTTTGGCCTTCGGCAATTTGCACTTCTTGCGCATTATTAATAAATATTATAATAATTTATCGCTCCAGTGCATCACGATAATTATTTACTTCCCAAGGCCAGTCTTATTCGACGAACGTGTGCGATTTTAACAATTGAACACTTGTGAAAGTTTGTTCAAACATTTGGCTTAGGTCACACGCTCCCAAATAAATGTTGAGGATCACAGGAACATAGTTTCGAGATAAACACAAACAAAGATTTTTTTGCCATTATATTCGGCAAATAGTGCACATGTCATTTCAATAAAACTACATTCTGTTTCTATAGGAACATTATTTTTACATCCAAATTAAAAATAATACATTTTTTATATAAAAATTCTTAACTGTTAATGCAATCATAATATTTGAAGGGCTCGTATTTTTCTGGTCAGAATTTAAATAACACTGGTCAGAATTTTTATTAAATGGTCAGAATAAATAGTCATAATTTAAATGAAATTTAAAAAACAACCTAACCTAACCTACTAACCAAAATTGTTATTAAATATTCTGACCGTTTAATATTTTTATTCTGACCAAAATTGATTTAAATTCTGACCATTTAATTTGTTTCCTATTTTAAGTAAACGATAAATTTTTATTTATAATATAATTTAATCTAAGATACTTTTTTCGTTATATAAAATGAGTTTTCAATTTTCCTTGGTGTCATAATTGCTAGTGGTGTCTCTAAATAAATAAATAATTAAACCCAGAAGGTCACGTATCCGTTTAAACAAAATATTTATGAATTTATTATTTTAACATTTTGAAGCGATTAACATAAATTCTTATCGAGATTTATTTATTTTGTTCGGGATGGTGTACACGAAAAAACATCATGATATATTAATTATTAGCTGCTGTTGAAGATTCTAGATTTTATAAAATTTATGAATTTTATTAGAGAAGAATGGAGCATTTCATTAGACTATATGTGTTTTGTGGAATATATATATAAAAAAAAGTTATAGGATCGAATGAGTTGGGTAGGGACTAGGGACGGATGAAAACAACACCGAAATTTATTTGTATCAGATGCCTTCGGATGCAAATCCACAAATCGACGAGTGAAAGTATTCATTGCGAGATTCCAACATATGACAGTGAAAATTGCACGGTTCAATCGAATAGAAATAAAGTCTGAGAGGCAAGAGCGTTTGCCAATCAAATTATATCGATATATCATAATTTATATTATTAAGTATTCATATAATTAAATTTCATATAATCATAAAAACCACATTTAAGGTGTTTACTGTAAATACTTGGTGGAATTACATTTTTAGTACTTTTTCCACATATAATTTATTGAATCAGGACTGGTTTCGCTCATTGTAAGCATTGTCAACTAATAAGAAATATAATGAAACAGTGATATTTATACAAAAGTTAAGTAAGAAAAATAAGGTATGACAAACAATTGGTATTATTACTAAGCAAATAAATTGTAGCAAAAACAAGAAAAATAAACTATAAATAAAAGGTTGAAGACCTCTTAGCAATGCAAACTATTGCATCAAAAATCAATTAAGTATGAATTATCATTAACAAAGTAAAAACCAAAAATGAGTGTATATAATAAATAAATAAATCTTTATGTTTGTTAAGATTTATTTATTCTCACAATGAGCGAAACCGATCCTGATCCAATAAAATTTATGTGGAAAAAGTACTAAAAATGTTTTATTATTTTTATTTTTTTTATCATAAAAATTTCTCCGACAAACAAAAATAAATATAATTCTTAAAATTATCCACCATTCAAATCTTAAGGCATTCCCATGGGTTAATCCTTTGTGTTAATCCTTTTCGCCAGCAATGGTTATAACCTAGCGACACATTTATTTATTATTTAAGTTAAATACGTCGTGTTTAAATTTTAAGCACGACACACTCATTTACTAAGCGTCAGTTCAAGTTCATCCGTGCACTTGAACGCATGAAGATGCCGAAAGGCGAAACCCGGATCGTTAGTGACAAAACTTGTGTGAATGTACATAATTTGAACGATTTATTATAATAAACTATTCATTCAAAATCGTCTGAAAAAAACTACAGCATTTGTACATTTTGTATCATAGTAAAATTTGTCTTTGGGTCCGATATCCAGTGGAGGTGTTTTTATGCCAAATTTTGCTTAAGCCCCTAATAAATTATGAAAATCATTTTTTTCCGATAAAATCAGAACCTTACTGTAATTTCTGATGATGATTTAATTGTATTATGAAACAAGACTATGTTTCCCCTTCAATTTGTTTTGTAAAATAAATTTATTGCGGCATAATAAAAGAGACCTTGCCGTTTTTGGTATAATGGCTGAGATTAAATGCACCCCTTGTTAAAATATTAGCAGCCTACCGCTGCCGATATTCCGTTAAAATGATCATGTCAATAAAAACAACCATCGCTGAAATATTTAACAGAGCTGACCAGTTTCGTAAAACAAATTTATCATTTTGTGCTTAATAATTAATACAAACTTTCGCTGTCATAAATTGTGTGTTTCTATTGTGATATGCCCATATATAGTGAAATTATAAGAATTTTTCTCTAGTTATTTATTCTACGACTTGACTGTTTTTATTATTGCTTATTGGTTTTATGAAAGCAAACTCCTCCATGCGGTAAATTTGCGAGATCAGTGGGGTGCCTAAACAACTAAGTCTAGAATGTCATACGCTGGTTAGTTATAAATAAGTTACGACACTGCCGTGTAAGTTCTTAATGGCATGGTAACCGACGAGTTTGTATATAGTATATAAAAATAGGAAAATAAGCAAGTTTTATTTAGTCAATATAAACATAATATTATTATATCTGGAAATGTATTCAAGCCACAAGCAATGCTCGAGGTGGAATTAAAATGGGAATGGGAAAATTGTTTGAGTGTGGACGTGGACAAAATTTCAAAATAAATGTTATGTAATTGTGTACCACTGTAACTTGTAACCCAAATATTGGGCATTAAGATCAGACACATACAACGGCGTAATGGAAACTGTTTATTAGTCTTTTATTACATACTTAAAATAACTTTACGAATTGAAAATATCTTCCGTCTGAATAATATTCAATGCTAATCCATATGCATTACATACGACTTTTTGTCAAAAATGTATCAGTATTTCAATTATGTCACCCGGTGAAGTCTTATTGTTAAGAGCATTCGATAGCTGTGAACAACTTTCATTCGACCAGTGACGTTTTTAGGCAAGTGCCGCCCCTAGGCAAAGTTTAAAATAGCGCCTTTCGATTATTTTTTTTATGAAATTACATAACGTATGAAGTTCTTTAAGCCATAAGAGTCTTAGTGATATTTTTCATTATTTTCGGTTATTCTAAGAATATATACAAAAATATGGAAATTCGAATCATCTACTCGTGTACTCTCTTAAGCGCTTTTATGACCCAGGTCATTTCCTCTCGGCTCTGTCAAATTATTGCAAAACTGCCGCCATCGGTAAATTTAATATGAAAAGATGATTTTTGCTATAAAGTAAAGTGATCTATACCAATCGGTCATAATATTATTACCATTGAAAATATATTTTTAGGATTTTTTTCATCAAAGACATGGAGATAGATGATATTTACTCTGAACCAAATTCGTTAAATTATGTGATCATATTTTGCCGCCCCCTAAGACTTGCCGCCCCTAGGCAACTGCCTGCCCGCCTACGCTCACGGGACGTTCCTGCATTCGACATTCAAAATTAATATTGAAGTGGGGTGAAATAGATAGCCAAACGCAATTCGCATTTTTACACTATCAAAACAAACAAAATCTGTAGATACTGCGTAGATACACTGGATAAATAGCAATACCAACTTAAAATGAATAGATATTTTGAGACTTAAATATGGGTATTAAATATAAAAAAATATTAGGCGACAGATATCAAACATTTTGTGACCTTCAGAAAAATGGTTGAAAATCTTATTTACTTCCAAAAATATTTGTAATATTATTTTTTTTAACATCTGAAAAAATCAAAGTGTCTGATAAGCAGAACGTCAAACGAAAAAGGCGAAAATAACACTAAAATAAACTGTACTCGCTTATTTGCTAATCCATGTCCTTCCTAATGTGAAGCATATGGTTTCCTAATGGAAGTATCTCAACAGAACAGCTTTTTACGAAAACTACTTTTTACTCAGATGCTCAACCTCCTTTTTTTAAAGAAAGTAAGAATTGAAAGATAAGACTAGGATAGCACCAGTGGTTACCTAATCACTCTCGCTTTGCCTTAATTCTTTCAAAAAAGAGACGTATTGTAGACAAATTCTGTAGAGAAGCACAGGTAGCACTCCATGAAATTAATATCGATAACAATAAAAAATATCTATACATCGAATTTACAATTATCGTGCACGCATTCGCTATATCTGTCAAGCATCCAAGTGCAAACCACACTAATAATTGCAAATATAATATATGAAGAGAAATGAGTGTACTATTTTATCAACGCAACAATGGTTGACCGCAAGACAACTAACGCGAGGTATTATAGATTATAGATTAAAAGTCCCAAAGACACGCAAGTAAACTGTGACGAATACATGAGAAAGTAGAAGATATCAGTACAGTAAAAATGTACTCGAATATAGTGAGTGGTGTAGCTAGAAATTTGGGGGCCATCGTGCAAACATCACATAAGTCCGCTCCACGCAATTTGTTATATTGAGTAGGTAAAAATTTGGCCCCTCATGCATTACATGACTCTCCTATGAGATGGCTACGCCGCTGAACATAGTACAGTTCCTTCATATAATCAATAACCTCGATCAATCTTTTCCAATTTTGAGTCAGAGATGTTAACAGACTAACCCTCGTTAAATTCTACTTTTTATTAATTTAAGTTTCAATAATGTTTGGACTACAGAGTGAAAGACATTTTCATGATGAAATGCCGAATTTATGTATCTTTAATCTGATACGACAGTATTTAATAAATTAAAAACTAAATGGGTTTAAGGATTTGAAATTAAGGGTGTATATAAACTATTTTCACTTTTTGCATACTATCTCCTTAACCAAGTCCTGAGACTTTTTCCTCAGACATTCCAGTTAAACGGTTGAAACATGTAAGGATTGTGAAGCCGTTGGGTACAACTTTCAATACCCTGGTGAATATAATAAATTAATGAAAACAATTAAATAAAATTTACATTCAGACAAGCCAGAGTTGCCTACTTCTGATCTAAATTAATATGTATTTTAAATATAATTTATTATGTGTATGTTTTCAAACTGTCGATGGGTAAGTTAATTTATTTTGGGGAAACACCGTGGTGTAACCGGCTGTAACTAACCACATAAATTAAAATATATTTTCTTAATTACTATTATACAAAAATATTATAAAATATTTATGAAAAATCATATTTTATATATAATTATATGTGATGCGTGTTAATCATATGCGTCTGTCGAAAAGGGGAGGGGGTTCGTGTGAAAATCTTGGATGATGTCCGTTGAAAGGTCAACGTCGCCCGATTCTCGAAGTCAGCGTATGTTGTTAATTCGCTTATAGCGTACATCAAAATACTCACGACACGCCACAGCCTCCAGAACCCCTCCAACATCTTTGCCCCGAATCCTCGAGAGCTGGGACCTTTTGCCCTCTTGCGAAAGTGTTCCAAAATTTTTGAAAATATTTTCAGTTACTATGTACAATAAACAATTTGTGATATCTTCGACCTTTTTTAAATCTCACCTCATCGTTACTAGGGCATCCAATCCCGGGATCCCGTCCAATTTTATGACCCCGAAATCCCGAGATTGACATGGTCGCGATCCCGGGATTTCGGGATTGAGAAATTTTGAGAAAATCCCGAAAATTGATAGGATTTTGGATTTGATAATTTCAAATTCGTCGGTGAGCTAAAAAAAACGACTCACCGAAACTTTCAAATTATACACGATTTCACGTTGAGTGCCCAATCCCGGGATTGATTCATTTTCAATCCCGGGATTACAAAAAGTCTTCGGAATTGGATACCCTAATCGTTACCAAGCTATCGTTACGCTCTCGAGCATTCATCTCATTTAGTTGCTGTATATATGGGCTCAAATCTTCAAATTTAGTTACACAAAGAGTGGAATAACATGTTATCAAAATTAATCTAAATATTAAAACTGAATTTTCACAAACTTACCACTCAATTCATTGAAAATTTAAATCAGTAAAGATTTATAACAGGGGGTCAGAAAAAAATATAAAAGGATATTTATATAAATTTCTAGACAATTGCGTGATTAGGATAGATCTATTAAATTTCAATACTGAATAGTGAATACTAACCATTAACAATAAACAACCGTATTGACATCAATTTTTTTAATGTGGTGCGTTTGGACTCTCTGGAGCATCTCAATATAGGTTATTCTACGAGAACTCGTTCAAATACTTTTTTTATTATTTTTTTAAAGATAATGATATATTAAGTAGAATAAAAATGTGACTAAGACAGAAATAGTAGATAGTTAATCGGTTTCGCTGTGCCCGAAGGACATTGCAGACATCTATGCGTTTGTAGACGTATTCAACGACCCAATAAAAAAAAACTATAAATCAAAATTTTCCGTTTCGTGATTCGATCCGGTGCACACCGCAACCAAAGAAGACTACGCCGACCCCTCGAGTACAGCATCGGCATTTTTTTGCTGACCTGGATATTCTTCACTGACAAAAAATAGATACTGATCAAATAAAAACATGTTATGATTATCTTGAGAATCAATTTTCCGCCGCCCACCTGAAATGTGTCTAATTGAGCTCGACATGCATGCATGAAGCGAGCGCGGGAATATTGTGTTGCACTTAATGCAAATTCGCGAAGATGTGTATTTGTAGGAATCTGAATTTTCCCACAGCAACATAATAAACGCAATAATTCGATGGCCCACGCAGCTTTCTGTCCGCTAATATTCCGTGTTCATTGCATCTCCGGGCACTAAATTGCGAAGCCTATATTGAAAACATTTTATCTCTCAGGGACGAATCATGTAATGAGAAAACTATTTCGCAGTGAATGAACGTTCTTAATTATTTTTAATTAGGTTCCAATGCCACAAATATTTTTTTAAATACCGAATCATATGAAATGAAGTGCAATCTGAGATTAATGGCGTCACTACAATTTAAGCTCGCTTGGAAACTATCAGTGCTAGTGGATTTAATTGTAAAAAACTAATTTCGTAATTCGTATTAAGTCGTCACTAATTTTTGACGTTATAAGGGGCTGGTTATTCTGAACTTTTAACTCCAAAAATAATATACCAGTAAAATTATATATGTATTTTAAAAACGTTTCAGAAAATAAAATGTAACATAAGCATTGCGTGTCAAATCATGAAGATAACTGATAAAACTTAGATAAATAAAATATTCATATCAACAACATTCCTAACTGATTGAGACAAAAAAATATTTTGTAGTTTCATATTTTTAGATAACACAGAAAATATTCTGTCATGAATAAATACTCTTTTAAGAAGTGATTCGATGTTAGGTTGTTAAATTCATTCTCGATTTAGCGTGAATGAATTAAGAATGCGTTCTGGGTCGGAAATTATTTCATATAATAAATGCAACTTGAACTTTTTGACATTTCTCATAAACCTGTTTTTAAAGTGGTTAAATGTTACATACTGCATATTATGCCAAGTCTAGTATACACATAACATGTACATATTAACAGTGCTCGAATTGGCAAACTTATTTTCGTTCGTTTTACTTTCAAAAGATTTTTCGTCATTACTATTTACATTCATTAAGTATATTTTTTTTATATTACCAAGAATGAAACGAATAATATAAACACTGTTTCAAGATTTATCTACATACATGTATCGATGAAATATAACGTAACGCCTTATTGTTACAACGAGATGACTGAAAAATTATAAATAGGTGTTTCTAAATATATATATAATATTACAAATTTAAGAAGTATTCCGCGTTATATTAAGTGAAGAACACTTTATGTCTATTTTTTTATTTCTAATAATCATAACTTTGGAAAATATGACTCATCTTTTTAATGTAGCAGAGTAAAATGGCGGCTAATCCATTAAATAAAAATATAACCGGGCCTGCAGCCGAGATGACAAAGCTTAGGAGTTCGCTTCGGTTACTGTTTCTACGAGCTCTAGACCACGGGTTCCCAACCTATGGGTCGCCAACTTTTTCGATTTTGGATTTGAACAACAAAAGTAAAACTATTGTCAACTAAAATTACCTTATTGAAAAAAATGCCCTTTTCAATTGCATCGGGGCCGCAGGTCACATGACTTTTATAAAAAAGGGTCGCCACCCGAAAAACACTCTAATATATGTATAATATTTATTATTTTTAACAATCGATTTATCAAATTGTGTAATTGCATTGTGTTTTTCATTATATCCCATCCATCCAATCCTGAAATGGGTTGCTTAGCACGTAATATAAAATAAATACTTGTCCTTTTAACATTGCCTTCTTTGAAAAAGAGAGATTAAGCGACTGGATACCAGTGTTCGTAAAATATATGTTTTTCTGAATGGCTACAATACAAGATTTGATTGTAAACCACGTTGAGAGCAGACATTGTTGAAAAAAAACGTTAAGTGCGTTTAATTAGGTGTCTACCAACATACTGTTTGTTATAATTATGACTTAATTGAATTGAATGATATAATAATTGAACTGAATATTCTGATGGTACTCGTAAATTATGTTAAGCGATGATTTTTCAATATGAGGCTAAGATCTCCCATTTATCTTGCAATGGAAAAGCGGTTACAGTACGTTTGATGCACAAATTTGTTTCGCTGAACATTTTATCGAATCGTATATCTCTTTACCGATGTGATTTATTGTTCACCTTTATACCCGCCTTCTTAAAATAATTTATTTTACCGGCAAAAGATTGGTACTAACGAAACACGCGTATGTCATGCTGAGACGGCCATAAACGGTTACACGAACCCGTTTAAAAATGAAAATTTATATTTAAAAAATCGAATAATTTTGAATAATGAATAATGATACTGTTTCATTTGTTTCGTGAAAAAAAAATACAGCGCCCATGTAAACTCATTATCGGCATCTGTAACCTGGTGTTAGAACTTCCTCAATTCCTGTTTCTGTCAAATTAAATTCAGTTCTATCACAAAACAGATCACGAAGACACAAAACACTAACATAATATCAAAAACAGAAGTATGGCAATTCAGAACAGAGACAAAATAAAACACGTAATATTGTTGTCGCATCTATTTGAGAATTAATTACAAAATTACTATAACAAAGATGAATATGAAAATTCACTATACCTATATAATGTACATGTTGTATAGACTAAAGATAACAAATTGATTAATGGTTATATTTTGTAATTGAAACACATTAAAAGATGTTAGTTTTCCAGACAACATTTTATTTACATAGTGTTTATAATTGAATTTAAAAAGAATCAATAGATTGCCATTGTGAGGGAGTATAATAACAGTATTAAAATATTAAATATACCAATGATATAAGACAAAAAATGAAGCCTCGAGATATTACCCATTTTTCGGATATCTTGTTATTGTTATACTAAAAAAGCCAGAAACTTTTGGAAACATACTTCACTACAAAGATGATGCAAATAAATTGTCTGTTTTTACATTTCAGTTCAAATAAGTCAAACTGGTGTTGGATTTTTTTGTGGTTCGAATTTCTAGTAGAATATATTATGCGGAACTGGTTCGTCATTATATCGGAGTCGTATAGAATCAAAATAAGAACGACGCAAAAATCTTTATTGGAAAATAACTAAATCATACAAAAAAATATGCTAACAGTGCTTCTATTATTTTATATTTTGAATAACAACGAAGCAAGCATATGTTTTTGAAAAAACCTGGTTGTTATAATATTGTATTTTGTTATTCTAAATCAATTATTTTTTGCATTGAATCTACAGCTTTGTAAAAAAGAGGGTCAGTGGCGGATTATTTTATGGCCCATATTTTAAATTTAGTTATCTGTATTTAATTTTACTTGGCATGGATTTTGTGCCGCTTTTATAATATCCGAAAAACAGGACCTCCAAATTGAATTGCCCCCCGGGCTTACCAAGTGCTGACTTTGGCACTTGGGGGAGAGGTCGGGATCAATATTTATGTGTAAAATATGAATGATTGACAACCGAAACATAAGTTATTCAATAAAACCTAAATCAATTACTTCAAAACATATTTTTTAAGTTGGCTGCCTAATGATATTGTGCAAAATATTTATGCACGCACGACGGGCATATAGCATACAAAATGGTTTTCAATTTAAATAATAAATAAGAAGAATGCAGATCGATGAGAATGGGAAGAAAAGCGGACTTCTTAAATGCCGAAGTAATAATTCGTGGGAACATTTGCTAAAATATCAGTAACTCGGCTATTACGTCAATGTATAAATATGAATTTAGATAATCGACGTGCCATGGACTCGGAACTTACATTGGCGTGCCCTGGATTATTGGCCCTGGCACACCCTTAATATAAACTATTGATATGTTTCCGCACAATACTGTCAATGCATCGCTTTAAGATATTGTGTACATATATTAGAAAATTAAAACACTTTTCTGTGCTATGTAATACCATTTTTTTTAAATAAAGATTATTACCGGTTTTTTCATCACAATCATTATCAATTGATGTATATCAGGTAGTGATGAGCAAAACTGGTATAAATGCTTAATTTAAAAAAAACAGTTGAAAATCAAAATAATATATCCTGACATCTTTATACAATATGTTTATTCATCACATAAATAATTTTCAATGTCCAAAGGAATTATCAGAAGATAATAATTATATGTTTAGTTTTGAGTTTGGTTGAATTATATTCCATTCCATTTATAGGCCCTATTCTGACAGAGATCACCACTTTGCATGTTTATTTTATAATAACATCTTAGGGTGGCAGCATTTTGTCTCAGGTGTCCGATCACGACACCAACGTAATTTGTAACATTCGTAGATGCTATTCCCCCGTGCAAAGCACTTAATTTGAACGGTCTAAAATACTCAACACTATCACGTTTTGAGTATACAGACGGTGCCAACACAATTACATAACGAGTATTTCAGGTCGTTCAAAATAAGTGTCTACGCGCCAGAATAGCACCGCTGGAACTACACACTTAATAACTCTGTATAATGAATGCTGTGAAAGTATATACCTACTTTACATAAGATTAAAAATCGCTATATAATACATATAATAATAATAAGTATAAGAGTATAATATCTATACATTTGATAAGATGCAGTCAAAGTAATTTTCTTGTGAAGGTGATTGAATTAGCGATTTTCCTTAATATATTCATAATATGGTAGATATGCATTGAAAATTAATCAATTTGGCACATCACTGGTATCTAAGGTGTGTGTATGCGAGAAAAGGTGTATTCCCAGTATTCGGTTGGATTCATAACGAGGGGGTGGAAATATCACGATCCGTCCTTAACAGGTTGCACGCAGTATTGTCCAGGTAATTTTCAACGAACAAAAACATCAATATATTATATAAAAAGAAATCCTGCTAAAAATATTTGCACACAATCAACTTTTAAAGTTTATGCCAGTAATGGCAGACCTATTATGAGGAGCATGCAATCAAACACGTCCAAATCCAATTTTGAGAAAAAAATAGATATCGCTGTAATATTGGAGTACAGATTCAAATTTAATAAAAACAGAATTTAATTTTGAACTCCAGATTTCAAGTGCTTTAAGTGTGTTTAATGCTTCGTCATATTATTGTTTATATCATGAGAGCATCACATTTTTATTGTATGTTTTTAATATGAACCAGTCGCGCAACTACCATACAACCTCCATAAAAATTCTCGTAAAAAGACGTTTACTGTTCCTAATCCGTCGATAGCTAATCGACTCAGTCATTATTTTCTATGCATAAAAAATAGGACCCCTTTGATAACTTTTGCATGTGGACCCAGATTTTCTAGTTACACCAATGATGTGGACATTAATTTGAAGCATCACCACCAACACAAAACCAATTGAGTTAAAGGCAACATAAAGTCATTGACAGGACAGGATATCGTTTTGTCTTGGACGCATAAACACAATTAATATGCCTCTGTTGTATTGATTTCACAAGTGGGTAATCGGTACCGTTTTCAATTACATAATCATTCAAGTCGAAATTTAGTTGGCTCAGTTATTACACATGTTGCATCCTCAAATAACCACAATCATTTTTAGAGATTTATAATATTCCAATGCAATTTTCGTAGATGACGGTTCTGTCATAATGACTCTGTCGGTTTCGTTCAGCTTAATTAGTTCTATTGCGTGGCTGCATAAAAATGATGTTTCCTCGCGAATAGTATAATTTTGAGATATTTTGTACATTTGACTAGTCAAATAAAAGCGGAGGGCATGAGAAGGTTTATATAAAGCTGAGTGATATTAAGTATTATTAGTCACGATAATATGAATAGTATAAAAACAACCAGAAGCTAAAATATTATGATTTACACAACTGAATTGACATACAATACTTTTTCCGGTATTAAATATCACTTATAAATACGAATACTTGAAACTAAAATCCAAGATTCTGTCATACATTAACTAAAATTTGCTGTAAATTACACTAGAAAAGTATTTTAACTGAAATGTCAAATTTACACTAACAATACTTTTCTTAGTGAACGTCGATTTGATGATTGAATTATTTATCTCGCGGACGAGTCGACGAGCAATTTATAAAGTCTGCGGTGTTCGACCGCTCGCCGCCCGGCAATTAGGATGGGCGGTACCAATATTTTCCTCCACCACAACCTTTGGCCTCTAACATCAGATATGGATTCCACCGCAAGATCATGGCTCTTGCCATATTAATTAAGACAAGTGTCTTCACGACGGCCCGTCAAACAATCATAATAATTCGCGGCGAGTTCGTTTAATAATACACACAGCCGACCGAATGATACCCGCGAGGAGTTAATAACAGTGCGTGAACTTAGGAAAGGGTTGATTTATTTGGCGCTGTTCGCCAAAATACGAATCCATGTATGTAGGTACACTTAACTATTATTATCTTTCCGTTGCCTAGGACTATAAGAAACACACACCACGGTACACAGTGTGATATATTGCAAATACCTATAAATTTTCGTTAAAATGGACGTTAATTATGGTTTTCGGTAATCGTTTCTTTTAAAAGCTTTCAAATTAAATCTATAAAAGCTGGAGGGTACTTTATTTTTTACCATATCTGCTGCCAATGCGGTGCATATGGACTACTGAACACTGGTGGTACCTATAAGGGTCTCCAATCCTGGGATCCCGTCGAATTTTGCGATCCCGAAATTCCGGGATTGGTATGGTCCTGGGATTTCGGGATTGAGAAATTTTTAGCAAATCCCGAAAATTTATAGGATTTTATTTGGAAGAGATATAGGGTTTTGAGATTTTCAAATTCCTCGGTGAGGTAAAAAAAAAACGGAAGATTTTCAAATTAATCGGTGGGCTAAAAAAACGAGTCATGGAGATAATTAGAAATTATATTATTCTTAGAACTGAAGAAAAATTTTCAGTGAAATATTCAATACCTGGGCAGGGTTTTTCAGTTTTTTTTTAGGATTGCATTTCGTAAAACCTTAACCTCACCCAACTGAATAATAATAAAATTGTTATCATATTATATTATAAGTTATGACTAGAGCCTACAATCTCGGGATTTCGGGATTCACTACAGTATGTAAAAATCCCTAAATAGAGAAAGAAAGAAAAAAGCTCAACAGCACTGGCAGACGTAACTTTTTAAAGAATGGAGCTCAAAAAAGGGTCTCAGACACTTTTGAATAATTGTGAAATCCGTCAATTCGTAACTTTTTCAGAGGAAGGAGGTAATATCTTAAATAACTGTGGGATCTGTCAAATCGTCACTTTGGGTTGACAACAATTTTGGAATCTCTTAATTACCCACCTTTATCGGCAAATGATCTCAAGCAATTGTAGCATGATATTACAGCGGATCACAAAAAAGGTCAGGGGATGGATGCCCTAGTTATGACCAAGTAAAGAAATTATATTCAAAAAACCTAAAAGGAAGAATTTTTATTGTAACCAATATTTTTTTTGGAATTATCTCATTCCGTTTTCATAGTCTTTTGATGATTTTTCTTACAATTTTCCCAAATTTTCTGACTATGTTTTTTCATTAAGGATGTTCCTGAGAATTTTCCGACACTGATTAATTGGAAGTTTAATTGAGATTTCGTTCAAATTTAGCTCACCCATACACTGAATTAAATTACCGAGATGTCGGTGTTGTAACGTAAGGACATTTTACTATAAAAAAATAGAAAAGTGAGCGGTAGGTATAAAATGCTTTTCAAACACTGATTTATACAAAAACGCTGAACTATAGGGCCTACCGTCTCTCGTTCCCAATTGAAAGTATTTATTTTGTGTTTTGGCGAGTACGTTTGTTAAAAGTGATGTGCATGTACCTGTCAAATCACTTTTCGGGAGTTTACTGTCAATACTTGGTGGAAATGCATTGTATTAAGAAAAACACAATATAAATTTGTACTTATTTCCACTTTTATTTGTCAAGATCAGGACCGGTCCTGATGACTGCAGCCGAAGAGGACGATGCTGGCTACTTGGCAACATTTCTGGAACTTTCTCAATGTTAGATAATAAATATGATCATTCACTGAAATTAATCGTGGGTATTTATAACTTTAACAATTCTAATTCTAAAACAACTGCAATATCTTTTATTTGAAACTGACAGACATTCATTATAACAGTAAACTAATTTTGCTGTTCAACTATGAACTGTAATAATTATATGAATTTATGAACACGGTTTAAAAAATGAAGAATGTATTTTTATAATACAACCACGACAATATGTAGGTCAAAAGCAAGGCGTGATCGAATTAAATGAGAAAAGGCGATTACCCGACGAGATTGTGGACGAATATAATACGAATTTATTATTATTTTAAAAATTACATGGCTCGCTGTAATCGGGTGATTAAAATTTCTTTGTTTTTTTTTTAATATCCCGAGTTATCCACTTATCGTGATCTTCAAATACATTACGGCTATATCTGAAAATTCTTCCTATATACCTATTGTGCATAGTATACAATATATAATAATATTAATTGTCTCATATATGCGCCTATCTGTTACGTATTTATATTTTAAGTATGAAACCATGATATATGAAAATTTTTATTGCAGAACTGTTGTATTTTTTAATTACTGTACTAATTTTAATTTTAAATTTCTGAATTTAATTGCGAGGCAGTAAAAATGCACGTATTATTAACAAGATGGCAGTCCCACGAATACGAAAATAATATATTTTTAGCAAAGAACCGAAAATAGTTTTTAATGAAATGATATATAATTCGTTCTACAATTAATGGACTTGAGCTTAACTACTTGACCACTTTGTAATTTGCAGTTAATGATATACTTATAATATATATGCATTTTTAGTCAGCCTTCTTCATTTCTGGTTCCATGAATGAACTGAACATGATCTAAAACAACTGTGACATTACCGAACAGATAAGAAAATAACTAGGGCAATTCAGAACAGAGGAAAATAAACATATTATTATAGTCGAATATTGATATGTCGTATCTTTTTACGAATTTAATAGAGATAAAATGAAATATAAAAGAAATATATGATATCTATAATCACTGGAGGTTGACAAAAAAACGAGTCTGTTTGTTTGTCAATGTGAAAAAAAACTGTTTGCTGGGTATAAACCAATTACATTCAATGTAATTATGGAATAAATGAATTTATAACTTATAATATTATATAGAATATTTTAATTACACTAAATTGTGGCAAAAGTATGAAAAATTATTTGTATGAACAGTTTTATTTGCTTTATTCATTTAAATGTGTTAAAGTTTCCGTTTGCGCTGTTATATCATGGCATATATTTATTTGTTATAATGGCTTAAATTTAATCCCTAAGATTTATTACAGTTTACTTTTGAGTAGGGCCGATTGAACGAAAGCGACGATGTTGACCACTCGGCATACGTCCCACCTCCCGACTAAGCATTGGACAGCTAGCCAGCAATAAAGCATTCTCAAATTATATAAATTTGAATTTTCACGGCGAATGGGCAAACTCAAGTGATTTAAAATCTATAAAACTTACAGACATACGACAATTTTCGTTATATTTTTTTTTTCTGTTGTGAATTGTCATAGTTCTATTATGCCACAGTGCTGCTGTATCTTTCAGGGTAGACTGGAGGGGGCACGGAAGGCTTTGCGCAAACCTCTTCTTAAATCAAGAAAAAACAAGTCAGATCAAATCATTACCAAACAGCAACTTCGCTAAATGGCTTAAATGTACGATGAAACGTTGGAATTTTTTGTATATTGAAATATTTTTTATAAAATACATTATCATTAAAAACCCCAATGCTTATAGATATATTGCATACTGATGTTCTTATATGTTCAACGTAACATTTTCGTGAACGATTTTCCTTCATACTTCACACGCGCAAATTTTTCTCCTTTAACCGCAATTGAAAATTATTGTGCACATTTTTGAGGAGGACAATTCTTGACAATTATTACTTTGTACCATCATTTACTTAACTTTCAATCCAGTGTTCATTGATCTTTCGTTTGTTCAGTTAACTCAGTTTAAAATGAACGACGAGTATTTTTCACAAAAATTTAATTATTTTTCATCCTATCTGCAAGTATTTTCAACATTTACTTAACTTAATTATTCACTCAAAGCCCCCACCCACCCACTCTCCGGAATAACGTTAAGCGATCCCTCTGTTTACGTTTTGTTAGCCCACCGCTGGTTGTCTTCATTTTTATACCATATTTGCAGGCCGGCAGATCGAGGGAGTAAAATATGAAATGAAATAGAAATGGCCTACGTGAAGAGTTAAATGAATGAATAATTTTATTTATATTGTGTGTAGTTTAAATATTATTTAAGTATAATAATAATACGACAAGCGACGCAGGCAAAAATGTTTCCTGCCGTTGAAAACTTCTCATACCATAAAGTCATAGATTCTTAAAATGATTTTAGTTTTTCCTTAAATTACAAATTTAGTAATTCATTATATTACTTTATCATTACGCTACACATAGACATTCAAATAAATACTGGAATAATATTTTCCCATCAAATACTTTTAATTTTTCAACTTTATTTGTAACATGTTACGGTGATCGATCATAAATGACACCCAAGAGCGACTAGTAAGCCGAGTTCAACTCTTCAATTAGCGGATTATCACGAAGAAAGTGAAATAATATATTAGAAAAGGCACTCATCAAAAAATATGAGCCATTTTAATTACAATGCCTTCACGAAAATCCTTCACGAAATGCCTTCCAAAAATTCACGTATATAGTTAAATGTATACAGTATTGATATCTGAGTGATATTTATATTGTAAGCACCGTCAATAACGATTGTATAATGTAATAAGTATCTGATTGACATGGTGGCTTTTATTGTAATTGTGAAGAAACTCATTTCTTCTGGGCAACGAATCAACAATATATTCATATGAGCCTACTACTCACTCCATATAACGCCACAAGCTTTTTAAGAAACTAATAGACTTAAGTCAACAATTTGACGGAATTTTGATGGATGGTTGGATCAACTTGCGCAGCTCTTGCACGCATTACAATGTTTATTAAAAAATAAAAAATGATACAACAATTAAACGTTCTAGGTAGGAGAATAAAATTTATGGAAAATGTGAGATCCGTGGCCAATAACAATGTTGGAATTCACCGCATTCTGAATTAAAAAATATTAAATGATAGTTTTTTGTTTAGGTTATTATTTTTTACTTCCTTTCAAAAAATACTTAAGCATTTTTTTATATTGTGAGGCTGGTGACAGCTACACTTTCCGTACTCTTCCTCTTTCTGATTTGGTTTGGTAATGATATACAAACACGACAATAAAATCCTTCCTCGGAAAAGCTTCTTAAAAAACTATAGTATAATAAACTGCAGTGCTAATAAGTGGTGTTTTTTTAATCTGCCATCGCATTGGACATGAATTATAATAAATGATGTGTACAATCGAGTCGAGAAAGAAGTAATAACATAAAGCCGGTTTTTTTTAATGTATCGCAAATAATAATATTGTTATTAAAAAATGACCGGCATAGGCTTTTTGCGAAGCAGTCGCAACGGACAACCAACCACACACGATAATTTGAGAAAGTTTCGAGCATTTAATAAGATAAAACGGAGGAAAAAATATGCTCGGGGTTATAATGAGTTTATCTTTGGTGGTATAGCTATAGACCGTTGACAGCGCCGCATCTAGGAAATAAATTACAGCTCGTTACTTCTCAATACCCAATATAACATTTTATTTTGACACTTTATTAATTAGGGCTTGCAATTTAATGTCGAATTTCAATTACCAGTAAACGGTAAATAATTTCTCCTATTACCAGAGTACCGGTTATTTACCGGTTAATAAAAAGGTAGACTATGTGGTATGTGACTAATTTTACTAAAAACTTTGTGCTAGATTGAAACGTGAATAATTTAAAATATTTCTGGCGAATAATGCCATATAAATACATACATTTAGGTATTTTTGTGTTTACTAAAATATTTGGATTATAGATCAAATAATCACTTTATGGTACTTCGAGAATAGTTAATTTGAATTACGACTGTATCATATTTTATTTACCTGGCTGTAGGAAGTTAATAATTTATCCATTAACTTATTGATGAATGTTATACATACAGTAGGTGTATCTATACATACTTTGTTATCAAAATTTACACTTATGAAATTAAATAACATAATAATTTAATGTTTTTATTAAATTAAGTGTTTCTTTTGTTTGGTATAATAATTGTAGGAATAAAAATATGCCTTTGTAAAAGAAATTGTGTTAATTCTTTTATCTTTGATAGTTGGTCTAAATTGTGTACATATTTGTGCTAGAGGTGCAAACGATCGTCTTAAACAATACTAATATAGTTTGTCGGCAGGTCATTTTGTTGGTGGGATTATAACATTTTTTAAAAGTTCCAATTAAACAAGAATGACATTACACGGACAATGGAGAATATATAAAAACCAAATATGTAATTTTTTATAAAAATACACTTGTAACGTAGCTGCAAAGTGTGGTCGTAATTTTGATGGATTGCAGATGACACTAAAAATCATTGGCGGATCCAAGGGGGCCATGCCCCCCCCCCTTAGGATAATTTATTTTCCATTGTTCTAATTTGTTAAAACTTTATTTTGAAATGGGCTCTTTAATTTTTTAGTTTACTATGTTTTATACAATGCATACTTAATTATGTAATGTCTATTTTTATATAGATGTATTATTTTAAAGTCATCTATTTTTTAATGTATTATTTATGTATCATGTTAATTTTAAAATTGAATGGCCCCCTCCTGAGACAATTTCTGGATCCGCCATTGCTAACAATAACAATGCATGTATATTCACAATAAACATCCGTTTAATACGCCTGTATCTGTCCTTGATTCGCGATAAAATATTTTTTGTTAATTACTGATTAACCGATAAACTGGTTTGCCGGGATATAAATATAATAGAATAGCATTATACATAAATATTAAAAAAACCACTGAACAAGCATTCATATTATGATATCAATATTTAGGTCACCGTTCTTTCTACACCAGTTTTTTAGAAAAAAAAGGAATAAAATCCTCCAATTACGTAGTTGTAGTTTATGAGCACACATGGAAAAAAAATATTTTATATCATCTATTTTTCTAAATTTTACTACTTATCAGTTGTACAAAGTTATTATTTGAAATGACCGATGATATGAACTGTGCGTTGAAATATTATGTGTGACTTAATCGAATAATATGACGTTGTTGGCATTATGTATCCTAAGTTCATGTCTGGAGACCGTTATTGTTGAATAACGATCTTCAGTAACCCCTCGTCATTTTCTCACGACCGGACTCCAGAAGTGGGTGTATCTAAAAACCATAATCGTGAGATCATACGTATATACATAAATCCGGCCATATTTTGACCGCTGCGTGGTTTTTTTTAGACTTTTTTACTCATTGACGCGTTCTTTCGAATGGACCGAAAAATCGAGGATGAATCTGATTGGGAGTTATGCGAGAATCGTGATATAGCTGTCTAATAGAGCTGTGATTTCCAAAATGTGATAAATTGTTGTATTACTATCAACTTCTTAATTCACTTCAATTACCGAAAACTTCAACATGCTCAAAATATACACGGAAAAACAAAATTATATTCTTTTATCTGTCAACCTATTTTTAAGGTAATTTAAACATGTACATATATTAATATTATATTGAAGTATGGGACGCCAATTTGCTAAATATTGTCGTTAGAATTTTATTATTTTCATTTTATACAGTAAAAATCGACAATAATGATTCATCGTCAACAGATCCAAAGACAAATACGAACAGATTTTTGTTTTATTAACGTTAAATTTTGGGAAAGTTGATCAGGTTCGAGATAATTAGCGATGCATTGATATAAATAAAAGCTCACCTGATCCTCGCACCATCCTTAGAGCTCTAGCCAGCATGATTTTTAACTCGAAGAGTCCTGGAGGTGGAAGAGGCTCGTGTCCGCGACTGACGGTGGCGGACACTCAATTCTGCCAGTAAAGCACCGCAAACCTCCTGCATGGTAAACGGAATCACGCTCCATGGAGTCCGATGCGGCGAACCATATTGTTTTGGGACACGCTTTGTTTGCCGCGAATGTATTACGGTTGAGGACAGGGGTCGAAAAATTAATTGATACGATACAAAATTCTTTTTATTTTTATTTTACTTAGATAAGTAAAACCAATACTTTCCTCAGTATATCAACTGATTTGGAAATTATTCGTGGCGTAATTTATTCAGAAAAATCTTCTTTCATTCCAACTTTAAAACTCATTATATAATATAAGTGTTCATAAAATAACCTAATTGACCACCGCATATATTATATGGTGTAAATCCATTACTTTTACTTAGCTTGTTAAATACGAATCTTAATTCGAGACCAATGTTAAGAAGGGAATAAAACGAATGGCGGAGTTTATTCAATGAACCTTGAATGTTATGTCTAACAATACGTACTTCTTAAAGAAGCGAAACACGTGTCACAATTTATGACACAACAAGTGCAATAACAGAGTTGTTAAATTTAATTTAATAATTCTTCTCAATCTTATATGTTAAAAGTTAAAATAATAACACAGTTAAATATGGAATTCAGTCAATTTCGAAATACAACATTCATTTTTGATTAACATTTCTCTTGAACCTTTTTCTCACATTTACAACATTACTTTGATAGTAAATTTTATTCCATTTTAACGGAAGGACATTCCATTTTTGTATAGTACATAAAAAAACGTATACCATGACATTGAATCAAATACATTTATTTAAGTAGTAATAATCTCGTTAACTTTCATGTCCTACCGTAATTTGGTCTTTTACAAATTAAGCAATCGACTGGTTTGGCACAGTCGGACTTTCAATATGACCATATTATTATATTGCATAATTTCGTAAAATCCGATTATTCTTCGTTTTATTTTTTAAGAAAGGTTGAAAACCACATCCCCGTGGATACGATGTGAATAAGTGCATAACGCCGCTATTTACGAAGTCATTAAAATATTATATTATTATCATCGTCTCTATATAATTGTGGATTACGATCCTCGTTTTTCTTCTTTTTGAACCCAAGCCTAAATTTTCTTCTGAAATATAATGCGGAGCAGATATTTTACGATAAACGAAGCTTTGACTTAAATGCAGACTTGTTTTGCGTGGCTCGTAATCAATGAATAAATTTGAAATATTAAAAACATATTATCAAGTTACATACTGAAAATTGCAAGTGTGCTCTACATCAGTTCTTTCCAAATTGGGGGCCGCCGCAGAACATGTTTTTTGGATTAGTTTTTTCAAATTTAGGGGGCCGTCGTATGAATTTTTTTTGGAAGCACTGCTCTACATATATTGGATTGCCGCGAATAGGATCTATTAATGAGATTTTTTTAGTAAATGTTTTTTCACAAAACAATGTGCAATGTCGACTTCTGTATTATAGGGTAAGAGCAGTGGCGTAGCAAGGGGGTTTGTTAGGGACGGACCGCCCCGGGCGGCACATTTTTGGGGATGGCATTTTCAAAAATAAATACAATATTTTTCGAGAAATTATATTTATATAAAAAAAATTAAGTCACCAGTAGTAAAAACTCCTAGTTCATAGATAAAAAATGGTAGAAGGGATTTAAAAACAAAAATAGAGGAAATATTGGGGGCGGCAAATTCATGGAACGCCCCGGGCGGCAGGACCCCTTCCTACACCACTGGGTAAGAGTCTTTACCTGTCTTTAACCTAGCGCAGTGCCATAGCTAGAAATTTGGTTTTCCTCATGCAAATATCACGCAAGGCCTCCACACACAATTTGTTATACTGAGTACACTCAGCTCTTTTTTTACATGGTAGATACGCAGGGATGAGCCAGGGGGGCTCGCACGAGCCCCTTGTTAAATTTGGCTGCGATCAGCGAGCCCATTGTTAAATTAAGAAAAAGCAATATTCTTAAATCAAATGAGCACATTATTGCAATTTTTTTTATGGTTTTATTGTATTATGAAACATAAAACGTTAAAGACACCTGACCGTTTTTGTCTATTTCTTCACAATGTTAACCTGTTCTGTACCGTGCGGGATTTATATGGCCATACATGGAGGGCCGTGATTTTCTTTCAAAAAATAAAACCTAATAAATATGCACTTTTTAAACATATATTAATAGAACGTCACATACACTAACCATATATAAATACATGATGGGTCATTTCCACCATCATTTATCCAAAAACGTTTCAAAGACGGAAATTACCGCCAAGGAATTATAGCCCTGCTAGCAACACATTTGAACACAACGAAAAAACTCTTTTTAAAAGCGATGTATTATAAATTACAAAACAATATCTTTGAAGTTTAAGTATCACACTATGATTCCAAGAGATGTCACTATATGCATGATATTTTAAAATTATTAAATACGTTTCTTGTGGCCTTTAAGCCGCGTCTCAAGTACTGCTTGTAAGCACCCACATTTTGTATGGCTGGCCCTACGAGCATGAAATTGTATGGCGTGTTGACACGTCCGTGGTAGAGAACCGGTTAAACATAGATGTTTGCCAGCCACTGAATGAAAAAAGCAAAAGGATATTATTTATCTTAAGTTTACTTCTCCTAGCTTGCTTTAATTGAACCGGTCATTTCAAAAACACGTTAACCGTCCAAAAATGAGAAAGTGCTTTTATTGTAGATTTCTGTTAATTGAGGGTTACTCATTTTCTTTCAAAAATACCATCATTGTGAAATGCAACCTAATTTTATTAATACAAGAAACTTCATGTCAATTTGAAAACATCATAAGTGCAGTAGTTATATATTTTTCTCATGGAATATTCTTAGTTGTTAAAACTGTCGTGAGAGAACAAAAAAGTGTGTCAATATTCTCCCAAAATGAATGAAAATATCATACCAATGCAAGAGAATTCATTTCTTCCCTGTGATAGGGATGCTGGTTGAAAAATGCTTGATCCAGAGTCAAAATAGGATTTATACTTCAAATAAATAAGTATTCTTTTCTCAAAAAAGATTCAGATCAACAAAAAATTGTTAATGAAGCATTTTTCCAACGGCATTCTGAAATTTAAAAATAAACGTGACCAACTGCAAAGAAGTTACTACATCAAAATTTACCATTTACGATATCTCAGTATCATTCGTTTTATTATAAACTTGATACTCCGGGAACTGTTACTGTCTTTTGAAGTTTTGTGCTTGTGAAGAAGATTAGGTATATTTAAATATGTGAGCAATCCGTGACCTATCTTATACCCCTTAAAATAATACCACATGGCCAGGGTACTTCAGTTGCTAGGAAACAGCTTTATACAATGATAATCAATATTTAGTACTTATTCCTTGGTTTAATTACGATGTAAAAACATTGACACATTGTGTACAAATTAACTGCCAGAAATCATTAGTGAAAAAGTTTTTCATTTAAATATACATAAGGAAGATATTTATTTCTATGTTGAATATTTTTTTTTTGTATAACGGCTATTGAAAAATACCCTTTGATTATCATAGGTGTAGTTCCAACAGACTTTCTATAACTGAAATTATCTTACTTAGGTAAATAATAACAATATTTGAGTTGATATCTCAGGATTAATTATGGTTCTAACGACAGTAAAATAGATATCAATAATTAAAAACTTTGATATTTTTATAAATAAACATTTAATTGTTTATTCAAATGCGTTGAGTTTTTTTGTTAGCAAATCGATTATTTATTCATAAAAAAATGGTATTTTGTAGCCATATAGATAAGTATGTATTCTTTATTTGAAATTGAAAAATTGCCATTAAACTTTTGTTTCAAGATGATGTGATTAATTAACTATTGTTATATTATTTAAGATTTTAATCATTTTTAATTTCTTATTATGATGAATGTTTTAGGAGATCAGAAATACAAACAAAACAAAAAAAAGAATGGCAAAGATTTAAAGATAACAGAAAAAAAGGACTATTTCCAAAAAGAATTTTCTCATAAGAATGTTGTTGGTAAAAATGTTAAAATTTTACTTGATTATGAAGATGTTACTCCTTTAATGCTTCTCAGTGATGCTGACGGAAATACTAACGTTATTCAAGATACCGCTTTAAGGCGCGAGGGTAATAGAAGGCTTAGCCTTTCATCTTATAGATCTAATCAAATCAGCTGGCAGCTAGGTACAAAAGATTCTTATCGTAATCACACACCATTTAACTTAGAAAGTGAAGAAATACCTAATTACTTGGAAACTAATATTGGTGATCTATCGCTCGAGGATAATATAAGCGACCAGGCAGCATCAGGATTCTGTTTGCCAGCAATAGTCTCCAATATGGCGTTGCCGGAAGAGATTACAATCTATTTAGAAGAAACCGAAACAGTGTTTCTGTTTAATATGCCAAGTGTCACAGTTACAAAAGGAACCGACGAAGGGGATACGGCAGAAAAAGAAAATGAAAATTACGAGTTTATAACAGTCGGGAAAGGTCGTAATCGTAAAATTGTATCCACAGAAGCTCAAACCAACGAATGCATATTGAAAACTAGACATACCCTCGCTCCGAGAATGATAAATAAAAATAATTATGCGTTTGCGTCAGCTTGGGACATGTACGACTCTTTTAAGCCGTGTGAAACAACAGAAACCATAACTCGAGAATGCAATAAGACGGCAGACAAAAGTAAGGAATCGAGTATAAATCAAAGACAAACTGTCAACGAGGAGGTTAATTTCATGCAAAATCCAAAATTTCTTGATTCAGTCATTGTAATGGAAAGAGTCTTAGCAAACAACGTTTACAGAAAACAACAGGAAATATACAAAGGAATTGTGGAAGTGGAAGTGCAAAGCGAGCAAAAAAATTGTCAGTTGGAACTTTTATGGACATTTAATACTGATGACACACAAAACAGAACTGTCACCGCAGTCTGCATCAATAATTACAATCACGACATCATCGCTGTCGGATATGGAAAATTTAGATACACGGATAATAAAGATGGACTAGTCTGCGTGTGGAGTATTAAGAATCCAACGCAACCTGAAAGAATTTATCGCTTCAAAACTCCGGTCACCAGTATGGCATTTTCACAGGGCAATCCTAACTTTTTGGCGATAGGATTTTATAACGGCACCGTAGCCATCGTAGACGTGACAGCTAATAAGAAAAAAATTGTAGCTCAGAGCAGCCGTAAAACGTCTCCTTCTTATGAGCCAATATGGCACACGCTATGGTGTTATGGGGAAGACCTGCACGCAGCTTCCGAACACGTCATTACAGTTGGTCAAGATGGTAGAGTGAGTCGCTTCTCCCAGACAAAAACTAAGGACTTCGTATGCAATCCGATGATGAGGATCACCCGTGTTGAAGAAAATATTCTGAACCAAAATGACGATCAACATTGCAAGACAAATGACATACCGATACTTAATCATCCACCGTGTCTCCTGTTTTGTCACCATCCACTGTTGACAGACATTTATTTTATCGGTACAGCTGACGGCTGTATTTATAAATGCTCTACAAATTATTTGAATCAACACATCAGCGTCATTTACGCACACGATGGCCCTGTATACGGAATGCAATTCTCACATTTCTGTCCAAAGATCTTTATTACTTGCGGAGCTGATTGGACTGTGAAAGTGTGGTTGGAAGATATCTCTGAACCGCTAATTGTGTTAAATACAGCGATGAATCCAGTGGAGTCAGCCGTTTTTTGTCCAACACATTCTACGATCATCGCTGCCATCAGCGGGACAAAGGTTTTCTTATGGGATTTAAAACAAAAAATAGACATGCTGGCGTTGGAAGAAAATCTATCATCGTCTTTAAAGAAACTCACTATTATACAGTTTACACACAATGGGAAGAATCTCATCATTGCAGATATCAACGGGGCCGTTCATATATACACATTGGTAGGTTTGCCTGCTAATCCATATCATCAAGCATATATTTTAGAAAAATCTCTTAAAAAAGCACTCACAATAAAGCCAGATTTGTTAATGAAAATGAAAAAAGTCGGCAGACTCTTCTAAATGAAAGCGAAGCCAATACATACAATGTATGAAGAATTCTCTAAGCATGGCAAATGTATGTGAACATGTGACTTTTAGTCAATAGATAGAAAAAATATACATACATATCACAAAAGAAGTATAGTACCAAAAATTCATATGACTCGGTCAATAGCTAAAAAGTGTATTGAATATATATTTTAATAATATTCTTGATAGCAGTAATTACTAGCCTGCTTAAAAAACCAAGTTTAATTTATGTGTATAAAATGTGTATAAACTGTGTATAAAATGAACATTATAAAAGAAAAACTTGTATAGAATCAATAAATATATTTAAATGAGATAGTAACATACATGTTATTAAGAGTAAGATAAAATAAATTACAATGCAGATTTGGATGTTGTTTGGATATAATATTCTTGTTTTAGCTCTTTAAGATTCGTTTCCAAAATTGCAACCTGAAAAAAAAAATCACAGAAGCTTGATTTATTGACCCACAGATATTACTTATAGTTAAACTTATATGGGAATCTCTCGCAACATGCATGCTTTTGTTTGGCAAAGTATTGTTAGATATAAATAAGTGTTATGTATATAAGTAAAATTTAGCACACTTAGACACAACTAGACATGAGTACTTTTGTGTTTTGGTACACTCTACAATTTTTAATAATTAAAGTAATGCAGAAACAGTTAAAAAAATTGCAGCATTTTTGTACAACATGATGAATGAAGAAGAGTGGTCGCTTTTAGCAAATCAAAACTGGCTTATTCGGGGAACTGTGAATTATTTAGAATGCGTGAATGGATTTATGCATGAAAGCAACCTGGTTGGTTTAAGCAGAAGATCGAACCAAAATGTCACACTGTGTTGAGCACATTAACTCATTTCACCCAAAATGTGAACCATCTGATGTTTTCCATTTCTAGGAGAAAATCATTGTGTCAAAATGGTATCTACATACTCCCAGACAGGTAGAATTTTAATATTGGGATAAAATAACAAAGTATAAGAATACTGATACCACATAAGACTGCTGACCACATAGAAAATAGTTTCTGGTGAGTTTGAAAATAAAATGTCCAGCAGGAGTTCACAATGATTTGAAAAAAGGATGCACATTGTCGATCTTTGCCTCTGTTATGCTAGAGTCGAAAGCTGCATATGCATTATGTTCGCGTATCAGCAGCATACCACAACTGCTCCATGTGTGTACGTTACCCCACTTGGAGTGACTCCAGTAATATTGGTGCAGATGCATGACGCACAAACATTTTGAGTGTCTAACATTATGCACACAAAAATCTTTATGTAGTAATTAGTAATTTTAGCTTTTCAAATAAATTATGATAGTTGCTGTAACACAAATTAGAAATACCTCTTCGAAACGAAGTTCTTCTCTAGCCTGTTTTATGTAGCCTCTGATGATATTCATCTGCTCCACCAGTGGATTGTCCAAACCATCATTTAGAATATTATCATTCTGGACAACCTAAACAACAAAATAATTTGTGGTCAACAAATAAAATAGAAACAATGCACTGCCATCATTAAGAAAATATGTATTGAAGGATGCATTGCAAAATTATAAAAATAATCTTTATGGGACATGATATAACAGAACATGAAAAGAAATGTAAAACACATTTTAAATATTATATTGTAAATATATAATTTATATAATCACCGCATGTTGACCATTTGTCATTGTAAAATGTATAGCCCACTGTTATTATAGGCTACTAAGTTTGTGATCATTGAAATATATTAATAGGTTGAAATACATTAATTCATCCATATTATTCATAGAATCTAGAGTTATTCAAATATTCACTTTTAGGGTGAATTATGAATATAAGCCGCAGTGCATACTATTAACAAATATATATTATGTCGAGTTGTCAATAATATATTCACGCCATAGAGGGAAATATTTATATTTCTAGTAAATGTTGTTGCTTATATTATATTTAATTCATAAATAAATACACCAATAATATTGTGTTCTATTTTTCCCGTGACATTGACCACTTTATGTTACTACGTGAGCCTGTGTAATTGTATGACAATTGTTGGTGAATTAAGATGTGTCACAAAGTTGTGTAAATTACCAACAGAAATATATTAATTAAAATCAATTTACAATAACTTTATTGGATTGACATTTGCTGTGTGGTAGATACAGTTTAAAAATATTATTGTTCAAGCAAAACAAAAA
This sequence comes from Himalopsyche anomala, assembly GCA_031772345.1. Classification (NCBI taxonomy): domain Eukaryota; kingdom Metazoa; phylum Arthropoda; class Insecta; order Trichoptera; family Rhyacophilidae; genus Himalopsyche; species Himalopsyche anomala. Next base: position 26,080,719 of record CM062826.1, read on the forward strand.
CTTGTCACTCAGATATGATAATGAACTATAATCGGTCTAATAACCTTCAACCTGTAAGCATTTTGAGGTGATTTCGCAGCATCAGTAGAAGATATTTTTTTTATCAAAGTATGGTAAAATAAAGATTCAAATGCATCAATAAATAATAAATAAAACAAAAACATCACATCACAGTGGGTATTGATATAAAATTAAAATTGACGGCTTTATAGTTCTACAGATGAATCTGCAAATCTACTTCTTTTTGTCTGATGCATAGAGGTTAGGTTAATGCTGGTCCTGCAGTCGAGTGATTAACCAACACTATTGTTACAGTGCTGGGCATTCGTTTTACATATAGGGCTGTGGTGTACGAATGTTTAAATCATCATATGGACAATTTCATAAATTCATTTATAGATAGCAGTAAATTGTGGAGCAAGGTTGTAAACATACGGTCCATCCGTCGTCCTCCTGTCCACGTCTTCGACGTGATGAAGATTGCTCTTCGGCTGCCTGTCTTTGGGCTAGTCTTAGCTGCATCTGTCTCCTTTCTTGCTCTATACGTTTCTCAGCATCTTCACGTTTTATTTGCCTTACCTCTAGTATTTCTGCTTCGGTTGGTACCGTTGATAACGATAATAATTGATTCTGCAAAAGCAAATATAAACGTTGTAGCAGATGTAATAAAAAAGTCTTCAATCTGTTTAGTACTTGAAGAAGGTATATTTACATTGTGCTAATGCTCTCCTGAAGAAATAAGAGTGCCAGATAATAATTACCAAACTATTTTTATTTGGCAAACAAATCTTTATACCTTTATAAAATATACAGCCGCTTGGCGTATTGTTATTTGCAATTTGTTAGTCCTACTTCCGGCCTGAGCGATTTGCAAAGCTGCAATTTGCTTACTCAAACTATCTATGCCTTCTGCATATTTAGCAATTCTAGACTTTAAAATATTCGCATCGGATAAATGATATGTTGTTTCTCCATCCCTCAGGCTCAAACACATCTAAAAAAACGAATCATTTATTAAACCGGCAGTTATACCTCAGATAAATCATGTAACAATAGACACCGATAGAAACAAAAATATGCATTATTTGATAAAAAAAAAATTATGAACACAAAAAAAATAATGCTTCATACTTTTGAATACATTGCAGCTGCCGGCAATGCTTGCTCCATTAAACTCCTCATTTGTTCATAGCCTGTGACAAGTATTGTCTTAGAATTACGACTGTCTTGTAGTTGCTTACGGAGTTCAATGAGACTGTAGCAGTGTTCGCATAGACGGAGCCCTGTCTTGGTGTTGTCAAGATTAGCAGGTAGAAGGTTTATGTCCTTTGAAGGATCGATCATGCATCCTAAAAAGTTTTCAGAAAACACTCACTTAAAGCTGAATGTTTAAAAACATCGTTGGTTTGATTATTGTGCAAGCTTGGACTGTATCTAAGTAAAAAAAAAAGTCTTTGGGCTTAATATGACTAAGCCTAGAGAATTGAAGAAGTTGCGAAACTTTAACTGTAGTATATATCTAAAGAAAATGACAACAAGACCCACGTAGTTCTACCGTTGGATCTCCTTATAGACTGGGGTGGAATTTTGATGAGTAGATTAATTTATAAGCAAAATATTCGGTAATGAGAATAAAACTTTTTTAAGCAGACAAAAGTTTCTGTAAGAGAGACTAGTGCTGTATTTATTAATTTATACAGGTATATGGTATCGCACAAACAATGTGTACTTATTGTGTGATATCATTTACTTTAATAACAATCATAGTATGTGTACCATTTAACGTGTTTTCATATTGTACTCAACCTTACAGTAGATTAGTAAAATCAAAATATAGAATGTATTAACAATATTATTTATAGAAAGAGCAATTTGGTCAGGGGGTAAACGCTATTTCAATGAATAAATGAATATACCAGAGAGAATATGATGTATACACAACACTGGGGAATGCCCTTGAAACTGTCAAGAATGGAGCATGAGAAAAATGTGCTTCTGCGTGTACAGATTAATATACTAAACGTGCTTACTGAAAAAATGTATAATTCTAAAGTAAACATGATTTTTAAGTTAAGGAATTTATTCTCACTGGCAATGTTGAGATCAAAGAATTGCGAACAATCGTGGCATAGAATAGATCCGCAAAGGCGACAGTGGTGTTGGCGGCGTGCAATGTTAAATGCTTTAGCGCACCCAGGACAAAGTTTAACTGATGAACCATCCAACCAGGGAACAATCTGTAAAAAAAATACAAATAAATACCACATCAAAAGCGGTCATAAGGACAATACAACAAAATCAAGGTTTCAAGATATGATTTTTATTTTAAACTCAAAATAATATTTTGTAAACTTTGTACAAGTAAATTGCTCGATAATGTCATTGGTTTGCTGCAAGAAGTCATTGATTGATCATTCGGTCAAAACTGAGTTATATTAACCAAAGTGCTTTTTTTCATTTTGCATACTTAATCTCAGTCACTTATATTTTATACAATACTAATATTTCATATTTTCAAAATTGTTCTTTGGTATACATTTAAAATTATTATGTTGTATATTTCATGCACATACTGGAATGAAAGACATCATTTACAAGCTTATGTCATTCTTGCCAAATACATTTTAATGACTTCTTGCATGAAACAATATTGACAATAAATAAGGTGAAAAAATAACTTTCGAAATAGCTTTCAACTATGTATATATAAAACGATATTTGTAGAACTAAAAAACTTTATTTTTTGTAAAAGTGTGTTAAAGCTAGTCATGGATTATTTCGGCGAAAAACTTCACAAACTAAGCTAAATACAACGCCACGATTTAAAATGTTTTATTGAAGCTGTGATAATCGCGTTAAAACCACACAATATTACCAAGAACACTGATAAATTATGCGAAATACGAAATATTTTTCACTACTTCGCCTCCATTATTCATTATGGCCACGTATCTCGCATAATTTATCAGTGTTCTTCGTAATAATGTGTGGTTTTAACGCGATTATCAAAGCTTCAATAAAACATTTTAAATCGTGGTGTTGTTTTTAGCTTAGTTTGTGAAGTTTTTCGCCGAAATAATCCATGACTAGCTTTAACACAATTTTACCTTATTTACTTTATCTTATTACAATGGAGATCTACCAAGTAAATGTTTGCTAAAACTTAATTGAAACCTCTTGTTCGTGATGTTTTCTTTGGCTTTGATCTGTTGGCATATTAGCAACAAGTTTATCCAGTCTGATTAGCAGTTTATTCGTCTCGGCGGCATAGCGTTCCAATTTCGCCGATCTCACAGCTTTGTAGTATTCGGATATGGTTCTGGTCTGTCCGATTTCTTGCGATTCATAAAAATCAAAACTAATTTCCGGCGTGAATTTTAAAGCCTTGTCAAACGTTTCTTTCAAATCTGTTTCATCTAGATTAAGGATCTTTTTGGCTTTTCCGTAAAACGCTTTCAGAGAGGTCAAAACGTCTTGTTCTTCTTGGTGAAGGCTCTCGAAATGAGAAGTGAGTTGGTTGGGTGATTTTAGATCGGCCTTGCAGATGGGACATAAAAATCCTTCCAAAATATCGTCTTCAGCTAGCGCCCGGGCCATTTTGCTCAGGGATTAAAGGGGTCACTTACCACCTCGTCAACAAAGATTAATTTATATGATAATCATGTAAACTACTTATTTACACCCACCCACTTTCAAACGTTAAATGTCAAATTGCACTGTCCTTTGGCTGCTGTAGGTTGGTAGAAGACAAATAAAATGTTCCCTACTAATAAATCATTGAAAACAGTCAAAAACCTCTTTATTTGTATGATTTAGAGCAGTGGTAGCCAACCTGTGGCACTCACAAGTGGGCGTTTCAGATTTCATATTGTGCGATAGGGGTTTTAAAAACACTTTATACATCACCATTACTGTGGAACCGGTGGGCGTTAGAAAATTTTACTACCAACAGAAATACAAAGTGGACTGTAGTTGTAGAAAGGTTCACTTCCCTTGATTTTGATCGAGATGCTATTAAACGATTTTCACTACAAAGATCACATCTGAATAGGAGTTCTAAAAAAACTATTTTTTGGATTATCTCTGACAAAAATCTCATTCCTGTAATTGTCTTAAATATAGTAATACAACGGGTTAAACAATTTATAAGTAGAGTAAAGAATTGTATTTATAAGTAGAGTAAAGATTGCTGTTTCCATTTTAATCTATTTTCATTGTGGCTTAGGAAATAAGTTAATTTCACTCTGGCAAATCTGGAACAAAAGTCAGTGAACAAATGTCAAAATAGCGTGTTCGTTTCAGTGCGTCGTAGAAAACAGGTTATCTACTGTCAAAAACAGAGCAATATTTGACATAAAATTTGAATAATCCCCCATTACAAGGATGGTTTCCAATGTTGATTGCTTGTTTTTGTGTAATTTTGAAGATGACGCCGACTTGAAAGGTATCGTTTTACCACAAGATTCAACTCTTTTTCCATAGCTATATTTTGAAGTTACAATTTGAAAGTCGTTTTTGTTTTAGACATTCCAGATTATTTAAAATGCGTATGGACCGGGGACTGGATATCAGCTATCAATGATCCTATATTTAAGGCCGTGGTCGATGGAAACGACTCATTTGCTGTTGAAAATTGTATACAAGGAAAAACATCCGAAGAATGTCACACAATTTTGACTCTCGGAATCGCATGTCTCAGTGCGTTCTGCGAAATTAACTGGACGGGTACAAATGCAAATTTTACAGCCGCTTTAAAAGATATATGTCCCAAATCCATTGATATAAGTGAAGAGCTACTTTCGAATGGAGAGGAAATCATTTCAACCATTCTTTGTCCGGAGTTATTGCTGGTTGCGACTAGAATATTTAACGGACTTTCTACGTATGAAAATCAACTGGTATGTTTATTTTTCAATCATCCTTGGTGTATTCTATAATGTTCTCTAGTGAAAAACACGAGGCTGCAAAGGTTTACTTAATATTTCACTAACAATGCAAAGTGAAGCCCAATATTCTACATAACTTTTTGGAAATGATTTTAAAAAAAATCCATCTCGCCAGTCTCAAATGCAAAAAAAAATAAGGGCCCAGCAAAAAAGGGAGCTCAAATTTTGGTGCTTAGTTGTTTTGTGCAAGCCACTGAAATGTGCAATAGTTGTCATTGCACCTCAGCATCCATATGGGGCATAATTCAAACGATTTTAAAAGACCACATCCATATGGGGCATAACTCGACTGATTCCAAAATATTATAAAATATTAAAACCTACCCTGTTTTCGATTATCGAGTTAAAGCTGTCAGTCACTAATAATTACATAGCCTTTTTATCCATGTCTACTCCTAATGTGGAGCATATGGCCTCCTAATGGAGGTATCTCAACAGAAGTTTTTTTACGTGAATTGTATGTACTACACTGTCTCTTTTTGAGATAGTATAAGGGATAGCATTGCCGGATCAAAGGGGGGGCCATGGGCCCCTCCTGAGGAGAATTTATTATCCATTTTTCTAATTGATTAAAACTTTATTGTGAAATGGGTTCTTTAATTGTTTTGCTTACAATGTTTTATGTAATACATACTTAATTGTGTAGTATTATTTATTATTTTAAAATCATCTATATTTTAATGTATTATATTTATTTTCAAATTTAATGGCCCCCTCCTGGGATAATTTCTTGATCTGTCACTGAGGGATAGAAGGATAAGGCTTGGACAGGACTAGTGGTTAACTAATCGCTCTCGCTACGCCCAGTTATTAAAGTATCGGAAAGGGTGGGAGGGAATTTTTAAACATCATAAACACCCATGCCTTCAAACAGAAATCAATCGAAAAAATGCTGTTCATACTGGGACTCGAACCCGTGTGATCCGACATGGAAGCCCACACCTAAGACCCGACAATAGCCTTAAACATGTATAACTTACAAAAAAATAACGGAGAGGTGTGTGATGAATTAACTGCAGTGAGATTTTTACAACCGCACAATACCATCCCTCTAGAGCAGCGATTTCCAACCTGGGAGGCGTGTAATATTGCAAAGGGAGGCACGAACAGTCCAAAATATTTATTTACTCTTGAAAACATGTCTTTATTACTATAAGAAATAAAAGATGGGGAGGCGCGAAGATATTTTTTCTTCAAAGGAAGGCGCAGTAACATAAAGGTTGGAAACCACGGCTCTAAAGGTAACTTGTAATAATGGACATCCGATTGGAAGACATGATTGGCAGTCAAGATGCATTAATAAATTTCTACATACACAATATAAAATATTTTGTGGGGTGGCCTTTCGTGACGAATGCTTGAGGGTCCCATATTTCTAACTATGCCACTGCAACTGACCTTTAAGTTGGCATATTCAACACATTGAATATATTCGCATCATTCTTCAATCCAAAGTTCGAAAACGTCAAAATATCTGTACATTAAATGATGATTTTTTTTTGACACTTAATCTTTTAATACATTTTTTCAAATGAGACATTTGCTCCATTCAAATATAATCTTCATTTGGTTCCAGGTACTATGTTGGTGGAAGATGCGTTGTTATTATATTTATCAAAAAATCTTAGATGAAAACAGTCCACGGCTATTCAAAATTTTAGAAAATCTCACAATGCATTTGTCCAATATGGAGCACAAATTACATGCACAGCCCAAATTGAAAATTCTTCTCAATTTAGAAATCAGCCAAGTTCATTTGATGTACGGGCGCGTCCAAAATGTTGAACAATGTCTAAAGAAAGCAAAGGAGATTTCTGGTCTATCATTGGAACTTAGAGGTAATTAACATTCTCAAAATATATATTTTTAATTAAATCAAACAACCTTTAACATTGATTGTAATGCCGGATATTCTATTCTACGATTTAGTCCAAGGATGGGGAATCTTTTCATTTCTAAAGGCAACATTCATTTATCTGATTCAACATAAGGCCACAGTAAAGAAAACGTTGACACCCTCTCCCCTCTTTTTGACTGTCAAACATATAATGGGTTGATAACGTTCTTTTTCGAAATGCTTGCATATAATTTTTTTTCAATGTGAATATTTTGATCAAATCAAAAGGCCGTATCAGAGTAGCCAAGAGGCCGCAGGTTCCCCTCTACTGATTTAGTCACTTGTTTTTTTAACCCTTAAATCCCTATTGATGTGCAGTGCATGCAGGTTAAAAAACCACTCCCAGGGACGGAGGCGTGCTCTACACAAGAACAATATCCTATTTTATCTCCCATTTCTAAGTTACCCGTTTTCGTTCAAATACCTAGACTAAAGATACTTAGATACTAAAGAAAATACTAGATAAAGAATAAATAAAAATTTGAGTTGTGAATATTTTTTATCATATTTTTTATTCGAAAAAGTTATCAACTGATAAATTTAATGCTTTTTTATTGAGCGCTCATGAGTTGTCGTAGGAGTTTTTTAGAATTACCGATTAGATTCTGATTGATATTTTTTAATAGAAAAATTCTTGCCAATTTATATAATTATTTTTTTTGTAATGAAGAATGAAGATAAATAATTGACATATTTATAGAATAAAGAAATCTAAGAACACTTAAAAAAGTCAACTTTCGATATCCATTAAAGAAACACTTTTCTTTTTAATAAACGACGATAAATCTTAAGGACTTTAATCGTATAAAAATAAGTCAAGTTTAGTTTTTATGGGAGGTAAGTGTTAATTTACATAGATTATTATAATGCTTGTTTGAATATTGTTTCAGGTGCATTAGGAAAACGTACAAAATACCAACAAGTAGCTGTAGCGCAGTTGACATTGGACACGGTGCTCGGAGACAAGGAATGGAGAGTTCCAGCTAATATTACGCATTCTTCCTCATCTCTCTTGACCCCTCTTAAACTGGATGATGATTTAAGACTGGAGTCAGTACAGTATGAGGACAATTCAGAAGGAGGCATTTCCGAACTGTCAAGCTTAGAGCAACTCATTTGCTTGGTAACAGTGTAAGTTTTCATGAAACATCATACTGTGTGTACGAATTTTAATTATATAACATAAGAAAGCGGTAGTGACGATACAATTTATCTTACTCTTTGTGTGTTTTTTGATTACTGTTATTTGTTTATTAGTAATGCAACAAAAAAAGCACATCAACAACAGGTTATTATCAAAGCTAATTGTACATTGAGGGTTAGTGTAACGGTTTACAGCTACACCTATAATTAATAAATAGTGCGTTTTGGTTGAGATGCAATTATTTATTAAAAAAAATACTTCACTGCTTAAGCACTCCGATGAATCCCTGTTCAATGCTTAACTCAACTGGGATGTTTTGCAAATCCCATTAAACTAGATTTTATCAATTACACGAATGTTTGTAAACAAGTCACCTAATAATTTGTCTTAATTATATGTGTCACTGTAGATGGCTACACTCACCCTTAACTATAAATTATTTGGAGACATTAGCACTGTGAGATATTGAAGTAATCTCAATTTATTTCATATAAAAAAATGTAAAAAAACAGGATAAAGCAATCCAATGAAATGTTATATAATTTCAACTCAAGTATATTTTTTATACAATATTTTATCGGTTGCTTTGCAATATTAGCATGAATTATATTTGAAAAGTAATGTCAATGGTTGAACTCACAGTTTGTTTCATTCAGTTTTGTTAGCATTCATTTTGCTTAGGACAATTCATAATATAAAAATACAAAAAAGACTATACTAAGATATAATATAAAATAAAAATAACTTATTATTCCACGTATTGTGTTACAAAATGTGACACGTGTTTCGCCTCTTTCAGAGCCATCCTCAGACAACTACTTTCGCAAATGTTTGCTTAACGTACGTGTCACATTTTGTAACACAATACGTGGAATAATCAAAGTTATTTTTATTTTATATTAAAATGAACTTCCACAAAGTTACCGCCGAATCCATCGAGACTATACTATGTGCTAAATAACTCTTTTTATAACCCACCAAAAAAAAAAAATGAAATTTAGATAAACTTTTGTTTATTGTTCTAACTATGATATTGTTTTTAGTCAATATTTACAGAGGTCCCAGCCCAAGGATTCAATTGCAAATGAAGAATTGATACCGTTTATAAACACCATATTGGCGCAGAAATTCGGACCGTGGTCCACCATGATAACCACCCTTCTTCTGAAATGTAAACTTGAGTCAAATAATAAAAGGACAGTCGAAAGAGCAATGATGCAAAATGAGGAAATAGTGAAAAGTTATTCCAACGCAGAACCCAGAGTTAACAGCCGGTAGGTTAACCAACATTACCATTATTAGTCCTAATTCAAGTAATTTCCAGAAGAAAAAAAAATTGCATGAGTATAATTTACCAAATTTAAGTTTAGTAGTTATGTTTACATTATCTATTCTAAAAACTTTTTTCTGGTCACACAATCATGTCTGCAGAATCTAAAACAAAATTATTATAAAAAATGTATATATTCACCCCAGTGGCATCACCATTGGCTGACTGTTGATACTCTTTGGAGGAAGAAAATATGTATATCTACAATACCTCAAATAACCAAATTAAAGTCATCCATTGTTAATGTGAAAAAATCAGTGATTCAAACTGCGTTTAGATATTTTTTATTTTATGTCTTCAATCTTTCAGGTTATCTTATCTTTGGGCTTGCGGGTTACCACCTGTCATCGACTGGCGTTCTCAGTTTGCTGATTTACTTTTAAGTATCGGTTTAATTAAAGCCGCTCTCGATTTGTATTTAGAGTTACAACTCTGGGAAGATGTCATTGTCTGTTACACAATATTGGAATGGCCTCAGAAGGTAAAATCTTACTCATTCATTAATAAACTTAAGACATGCCTTGCAATTATATACATTGCTGTCATTTCTCATTGGAAAGGTAATATATGAAGAAAATAAAACACTTTAGTACTAATTTAAGATTTCGACTGAAGGTGCTTGGTGGAATTTCGATATTAAATTTGAACGATTCAAACTTTAGTACTAATTTCACATTATTTATTAGTTCAATCAACCAGCTTGTATTGCTCGCAATGAGCGAAACTGGTGAAATTAGTACAAAAAAGTGTTTTATTTTTTTTAAGTTATATGTATCAAATCTTTTTCATTTATTTTTATAGGCAGCCGAAGTCATCAGACAGCAGATTGAAATTAAACCAACTGCCAAATTGTATTGCCTTTTGGGTGATGCCACAGGTATTAAATATTTATTGAATTTTTTTGTCTGGTACTTTCGCTATTTTGGTTGACACTTTACTAAAAACATATTCTTATTAGATGATGTAACACTTTACGAAACAGCGTGGGAATTTTCAAATAAAAAAAGCAGTAGAGCACAACGTCATTGGGGAAATCATCTTTTCTCCCACAAGAAATACGAAGAATGCATTCCACATTATCAAAAGTCATGCGAAATTAATTCATTACAAGAAATCGTGTGGCTTAGATTAGGGTAAGTAGTATAATAATGATTTTAAAAGAACTTGCAACCACCTTGATTATTTATTATACAGTGATAGTTTCATCTATATATATAAAAATGAATGTTTGTTTGTTTCTTTGTTACCTATGCGCTCCTATACCGCTCATCCGATTGCGATGAAATTTTGGTGAGTTGTTGTGCGGACGCCAGAATAGGTTTATGAATCAGTGGTGGGCTGCCGATGCGTTAATTTGTTTGTTTGTCTGGTATGCGTTCCTATACTGTTCATCCGATTGCGATAAAATTTTGGTGAGTTGTTATGCGGACGCCCGTAAATGTATATAAATCAGCGGTGGGCTGCCAATACGTTAATTTGTTAGTTTGTTCCTTATGCGTTCCCGTTTTTATACCCTTTATCCGATTGCAATAAAACTTTGGTGAGTCGTTGTGTGTAAGACCGCAAAGTTCTTTGAATTAGCTCAGCCAGCAGTGGGCTGCCAATGCGATTGCAAGGGGCTCGCTTTATATAAACGCAATTCTCGGTGTTCTAGGAAGCAGTGAGTTTTTCTGATGGATACTTAAATAAGCAATCGATTGCTACATAATACATTTACAATATGTAACAATATATAATTTACTGTTAACTTATCAATGTAAATTTCCGAAAATGTATTACTGTGTGTACTGATGCTATCATAGAAAATTTATGAGTCAGAAATTGCAGTTATGTACTCATTTGATCTAAGAATATTGTTTTCTCTTAAATTTACAAGGGACTCGCCGACCTTAGTAAAATTACAAGAACAATAGGCGAGGCAAATTGATTCACAAAGTTTTCCCAAAAATATCGCACAGAATTACAAAAATCATCAGTGGCTCAGTGAACGTGTTATATTAGCAGCCAAAAACATCCATCAACTTCAGGATTCAAAACTAAATACTAGGCGAAGAGACAACGTATAAGTCCATCGATAATATAAATTGATCAAGACGAAGTTGTCAATTATCCAATTGAATTCTTAAACTCACTCGATTTGCCAGGCATGCCACCACACGTTTTAACACTGAAAATTGGCGTACCCATCATTCTTTTTCGAAATATAAATCCACCACAACTTTGCAACGGTACCAGGCTTTCAGTGAAAAAGATAATGAATAATATCATCTAAGCAACAATTTTAAATGGAAAATTTAAAGGAGACGATGTACTGTTGCCACGCATCCCAATAATTCTGACAGATACGCCATTAGAATTTAAATGTTTGCAGTTTCCGGTGCGACTAGCATTTGCAATGACCATCAAAAAAGCACTGGAAAAATCGCCACAAGTGTGTGGATTAAATTTTGAAAATCCATGCTTCTCACGAAGACAGCTGTATGTGGCCTGCTCACGAGTTGGAAAACCTTCCGATTTATTCGCATATACACCAGACGAAAAAACAAAAAATATTGTGTATCCAAAACCAATTCAATAAACAGAATAAAGACACAAACAAATTCTTTGAGTGGCATTGCAACGCATGCCGGGTACTCGCTAGTACTAAATAAAGATGATATAGTTTCAATTTCACATATAATTTACATTTCATGTTACTCTCCATCTAATTGGGGTTTACTATCTTTTCTGTTGCTACCATAGCAGCAAAATTTCATAGTTATAGAAAATATCTCAATTCCAAACTCGTTCCCTGACCTTTGCGAATGCATGTTAAGATAAGAGCTTTTAGACTCTTAAAACTATTTAATCAGTCCAATTTTTCCTGAAATAACAAAAGCGTTACAATAAATCTTTTATTTGTTGTGTTTATCTTAACAGGCACAATGTGTACCACATTGAAATAGTACTAGTATATTAATTTTCTTAATATCTTCTAAATAACTATACAACACATTTCGCGACCCGAGTACTACAAGGTTCTATGTGAAAAATTTTGTCGAAACAAAAATAATTTGTGTACTAATAATGATACTTGAAAGACTGCCGCATTGTTACTTCTGTTTTGCCAAAAATTTTCACATAGAACCTTGTATTACTCGGGTTGCGACTTATCTATCTCCCCTAACAATAAGATTTTTTTTATTTCTTGTAGATTTGCTGCACTTACGGTGGAGAATTGGGAAATGTCAGCGACTGCTTACAGACGTTACACATATCTGGAACCACACTCATTCGAAGCGTGGAATAACTTGGCAAAAGTATATGTGAAACAAGGCAATAAACAGAGAGCATATAAAGCTCTAAACGAAGCCCTCAAATATAACTACGACAATTGGCAGGTCAGTTATTGTTTGGTGTGTTTTTCATACCTCAATCGACAATTCAAACTACAGCACATGTCCAAACCGGTTCACTGCTGTTTATTTTACTTTGGATGTAATAAAAGATAAGCCAGTCCTCTCTCTTACTTCCAAATTCCTGATAAAGTCAAACCACCGCACCTCATCTGTGATACATTTATTGTTTCTGCTGATTTCTTTCTTTCTCCAATTGCAGGTTTGGGAAAACATGGTTGTCGTTAGTTTGGATACTGGCCACTTTGATGATGTTGTTCGTGGATACCACAGATTACTTGATATTCGAAATAACCATTTGGATATTGAAGTTTTGACACTTTTAGTCAAAGCTCTAATGCAAAACTGTTTAGATGCTGACGGAAATCAAGTGAAAAGGTAAAAATACTACTGTATTCTTTTGTAATTTCCACTCGTACACAATAACGGGAAATTCATTAAATATGTAATTTTTTGGATGACTAATATTGTTATACAGACATTGTTAGCTGATAATGCAATATTGATTGTCATCAATTTAACTCTTTCAGAATAATTCCAAAGGTGCTTGAATTATTGGGAAGAATCACATCCGTCCACCCTAATGACGCAGATTTATGGCAAATCTATGCAGATATCAGCCCCAATTCATTACTACAAGGACAGAGGTTACTTAAATCTTATAAGGGAATTACTCAGGTGTGCCTAACATGTTTTTTTTTTTTACTTGGAATTAAATAAAAAACTTGTTGATATGTTTGCTGCAGAAAAAAAATTCTCCACATTATCTTTTTCAATTGCTGCTTTGCAAAAAAGCTGGGTACCGTTTCCTTGGGCCCCTTGAAATCATCATCTAGATTGGTTGATAAGTGCATTTTAGTGCAACATCAATCTGCTTAGGTTTTTTGACTGCACAGGTAATAATAAAAAATCTCAATTTTTAATGTTATATAAAAATACAACTGCTTTCCTGACACTGATTGTTTATTAATAAAAAATATATTTTTAAAATTTACAGCATTTCATGATATAAAACTAATATTTTAATAAAGATTCTAGTAATTCTTATCAAATATGTTTCCAAGCATGACTCGATTTTGAAGTTCATTGCAAACTCTTTACATGTTTTGTTGAGCAGTGTCGTTAATTATATATTTTATGATATACCAACTGAAATCAAAATTGTTGTAAACTTTGTAAATGATATAATTTCCGTCTTCAAGTAGTAACAAAAATAATAATCTGTTAATAATGAATGATTCTTGTAAAAGTTCAAATTCTTTTGGTCACGCTCGTCCTCACTACTGTCCTTACACAATATAACACGGGGTCTATAATGACGAACGTGGCCATATAGTCACGCGGCTTCTCTATACAACGGCTTTGTTTTTTTTGTTATCATTTTTGCTAGAAATAAAAGTTATGTGATTTCAATACGGCTCAAAAATTATTTTTTCATTGAAAATTTTCTTTATCTAAAAGTGTGTGCAACCAGCGTGTAGTAAAGACTATGGATTAACTTTATTTTTGGCTACTTTCAGATTGAAAATTGGTCAAAAGATCCGTTAATCTGTGAAAAGATTCTGAATTTGGTGGAAAACTTGGCACTGGTTAGCCTGAAATCTAAAGAAGACACGCCTGAAGTGGACATGACACAAGTTTGGCAGTTGGTTTCTTCAGCTCGGCTCACTATCCAAGGAGTTGTAAGGGCTGTATCCAGCCAAAAATGGTCTCAGTTTGACGAGAAGATTACATTGCTAGAAGACTTACTAAAACAAGTTACTACATTACTTCAGAAACAATAAATGAATAAATATTTTCGTACATATAACTGTTGTGATATGCATTATTTTATGTAAATAAAATAAATCTGTATAAAATGTTTCTTTATTTTATCATAATTGCCAAGTGAGATTTCATCATAATTATTTTTAAACGTAGAAAACTTTTTGCTTCAAAATGACGTAGCCTTAACCCTTAACCTGTCTGGTACTGGAGTAATTTACAGGTTGTCTTGAGTTTTTTTGTTTTTTGTAAATTTTAGTGCATTTGATAGATATTTACCAAATATTAGGAAAAGAATCTATAGTAATAAATAGTGTACAAGAAGTCCCTGACATACGACGGGTCGACTTAAGACAATTGGCACTTACTAAAAAATGCAAAACTAAGATTTCCCTTAGTTTTGCAAAAAAAAAAATATGGATGAAATATTTAGTTACTAAGTGATAAAATGCAAAGTGCGCCAAAATCCAACACATAGACAGTCGCCCAGCTATGCATGTATAGCCTGGCACGTGTTGAATACACAGACGCTAGCCAACATTTGACTGTATGCACCGCATAGACGACCGTCTCGTAGCAATGATAATGGAATGCGACAGTTCAATTGGGGGATTTGCGGCGAATATTTCAAGCCAACGCGTAATTCAGGGTAGTGTAACTGGGGGTTCCATTGTACATACATTTTTATTACTAATGTTTATTGTATCTAAAATTACGTAAGAATTATTTGTTAAACATTTTACACTAAATTATAATGTACACTATTCAACTCAGCAACTAAACTACCCAATATTGTTTTTTGTGTTAGGTTACTAACTCCACGCGTTGCATACATTTCGTCACATTAAAACTACATCGGTAAAGTCGTAATCTTTGAAATAAGTGTCGAAATGTTTGTAGAAATTGTAGTTTGTAGATGGCAGATCGTTACCCATTTTTATAAGACTTCAATACGCTGTCAAAGGCGGGAACGTACGCGTTCAGGCATAGTGCTTTTGGTGTGGTAAGTACCAACCGTACAGGTACGGTCATAGTATTTAAAAAGATAAAGTATTGAGTTATTTTTTTGTGAAATTGAGTTTATTAAATATATATCGGCAGTGTTTGGGCATAACTTGATAAGTGCAAAATGTTGAATTTACAGGATACTAATACTAATTAATGTATGAAATAAGTAAATGAAAACAAAAATATCATTATCACATTTTCGATTATTATTATTTTTATGGAACTTAAATGTTTTAAGGAATTGCACAAACATTTACTACACAATCTATATTTGAAAGTATGTATGCAACAGCGTTTCAAAAATTATTTATCGTGTTCTTCACAAACAACACCGATATTGATCATTTTTCACTGTATCATTCAAATTTTGTAAATTACCACATGCTTTGCCACTAACAAACCTGAGTTTCACCTTTCAGCATCATAAAACATTCAAGTGCTTGAATACTTAAATATATCAACAGGCGAAACTTGGGTTGTGACTAGGGATTCTGTGTCGAGACGTCCCGGGACTTTTAAGCTTTTTTGACTTTGAAAAACCCGAGACTTCAGAATCCCTAGTTGTGACAAAGCGTGTGGAAATATACAAAATTAAAGGGTTCAGGTTTCGTAATTTAATTCCATCAAGCACCTTCAGTCGTAATCCTAAATTATTTACAACACTTAACACTAAATTATAATGTTATAATATAAATTAAAACAACAAAAAAATAAACATTTTCTTTCTTGCTGTTTTTTAATCCAAAAAGAATAATAATTAATAGGTTAAGTTGTGTGGTTAAATTATGGGAAATCTTAAATAGAAAGTAAAAAAATATTTACACATGATATATTTTAATCATGGATTTTTTTTCAAGTTTCTCAGTTATAGTAGTAGTTTTTTTCACAGGGAGAATTTTAGTTGTGAGTTAGAAAAAATTACCAAACAAGAACAAATGAGCGAAATGATAAATATTTAACAGAAACGTTCAATTGGTATAAGATCTGGGTTCCACTTATATTCATAACTCAAAACAGCCGGTTTTTTACTTACTGCCTTCTGCCAGTGTGCTGATGATATATATATACGCATTCAAATAATATTGTATTCTACGTTCTATGTAAAACTGTAAAATTTTATTTTAAAGTTATTACTACCAAATCATTTTTGAATACTACGAGAGTATAAATTGCGTTTGACGGCTTACCGAGCAAAGAATTAACACCACACTGGTTATATTAAGTCATTTAAGGTCTATGGCACAGCAGTTAGTGTTGTTGGCTTCGGTGTCATATCTCATGGGTTCGAGTACCAGTACAAACAACATTTTTTTGACCAATTTCTTTCGAAGACATGGGTGTTTGTGGTGACTAAAAATTCCCTCCCACCCTTACGATCCTTCAATAACTGGGTGTAGCGAGAGCATTAGTTAACCACTAGTCTTGTCCTAGCCTTATCCTTCTATCTCCACTACTCTCTTTGAAAAAGAGAGGTTGAGCGACTGAGTAAGAAACAGTTCTCATAGAAAAACTTCTGTAGAGATACCTCCTTTGGATGCAATATGCTCCACATTGGGAGCGAACATGGAATAATAAAAAAAAGGTTCTTTGCATCCCTCTCAGGCAGTCTAGTTTGATGGCTACGCATTGCACAAGCAGCAAAATGAATTTGAAATGCATCATCACATTTACAACTATTCTCATTAATATTCCGGTTTCATAGCCGTATTAAAATATGTTTTATTTTTTCTTACAGCTTCTCGTTCAGTCAGGGACTCTTTTTTGGCATGAGTGAAAATATTTGCAATTTGCAACTGAATATCGTATGCCACAGATAAGGGGAGATTTCTCAACTGGACCGCTACACTGCTTGCAAAGACATCGAACTCATCATGCTTATTACCATTTGGATTAATGCGAGATGCAAAAGCCAACTGTCGCAGGCTTTCAATTGCCCGATGGAGAAGCGGGAGATCTCTGCTCTCATCTTTTGTTTTGGGTAGCGAGTTAACGTTCTGATT
The DNA here is from genome assembly GCA_031772345.1 of Himalopsyche anomala. NCBI lineage: Eukaryota > Metazoa > Arthropoda > Insecta > Trichoptera > Rhyacophilidae > Himalopsyche > Himalopsyche anomala. The sequence continues at coordinate 26,098,203 of CM062826.1, forward strand.
ATCATCGGTTTCTTCCTCTAGTTTAAGATTATCCTGTGGATACTCGTCACTGCTGTCATTAATAAAATAGCTAGTATCTATTGCTGATGAAAAACTTCTGTTTAGACTATCATCGTCTTTCACCTGAAAAAAAATATACCAAATAAATCAAACATTGTTGGAATTTTATCAAATAATATTAAGATTCAAGGTCAAAAGACATATCCTAATATTCGTTTTTTTTCAAAAAAAAACAAAATTCATGACAGTTTGTGATGTTTTCAACCTCTCCATAATTCATTAATATTAATATAGTATTGTTGGGTCCTATAGCTCAGCGGTTAGCATTGTGGGCTTCCGCGCCAGACTTCACGGGTCGACTTTTTTCGATCGATTTATCAATTTCTATTCAAAGGCATGGGTGTTTGTTATGTCTAAAAGTTCCCTCCCACCATTTTTGATCATTTAACGACTGAGCGTAGCGAGAGCGATTAGTTAACCACGAGTCCTGTCTTAGCCTATCGTTCTATCCCTTCTACTCTCTTCGAAAAAGAGAGGTTGAGCGACTGAGTAAAAAACAGTTTTCATAGGAAAAACTTCTGAGATTCCTCCATTAGGAGGCCATATGCTCCACATTGGGACCGAACATGGAAAAAAAATGTTTGATTACTTTATTAATAATTGGTATTAATATCACCGGTTCATCAACACAAACCATGTCCACAAACACCAATACAACAAAGTTGTAAATTTTATTTAAAAAAATTACCATCGAAAATAGAGAATATATCATTTTATCCTATCCTACTTTGCATAGGAGTTTGAGAGACTGAGAACCTTTTAACTGTTAAAGATATCTATCTAGAAGTTTTATTCTCCACATTAAGAGCAAATGCACATTTAAGCCAAGCAGTTATTTTACATTCTTGGCTACAGTCCAACAACATTATGTCAATCTTTTCTAGAATCTTCTTGAATAATCAGTAAACTACATACAGTTGCACTTGATTAATATTTTTTTGAGTCCATACCTATAAATTTGAGCATCATTATATGCAGTGGTAGTTCCTGACCTAAAATCTTGGGTGGGCTAGAGAAAAGCATATTTCCACTTCACCTTATACATTAATCTACAAGCAAATTAACAAATACCACGACACTACTGCAATGCATGAATTATTATATAATAAAATCAATGCTAATGTAACTAAGAAATAATAGAATACGGAATCCTTAAATTCGTCTCTTTCAAAGTGAAATAACAAGTACCTACTAAAATCAATACAGAATTGTCACACTGAAAGTCAATACCTGTCACTTTCATACAATACAACAATATTGGTTTTGTGTTTCAATGCATAAGTATGCGTAATGGGCAGATTCTGTTTAGCCCCCAACGATCAACAGAAGCTTGACAGATTGAAACACAATCGTTTGTGTTTGATGACGTTTCCGTACATACAAATACAAAAAAAATCTAATCGTGCTTGATTGCGCCCCAGTGTAAAGAAATATTGTCTGTGGTTACGGGCTAAACATCTCTAGCCCTTGAGTGGTGTTGCCAGAGTGACGTGACGTTGCCTGTTCCCTGTGAAGTATTTATAGAGTTATTGTTTTTTTTATGCCGGCTCAGTTTAAAATTGTAATACAAAACACAATCGAGAATATGATTGTAGGTAGACGTAACATTGTCTTATATTGACAGAGGAAAATTAAAACAAAGATATTATATTCATTTGGGAAAGGTTAGTTACACTTATAAATGTATTTATTTTGTTCAGCGGCCGAATTGCTGTTCATTTTTATTCAGTCATCTTAAGTTTTGGGTGAAAAATGCAGGTCAGGCTTAGCCCACCTAGCCCAGTACCTAGAACCGCCACTGATTATATGGAAGGTAAACATACAATAAAATAAGAACATCAGGTTTTAAATAAACATCTTCTTTCTTAGGTTACAAAAAATAAGATTTTTTTGGCTCTCCCGTAAATTTTAATTTTTGTAGATACCACCATAGATATGTTACTCAAATTTCTTATGATTAAGAGAATAGCAAAACAGAAATCCGAATCACAGTTTGTCACAACAGGGCTATATACAATTTTGGTAATGTAATCCGTGTGGTGATTTCAAGGAAACAACAAAGACAATGGTATTCTTGCGAACCTGATTAATTTGAAACTGATTCCCATTTAATATTACAACTTTTTGTAGAAATCGATGCGCAGTGGCAAACCAAGGCAATTTAGGCTTATAAACACGATTGTCTCCTGATCTCTGACTCCCTATGATTTTCTTGATCTCATTGAGGTAGGTTGCTCTCAATGCATGAACTTTTCTTGAAACATCCACAACAGTGAAATCTTTAATATTCATTCTCTCTTCGATCTCCTTTAATGCTTGAAGACGTAAGCATTTCTTTTTGTAGTCTGCTGAATTATGATCCCACAAACATGATTGCATTTCATATTCCTTAAGAAATTTGAGCGTTACTGAGGTTTTCCACTTCTTGTATACTTTCATCATCCAACTCTAGGTCATAAACTAGTATACTTATCTATGCTAGTATACCTCTAGGTATTTGTCGTGTTTTGACGTATTTTTGACAGCTGCTATAAACAGTTATTAGTATGATACCTAACTAGTCTATGGGTATCTCTATAACATGCAATAGTAATATATTACGACTCCATTTGGTACATGTTAATTAGAAGGGCGCCACTAACTTTTACTGAAAAAACCGCTGTTACAAAAAAAATATGCCGATACGATTCAATACTTAATAGCGCAATTTAAATATTATATGTACTTTAGTTTTTATAGAATTTAATACTGTGAGTAAAATCAAATAATTTTCCATTTAAATGCGATAGCGGATAAATTAGTTTATGTAAACAAAATTTGACTAAATGAGACATATTGTTAGAGTAAAGTGGTCACTACTTTAGAAAATGTTAACGACTATTGATTAAAAAAACTATATATGAACAAAGTTTTAAAATTAAGTCGAATATCCTCAAGTTCTGCATTTTTTTATCCATGTTTGCTTCCAATGTGGAGCATATAGCCTCATAATGGAAGTGTCTCAACAGAAGTTTTTTACAACTACTTACTGTTTGTTACTTGGTCGCTCAACCTCTCTTTTTCAAAGAGAGTAGAAGGGAAAAAAGAAACAATGAAGAACCGCATTTTCTCACGTTTGGTCCAATCTCTAGTTGATAATGTTAATAAACAGCAGGTAGAACTTATAAAGGGTCTGCTAAATAAAGGAATAAATAAAAATGGAGCCAGTTAAGATGCGTTATAAGCTGTGAAGTATCAGGTTGTTTGAGTGTGATTCTTTTGGCAACATAGGTACAATAAATCTTTCCATAACGCGGAGTTAGGTTCATCGTTATGAGAACACGCGTTATGGGAAACACGTGAAGAAATTTGACTTATGGCGGCCGGCTAGCCACGTCCCTTTCTGCCTCTGCCTTATATTTACTCTGCGTTTTGCTTACATTTGAGAGCTTGGCAACTAAGACGTTAGCGTCCTGTGAAACATTACCGCAAATATTTTCGGCATTCGCGTTATGAGAACTCGCGTTATGTGAAGCATTACTGTACTAAAATATCATTTTATTTTGACATTGCAAAAAAACATTTTGGGTATCAAAAAAAACTCGTTAAAAAAAATACGTTTCCGGATGAGTTTTTGTACTATATTTATTCCTTTCAGTCTGAAATGGATATAGTGAAGTACAAAGTAGTGAAGTGAAGTACAAAGGAATATTGTGTTTTTATTAATGAAATGGATATTATTAGTTTTATAAATTTATAAAGTTTTTTAAAATACGTTGCCCTATTTAACAAGCACCCTATTCTTGAAGTTTTAACGTATTTCAAAAATACGTAATCTTCACTGATAATAACAGGACAAGTAATACTTATATTGGTGGTCGCCAAATAAATAGACAACAACTTTTTAGTTTGTTTTTAGTGCTAGAAACTTTGACCCCCTGTTGGGCTGCCGGTGTCTGCACGCTTATCGTAAAATTTCAATTACCATTTGAAGTAACATTAACGCCTAATTTTTCATTTAGTATATAATGGATGCAGGCCTAGAAACCAAATATTTTGTGACTCTTTTCTTTTCGTTGTTATGTTTCGTTTTTTGTATAAAAATCGCCATTCAAATACGGTAAGGTTAACAGTTTAATATTCATGTTAGCTTTCCCGCTCGGCATTAAATGCTGAAGTTTATTTTAATATTTTTGTATCAAACCCATGCATAATTTATGGAATATGAAGACTGCACGATCTATATTTTGTTGTCCTAATGTTATTATGTAAAACATCAATATTTCCTTCTAGGCAAACATTTCCCGCCCGAGTGAATTGCTGGTTCTGCAACAACAACTTTTGGATTAAATATTCTTTGTCGAACTCCTGGGTCTGTCGAAATTGTGATCAATACAATGGCTTTTCAAAAGTTAGTTTAAGAAGCTCTATAATTTTATTATGTAATAAGCTATTGAAGTAAGCCAAAAAAGTATAAAGCATGACCAATATATAAAAATATCTTCCCACACACAGAGTTGACTTTTTATGAAATACAGCTGTGACTCAAGAGTGTAGCAGTGAAATACTTTATAAACGAATGCTATCAATTTTATTTGAAGACATCGACAAGTGGGGCAATTATTATATCATTTAACTTTTTATAGGCACTCCCATAAAATATCATAATTTCTAAATTTCATTTGCTATTATCCTGCTTCAATTTTATAGTGGTCCTTTGTACACTACTGAAAAATATGCCGTATTATAATACGTTGAGTAAATTAATTTTGTGTGCATCAACAAAAGTTGTTGAGATGATTTTGATTTAATAGTAGTAATTTTGATCAGTATTATTAAATTTGTTAATTTATTTATATTTTCAGGATGGCGACTATAACAAGCCCCTTAATGCGCACATTACAAGCCCAATCTATTTTAATAAAATTCGAAGCCATTTTTCTCCGGCGAATAATGGTTTATGTTATAAATGTAATACCAACCAACAACTGAAAGTGATGCAACTTTCCAGTTTCAAACCAATGAATGAAAACAATTTTGACAATGAAGTCGATGCTTTTAAGTAAGTATGAGAGCATATAGTAATACGCTGAACTCCCCATTTACACGGTAGATATGTTCCACGCGATATAGTGTAAAAATATATACTATAATAAAATATTTATGGTGGATAGGTTTCCTTGTATAAAAATCAATTTAAGATATCAAAAGTAAAATTCATTATTGCATTGTATCTTAATTTTATTTAAAAAAAATCAAAGGTAACAAAAATTATTCACTATCACTCACTATGAGACAATAGACTAACTTCAGTAGTAAGTAGGATGTAGGAAATTCCAAATTTCTGTTACGCATTGTTAAATGAATTTCCAGCATGATGATATTACATTAATGTGATCGTATTCTGTGTTTTCAAGATGCTGGTGAAGATCTTTAAATTTATTTGTTCATAGAACTAAACATTTAAATTCAAAGTATTCTAATTCTTGTTTTTTCTTGGCGGGTAACTCAAAATGTGATGGTGGCTAATTCAACTACATAATAATTAATAATTCAATAATCATTGTCTATGTATTTTTTTTAAAACAATCCCTTTTCACCTAGTCAAGTTAACGGTATTAGTGACGTACCATACCATATTGCTTTGTTCAGCATTTTGTTTTTTTACAGAACATAATTTTTCAGCAATCGCATAAGATTCAACAGCACTTGTAGAATTAACCCTTCAAGCCCGAAACATGATCTGTTTTTAATGTTTATTTATAATAGCAAAAGTTCACAGATTTTATTCAAATAAATTGATTTGCTATAAAAATTAGATTGAAGTTTTGAAGAAAAGATTGAATTAAAAAAACTGTTGACCGTTAAAAACATATTTTTTACCCAAGTGGTATTTCAAAAGGTCAAATCATATTTTTCAGTACTATTATGGTCAGTAAATCGCCGGTCCGTGAGTAATAACTTTGAATAAAAAACTCGACCACCACTGGTTTCAAAATTATTTCCCCGAAATGTCACCAGAAATGTTTTTCAAAATGAAACATCAGTTTTTACATTTATTTATTTGTTCATTTGAAGCCTATCTGCTAATCGTTGGATATGAATCGGCTTTTATACTAAATCTATTTTAGGCAGCCGTGCCTGAAGGGTTAACATATTTTTCATCACAGCATATAATTTTTTTAACATGTGTTTTTTTACACAAATATTTGCTATGAAATTGACAGCATTCTTAATTTACATTTTCTTTGTACTATTGCATTATGTGAAGTTTTTTTTTTATTGACTATTTATGTTATCTAATGTGTATCATGTTAATTCTTATTTTATCATTCGGTTTGATTTTATTTTTATGCATTATTTTTGTTTATTGTTTTATTTTAGATTACACTTAGAAAAGATTTATCAGTTATGTTCGCTCTGCAAAAAATACGTGAAAGACAAACTACAGAAAGAAAAGGGACATTTCCTCGGGACAAAATTAATTCACTCAAGAACTGAGAAAATAAGCCCCGATCACTTAAAGAATGGATTCAGTTTTCTTAAGAAATTAACTATGAAAATCTTAAGAGTCACCGCTTTAGTGTTACTGGTCTGCATTTTAACAGATGTATATTTAAACATTGATCTCTTTTTGTCCAAGAAAATCATCAAGGATTCAAAGAAACATTTCAATAATTTACACAGCCAATTGAAGAATTTTTCGCAGAGCAATATTGATTATTTACACTCTGTGTGTAATTTAACAGAATCATACTCAAGTATGATACCATCGTTTGTGTACGACATGTACAATTCAACTTTGTGTTATTTTCATCTTGACAAGGAAAGTAATGTGGACTTATATGAATTTCTACAAGAGTGCATTGGCTTAGATCACTTAATAGAGATACTGCCTCTTACCGGATGCACCATGCAATTCTTGTTACGAATATCAGACATCAATGTGTCTCTTCGCTATTTTATAAACGACGTTAGCTGGATGATGTCTGTCTATATATCAAGAAATGCGAATAAGTTGACGCATCCTTTACAGGTGAGGAATAGAATAGAAATATACCATTGTTAACCTGTCAAGTTTTAATTTTTCCTTGAAGTAGTAACAGGTTCCTAGATTTACAAAAAAAATATTCTTATTGTTTTTTGTTAACTGCCATAGATGCAATTTCACTTGGATGCCAAAATAGTTCACTATAGCACTGCAAAGAACTATTAATTTTCTTTTCTATGACACTGACGGTTCCGACTAAGTTGTTATGTCATTTTAAGTTTCAATTTGTAGACACAGTCAAAACAGCCTAAGAATCTTTTTTTATGCATTTCATTACTATTGGTTAACAATTGAATTCCTTTTGGCTGCTTGTCATTCTGATAAAGCTCTGAAAAAACTAGTTTCTAATTTATACATACATTCTAATTTTATTTCAGATAATCGTCACATTACTCATAATATTATATCCTATGACGGGTGATAACCAAACTGTTAAGGTTTTCAAGAAGACGCTGATTAAAAAAATGAAAAACTTATCAGACTCCTCGATGTCAGTTCACGATGATGACGATCTTATTAGTGAAGAATCAGACAACGATGTACGGTCTTCGACGCCTATTTATACTCAAGCCCGAGATGTTACCCCTCCGTGGATGTCCAGTACTTGTTCTCCAGGACGAGATCACCCCAATTACGCTAAGTCAATGAGTTCAAACCCATCGAGTTTTGTTGGGTCGCTGTACAGCGAGAACACCAGAAACGCCAGTGACAATTTCAAGAATGTATCTTATTTCTCTAGTCCGTCTTCTGTGACATCTAATACTGGACTATTCCAAAGAAAATATGAGAATAATGAACTGAACAATAGTATTAGCGGCCTTCATTTAGGAAAACAAAATGGGAAGATGAAAAACAACGACTTTGTTTTTTCGACCCGCCAATATGAATGCACAAGTCCGAGTTTATTCATGCCCTCTTCCACTCGTTCCGCGGGAAGGCCTATTTTATCACCGAGCCGATTCACTCACAGCACACAACAGTCATGGGTGGCCGGAGGGTACTGGGGAGCTGAAAGTCCACGGCAGATTTATAACCTGCGTGACACAAGTAGATCTTCTAGCCAGAGTTCCGGCTTTGAATCCCTTTCGAGTGCCCATCATAAAAACGTTAATGGGATGCCACTTCTGCATGATGATACTCTTACTAGTGATTATAATAGAAAGAATGACAATAATTTTAATTATAGTAACAATTTATACGTAAACACAAACCTGGGAAGCAACAGTGCATTCCAAAGTTTTCAACCCAAGAGTCACGTACCAATATACCCTATCATTCAAAACCGTAATTCAGTTTTTATTCCTAATTCAATGCCTTACAGTTTTCAAAGTAATCACAGTATGCATTCTCCAAATAATACTTTTCTAACTGCGTCCAATCCTGACCACTCATTTAAACCGTTGCACAAACCTGCTTTTAGTGAATAATATTGATCTCGACAAGTGAATCTTGAATGAGTGTTTATTAAAATGTGATGTATGTAAATATTAGAGAATAAGCCAGTATAGCTAGTCCTTAAAATTAATATATAATTTTATCTAACTTATTTTTTATTTCATTGGAATATTTCCAAACGCTCATAAATTACTTACTAAACCATTGTTATTTTATGTATATATTATATAAGCCCCCGAAAGGTGAAGTGAGCCAAGTAGTAAAATTGTAAAACTTTTTTATTGGACTTTTAAGTATTCACATCTTTTTGTGGTGTTTTGGTGGATTGCACATTTATATTTTAAGGAGATAACACTATTACAATGTGTATTAAATGAGCTTCGCTTTTAAGATACTTTTTTTCTAAAATATCACTTGGCTCACTTCACCTCTCATGGGCTCATATAATAATTTAACTAGTTTACAATAACCCTTTAGGCAAGTATAACGTGCAAACATGCAAAAAAAATGCAGTATTTTAACGTTTGATTGAATTCAAATAACTTGTGTTAAGATTAGGTTGAAGTTTTAGTTTTGAATACGTTTATTCTTATTTGTTTTAATTTATAAAAAACATTGAATGTTATTAAAATAAAAGGTTGCTTTTTAAAAATATGTTGTTTGGTAAGAAATATGAAGTTTACAAATTCGACACATTCTAATCCTATTAAAAAATATAGATTTATGACACTTTATTTCCAAGTTTAATTCTAAATGGCGAAACAAAATATTTATTATTTGGTGGTTTTAATTGTTTCCATACAGCGCCAATCTAAGCGTAATAACTTCAAAAAAAAAAATTGGCAACCACCAGTGTCATAAGATTATTTTCTCGGAATGTCGCAAGAAACATTTTTCATGACAAAAACTATAAAATATGTTTTAGTTAATTTGTGTGTGGAGGGGCTCATTTTGTTATTCATTGAAACTGAAAAAATATTCTAGTAACTTCCTGTGTTAACAGATTATTTTTTTTTATCTCATTTGATCAGGGATGGATACAAAATTCGATCTATCCCTGGGACTGAAATCTAATTCAGGTATACGTGCCTGATGGGTTAAGCAATTGCAATCTACAATACAACATCGCCTTTATTGACACAATCAAAGCAATGTTGGTCCAAAGAACCCATGTTTTCATGGAAGGCTTCATCATATTGTAGAAGATTGCAATTTTTGGATTTGACCTGGCAACAATGATTGCATTATGTTTTTTTGTAAATAAATGTTGTTTCTAGTTATTTTTTAAATATATTTATTCTTAGCAATGATACTTACTGTAATTACTGATAAATTAATACTGCCATTTTTAAAAATAAATATCTTATTTATCACCTGAGCAATTTACCAATGTTTTATTTTTTTACTAAGTATACTTTCACTCTTACTGTTTATCTAACACGGGGGTCACCAAATTTTTTGAAGAACGGGCCGGATTGAATTTTTTTAAAACGTGAGGGACCGGACGGAAAACAAATTCTTATTGAAACCTGTCCAGAATATTCATTTTAATGTATACGTACTAGAGGTCTGCACGGGCCCGACCCGGCCCGTGGGCCGGGCTCGGGCAGGTAAGTGCAATTGAGAGTCGGGCTCGGGCCGGGCTTTGGAATATAATCTGGGGAAAAATATAGTAAATCGAGGATTTCAAATTCCTCGGTGAGCTAAAAAAAAAAAAACAAAGGACTTTCGGAGATAATCTGCGGAAAAGTATAGCAAATCGAGAATTTTAAATTCCTCGGCGAGCTAAAAAAAAAAAAAAGGACTTTCGGAGGTAATCTGAGGAAAAGTATAGCAAATCGAGGATTTCAAATTCCTCGGTGAGCTAAAAAAAAAAAGGACTTTTGGAGATAATCTGCGGAAAAGTATAGCAAATCGAGGATTTCAAATTCCTCGGTGAGCTAAAAAAAAAAAGGACTTTCGGAGATAATCTGCGGAAAAGTATAGCAAATCGAGAATTTCAAATTCCTCGGTGAGCTAAAAAAAAAAAGGACTTTCGGAGATAATCTGAGGAAAAGTATAGCAAATCGAGGATTTCAAATTTTGGTGAGCTAACATAAGGAGTTTCGGGCTTCAGGTAACAAGTGCGGTATTAGACTCAGGGTCGGGTGTGAGTTTTTCGAGCTCGGACCGGACTAATATTGAGTGCACACTTGGCAGCTAATCCGACATATGCAGTCCAGGCAGTTTGACTGCTTGTTTGTTGCCAACACTGACAGCTAATGTTGCTTGTTATTTCCACACTTGAAAGTTGAAGAAACGCTCTCTACATTGTCAACAGACTTGATATTTTTTTTACTTGGGTATGAATCAACTTTTCTGACGTCTATATTTTTATGTCAGCAGAATGATTATTATAAGTGTTGAAGAAATAATTTCATTTTCTGTTTTAGAGTTAATACTGTGCAGTGCTGCAAAAAGATTGATTGCTGCCGATTCAGATTCTGGTAAAAATTCGATAACTCATGTTAATTTAGTTTCATAGCGATCAGTATTCATTTTTTAATTTAAGATTTCGACTGAAGGTGCTTGGTGGAATTTCAATATTCAAATTTAATTCACACAAATTTTCGTTAGTACGGGTAGTCCTCGACATACGACCGAGATACGTTCCTGAACTTTGGTCGTATGTCGAATTGGTCGTAAGTCGAATTTCATACAAAATATGTCGTTGCACACCACAAGTAAAAATGTGCATAATATACAGAAATTACATTAGTTTGTGTTTATATATGATTCAAACTAAAAAAGAACCATATGGATATTTTATAACCATGTTCACTACCAATGTAGAGCACATAAACTCCTAATGGAGATTATCTTAAAAGAAAAGTTTCTGATTATTCAGATTTATTAACAATAAAAAAGGATCAGTCAAAAGGCTGCACCAAAGAAGTAAAAAGTTCGTTAGTTTCCCACTTTAGTTGAATTTTTAGCATCGGCTATTAAAATGTTTCTAGCATTTAGTGGTTAAAGTTATACTAAAAAATAAACATTTTATCGATTTGGGTATACATACTATTATGTAAGTCTGCGCAAGAATGTTTCGCGTAACTTACGAAAATTCAGTTATGTATTTTAAAGTGTCCTTAAAGAACACAAATGAATTATATCATTACAAATATGTCAAAACATGTATTCATAGAATTAACAAATTGTTGTATTCATTAAATATGTTTTATTTTAAATATGCGATTATTTTGTTATCAATTGTTAATTATTGATAACTTTTAACATCAAGGGAATCTTAAAATGCATTAAAAATCCATGTTTTTTTTTAAAGATTTTTGAAAGTAATGAGCAAAACCGGTCCTGACATATTAAATAAAGTGGAATGAAGTACAAAGGAATATTGTGTTTTTACTAATAAATGAATAAATTATTTTTTGATAAAAAATCATATCTTCTGCATACACGATTAATAATTCCATTGTCATAATATGTCCACAACATTCACATACATGTTGTGATCATAGAATCTCATTATTAAATTCTGTTAACTTGACACTAGTGACTAAAATATTGCCTAGTAATCAAATTTGAATAATTTTTAATAAAATATTTTGACAGCAAAATATTAAAAATTGTACATAAAACCATAGCAGTCTTAAGTTCCAAGCAGTGCTGTAGAAAATCAGCAAATTCTGAGCTGGCCGTTGAATCCCTGCCTTTACTAACAAATTGTATGGCGGTTATACGTATGGATTTTGACGTCTAGTGTCATATTATGAAATACATGCTGCGTCTTTTATCAATTAATAATGGAAATATACCAAGTAAATGACGATTTAATCAGTAACAATATATAAAAAAAAAAAAAGTGAATTGTGCTATCCTAGTTTGACTTACTGATTTTTGATTACTGATATGACTTGAGAAATCTTATGGAAAGATTGAGTGACGAACCAGTGTGCACAAATAAATTTCGAGATTAATATTAATTGATTAAAATCCCAATAATGACGTTGGTTTTTTTAATGAACTATCCAACCTCATATTCTGTATTGAAATATTGTAAAAAAAATAATTTAAATAAAATGATTTGGCATCTTTGTTTGCTTTTGTTCTCAGAGATTTTTATTAAAAAACCTTTGAAAATGTGTTTTTTTCTTATTTAAAAAATGATTTAATTGAAAAGATATATAATTACAATATATATATGTATTTGCTTCAAAATAACAGTAATAAATGGTTCCATAACGACGTGATATTACTTTGAAAATTATGACGCCGGCCCGCTCATCTGAAAAAAGTACCTGTTTTCAACTCAATAGCATGGCTTTGACTATAGGGGGCTTTGATAAAACGCAATAAAATGCCATTTTCTTGTTCAAAATAGTAACTATTTGCATTATGTACATGTATACTAATACTGAATAAAATATTTTCCTCTAATTTGTGCATAAATAGAAGTATTATTTTCCGTTTCGTTTTTTTAAGCAGTTTTTATCGACTATCTCAGAATGCACCCAGAGTCACATATATCACATTTGATGTGCATCGACGATGTATTAAAATAAATCATTTTTATATTATTTTTTAATGTTAAATTTGTACATATGAGCAAATGTGTATTGCATTATCATTATAACATCATTTTACTTTACATAAGCATCTGCTGTGGTGCCCCATGATGCAATTCTATTTTTTTTAAAATGCTATTTTTTTTCGGTCGTAAGTGCGAATTGTCGAAGGTCGAACCGTCGTAAGTCGGGGACTACCTGTATATCACATAATTTGAATGATTCAAATTATTTTTTTTCATGGAAAATTCAAATTAACCATTCCAAAGATGTGATGACGGCAGTGACATAGCAAGGGGGGTGTGGTAGGACTGTCCCGGACGGCACATTTTTGGAAGCAGCATTATCAAAAGTAAATACAATATTTTTCGAGAAATTATATTTATACATACATAAAATAATTAAGCCACCTGTAGTAAAAACTTCTAGTTCATAGATAAAAAAATAGTAGAAGTGATTGAAAAACAAATTAGAGGAAACATTGGGGGCGGCAAATTCAAGGACCGCACCGGGCAGCAGGACCCTTCCCTACACCACTGGATGACGGGAACAGGAACATCTTAGTATCAATGTAGGAGAATTGAAAAAAATTGAAAGAGTAAAGATCAGTATATGTAATCAGAAAAAATGCCTTTGGACAAGATAGTAAATCGTTAAGTACTGTTAACACACAAACATAATAATGTATCAAGTTTAAGACAGTCAAGAACTCGTATTTTTGTCACTATTTCAAAAACTTTAAGCTGGTAGATAATTCAGGTTTACTAAACATCAATAAAAAAAAATTGGGATTATATTTTGAAATTACATTCAACAAATGAACACTTCTGCAGATTGATGAGTGAATGCACATATTATGTTAAGCTCGTCAGTAAATGAGAATCGTTCTTAATCTTGGTGTTCATACACCAAATTCTTTTTCAGTTGTACAATCATTGGTGGGAGGATGTTATTCAAATGAGTGGACTGCTCCGCAAGATGTTTAAAGTTTTTTTCTATTGCCTGCACCGATTCTTGAATCTCTTTTAACATCTGAAACAACCACGAAAGTATATTGCAACTTTCATTAGGTAATGTCAAAAACACTAATATGAAAATGAATGATTAAATGTTTAACTTACACTATTCATTTCAATATAGTAATTATTTTTTTCTCCATCCTCATTTGCTTGGAACGACATATTCGTAAGATAACTCATAAATCAGGATTTAACAATATTCAGTGTAAATAACTGTGGCCGCAAAGAAAGTAGCGATCAGTAGCGATATTCAAATGACAGAATTTTGAAACTTAAAAATCATAGACACAACCTAGTATATTATCTCTGGACACAACCAACTATGTATGGATAACAATATAGAACAAATTATCTTATTAACGTCAAACTCGTAAAACCGTAAAAAATATTTTGTAGATCATTAAAATTTTAAAGAAAAATTAAATTTAAGTAATTCAGAAGACAGGCACTATTAAAAGTGCGTTTTTCATCACATTCAATCATTTAAAAATGATAGAGTAGAATTAAAATCGTTATCACTTTTAGGATGTTCACTGTCGACACTTAATGGAAAGGCATTATATTAAAAAAATAAATTACTCATTTGTACTAATTCCTTTTTTATTTAATAAAATCAAGACCAGTTTTGCTCATGATGAGCACTATCAACTGATATCATTATATTATCAACTAAACTCATTTGATAATGCTCGTCATGAGTGAAACCGGTATTTATCTTATTAAATAAATTGAAATTAGTACAAATAAGTATTTTATTTATTATTTCAAATTATTAGATAACGTACACTCACTTTACAGCCATAAAGTAAAATCTCTGACTTGCTACACCTGTTCATTTGTAAAACCGTGTAAAATTCTTTCTCATAAACGTCAGTTAAAACGAAATTCAGTTTTATGTAAAAATACCTGCCGTTAGAAATGTTTGATTATTAGTGTCTCGGATATGATTGATATATTGTGGGTCGTTCATAAAAGTCTTATTTAATTGATTGTAATCAGGTTTTTCAGTGAGTTCTTATAATAATATTTTATAGTTGTTTATGTATCATCAAATTCTCACTTCAATTATTGCAGTGTTTTTTTTATTAGTAAATATTCGAGTGAAATGTAACATTATTTAAATAAAGCCCAACGTTTTCATTATACGTACCGATTGTTATGGATTGTATTAATTCAATCGACACTCGATTTCCATCATTAATGGAAATGAAAATCAAAATAATCAATTAAATCAATCGAATATCAAATATATAATTTCTACTTATTATTTTTCCACATAGAATAGTAGTATGCACATGTTAACTTATTTTATCCAAAAAACAGCTTCGATTCGTTATCGCAATTTTTGACATTTGACAAGCTAAACATCCATCCACAGCGATTTTTATTCTCTTGTATTTATTATATTCTAACCAGTTATGCATCTACGAATAAAATAACTAGATTTTTAATTTAATAATATGAGTTTGAGTAATGGTTTTTCACCGATGTTTCAGACAATGATTGATCTAATAGCCCACCAAAAAAACTTCTATAACTAAAATATGTGTAAAAAGTATACATATCTTCTAAATTTTAAAGAAATTTACATTACAAAGAAAGGATATATACATATATGTATTATTATTATAGCGTTATTGTTTCTGGCAATACACTTTTATTTATAACTTTATGTGAAAAGTATACAAAAATGTTTTTTTTAAACATAACTATAAAATTTATTTCTGTAATCCTTAACTTCTTACGTGTAGACATATGGTTGATGCCCCTCTTTATTTTGTATGTTATTACTATAGTATTATATGACCACTTCTGGTAGAGTGTTATACAAGTTTATTTTTGTAGCAATAGATTTGTGAATTGAGGTAGATTGGTGTCAGCCATTGTCTCATTTGTATACATATTTATATATTGTCTCATATAATCACTAAGCCTTTGCACTCAATAAGAGTCAAAGAACTGGTCTGTTTATACAGTTGTGGACGTATTTACAAAGTATATTGGTTTGTTTCATCCCCATATATTCCAGTACCAAATATTCACATAACACCAATGTATACTGTTGGTATCTTTATTTATTTTATTGATACCAAATCTAGGGTATTTTTATACAGCGAAGTAATTAATACCTTTTTTAACATTTAATTTGAAATATATATTTTTTTGGTTAAATGGTGTACTCCACATATGCAAAGTTTTTCTTAATTATTTTACCAGCATCAATTAATGTACTTATTTAAAGATAAATGTTTTTAATTATAATAGATTACATATGCACAAAACGTTACCCTCGATTTTACGTATCCATTATTGCCAATAATTTATTGGATGATATTTCACTACCATTGACGCAAAAATATTAATTACAAGAGTGAATCATCTTGCTCATAAAACTTTTTCAATTGCAAAAGCTTCTATTGTATTGTATCTAAGTATTGGAATAAATCTAGCATATTACTAGTAATATAAACATGTCATTGAAATGTTGACATGACAGCAATATTAAGACTGAAGAATTTAAAGATATCTTTTAATATATTATTTTCTTAATTCCAGAACGTAATGAAAATAACGTTATTATTATTACATCTTATATTTATAAAGTTTATCATCCCTTACAGCTATGACGTCACAAAAGACATGGCGCCGGTCGCCGTCCTAGATCGGAGCGCTAGGCAGCGAGAGGCGACGCTCGCGCAGAGGGGCGCGGGAGGCGTCGAGGCGCCTAGCCGACGCCGCGGGCTGCCAGAATCTCCATCCCCTCGCACCACCCGGACCTCTCCGGCTGGCGCGGGAAAGCGGGAAAAATCCGCCGGAAAATATTATCCGATAAAACCACCCTCGCCGCAGGCCTCTTCTCGAGTTCCGAATGTTGCAACAATATGCCATACTTTGTGCAAATGATTTTGTGAAAGTTCAATTTGTTGTTGTGATTTCGTTTATTTAACAATCGTGACGCGCGTTCAATGAGCATTATACCAAGTAATGTAAATTTCGCGTTTTTTTTATTTTATTTCAATACTATAACTTGTTGAACATAATAATATTTTAAAAAAAATACCTGACAACGTAACATTAACATTCCTTTTATAAATAATATTTTCGTCTTTCAATAATTATAATAAAATTAATTGCTTACTAATTTTATATTATATAACAATATTTGTGTCCATATTTGACTTGTGTAATTTACATAATACGCGTCTATTTGAATATTTTCGATACATTCTGAATACGTTTACAAAAAAAATCCGAACCTTAAATGACCTAATAAACCTTCTCTTCGCGCGTATTTCTCGGTGAAATCCAAATTAATTTATTATTGCGATAATGTTTACAAAAATGGATTGTTGGCGTGTGCTGCGAGCCGCTAGGTGAAAGAACTCTCGAAAATGCTCAGCAACGAAACGGCTGAGGAGATTCTGCAAGAGTCTCCGCCCGAGGATGTCCCGAGACCGGCCGACGAGGACGAAGAGGCGGGAGCAGTGGGAGGATTCGCGGGGGGCACTCTGGAGTGGACCCACGATAAGGAAAAAGGCTTCTCTGTCACGTGGCGTGGGCCTCCCCCGCCACCCAATGAGGATGGGGACTTCGTCGGACTCTGCGCAGCTGGTGAGTTATGGCTTGGAAAATTGTGCATATTAAATTTCGAGGTGACTTCCACCGACATGTTATCTTTTTATTTCAATAAAGATTTTTATCGCGATAGTACAGTACTAGGGATTGCAATACCGATATTACAAAAATCGGGATCCCGGTATTCATATTGTTTTTAATACCGATATACCGATTTTGAAAATGAAAATGAATTTTGAATTTATAGAAATCATTAAACATTTTATGAAAATTGTTCACGATGAATTGTATTGTATAATATTATCAATATTGACAGGTTCCAAAATTGATGAGCTGAGTTTTTCAATGATGTTTTATTATTTTGAGAAGCCGTAGATTATGTATGAAAATCACCCGCCTATGATTATGATCATTTTTTAACGACGGTATTTTATATTATAATATACTGTGAAACTCACATCTATTGTTATCCGATGAACATATATGTATTTCTCTCGTCGATTGTTCGGTACCCACTGTGCCAAGATTTTTGTCATACCGAATATACTGAATCCTCGTTGGACGTTGACTTTTGTTTTCCCACATTCATCGTTCGAAGTTCTATAATCGCTAAACGGCGATATTAATTTGTAAACAAATAAGTAATTAAATGCACATCTACGATTTACGATGATTTGTCACAACGTGTCCACAAATATTAATTGATTACCTTTGTAGAGATTTTTTTAAAAATCAGGTGCTTTCTTTATTGACGGATACTTGTGTTATCAAGTGTTTTATTTTTTTCCAAGAGACATCGATTAAAAACATAATTGACAGTCCATACCTACCATTCTTATATTGAACAAATCCTTTCATGGTTGCGAATGTTTTTGTTTTAATTAGAGTCTAGACCAGTGTTTCTCAACCTTTTTGAGCCCGTGGCTCCTTTTGAGTGTCTTCTTTTTTTTCTCTAAATTCCAATTTCAAGAAATTTTATCAGCCTGGGCTCCCGGTTCCACTGTCTAGACAGTGGAAATGTATAATATCTAAGATTGTAGCTTAAATTACTGTCTTATTTTTCATATAACCTCCTTTCTCACTTATTATCATTGCTCAAAACTATTTTGACTGACATCTCTACAAACAATGATATTAATATGCTTCGCTGGCGATATTTTTATTGTTATCATTTCAATATGGCTAGCCGGTCTCGGATTTATAGTGTGTTGCGGAAACGACAAATTAACACAGAGCAAAAACAAGTATTCCGTAATGTCACTTTCCAAAATGTACGATGTATTTGCTACATCCGTAAATTTTGCAACCGATCAGATGATTCTATTCTTCATAAGTAAGCAAGCGGTATAAATTAACGTTTCCTTCTTCATTCTGTAACAATGGCTTCATTGCTCTGTGGAAGACGCTGAGAAAATAATTCACAGACAATTTATTTACGTAAATATAACAATTTCATTTTGCAACGGTAATTTCCTGATAAAGAGTTGATTATGAAACCTTAATTTGTATACATAATACAATACATACAATTAAGAAGTTCCTCGTTTGTTGGTTCAACTATTGAAGTTTTGACTTCGATGATTCTTTCTGCGAAACATACCTCATCTTTTGAAATAATGTTTACATATTTTTTATCGTGTTCGAGTATCACCGACTAATATTTTATATTGCACCCACAATCGATACAATGTTGCTCGTATCTGAAAACGACTCCAATTTTCAAATGGTATTATCTAAACTTTTTTGCTATCTTCAAAAACTTTTGTAATTTCACGATAATTTTGTGTAGCTTTGGGCATGGTTGTACTGTAGATCAAAAACTTGCAACATTCGCAACTGAACTGAATCTGGCTTCGACATGATACAGTCAATTCGTTAGATATGTTTTGTATTATTGAGGTTCAATTTGTATCCGTTTGACAGTTATATGATATAAAGAAATTCATGCAGAATAATCCATAGACCACAATTATATTGTTTTTTTTCCTAAATTTAAATAATTCTGCGTAAAAGATTTCTCTTTGAAGCACTTATTATATTTATGTGATGTATCCAAGAGTATCTAATTTTTGTATGAACGTGTCTATTAATTTATCGAAACACGATATTGAATATCAAATTATAATTCAAGTATTAATATAATAAGCCGAAGGTATTGCGGTTAGCTGTAATCCTCAGATTAACATACCTTTTCAATAATAAATTAATACGCACTACCTACCATCGCAGTGTTGTAGACGCGACTTTATATACATTCTCGATGGAAATTGATATACAAAAGTATTACTGAGCCGCAATAATACATATTTGACCACACGTAAACTGGTTTAGTGGAACATTTGATATCCAACTGTCAGCACTTAAGATCGATGAAATCTATATGAAGCGTTAACATGTATAATATAAGTCAATATCATCGTCAAACATGTAATCCTAGTAAATCTGCTAAATTAAAACGATTTTGGGATACGTTGACATTGTGTCCTCATGTTTATGCATGCTTAAGGTCTACAAATTTCCCTTGAAACGTTGTTTAATGGTATTAGTTTTGTAATACATATTTGTGTAGTATTGTGCTGAATTTTTTGTACTAATTAAAAAATGCGGTCTGTCTTTTATCGGCAAGCAGGGCTTCAAACCGTTATTTTTTTCGTTCCGGTTTTCGTTCCGGTTCAAGTAAAAAATACATATCGGTTCGGTTCCGGTTTTCGGTTCAGCTCCGAGTAGGGTTGCCAGATTTCTTTCAAGTCAAACCGGAACATTTGTCCGATTTGCTGACTTTTGAATCTAAAAACCCAGGAATTTACCGATTTGCCCAAAATACCAGCGTGTTTGAACACACGCTGAACCGAAAAAAAACCGATATTTTTTTCGGTTCGGTTCCAGTTTTCGTTCCGACAAAAATAACGGTTTTTGGTTTTCGGTTCAGTTCCGGTTCGAAGCCCTGTCAGCGAGTTTATTTTGGGTATATTCAAAATCTGAAGTATTATAAAAAATGAAAATAGCTGTCACATACTAAAGCCATAAATTAGTGGTAAAAGATGTCTTGTAATAATCTAAAATGAACTTAAAATTGACGTTATTTATTAAATGCCGCTTACATAATAATACTTGCACGCCTGGCGCTTCTATGTTGTTGACGTTATTTTTATTATATTTCCAATTTGTACCCTTGGCCACCCGTTTCGGCTTTCATCTTTCATACAAGGTGTAGTGCTATGGAGCAGCAACGTCATTCTTATTTCAATGTTTTTTTTTTTCTGGAAAAAATCCACTCGGGTTGATTGCATTCACTGTATGCGTGTAAAAAGTAAAATATAATATGAATGAGCCTTTACGACTTGAGATCTACTCGCTTCCGATATGACACCGTGAAGTCTTAGAATGCTTAGTAATTTGCCCTATAGGGGGCTTTGGCTATATGCAATCAAGAAGGTATGACCGATGGACCGATAGACCCGACTGATATTTGTATCGTATCAAGCGGTCTTTCCCACTAGTTGTCCACATCTGAGCATTAATAAAGAATGTGATCTCCATTTTGAATAATATTGTCGCATTTAAATTGTGTGGTAACTATATTAAGTATATTCTATTTTGTATGTAAATACTAAACGGCCAAGATGGTAGAGCTTGAAAGTGAAATGACTTTGGCCAGTTATGAATTGAATGGTTCAGAATTCTGAAATAAAATGAAGTTGACCGTTTACTTTTTACGTTTAGTTTTTAAAAAACGTCGGCACTTTATGGGTTAAGCATTAAATGGTCGTCTGCCATTCGATGGAATTTGTAACTGCTCATTGACACGTCGACGTTGTCTTCCATTCATTCTTTATTTTATTTTTATGAATGAAATGTTACTAACCCTTCAAACCGCGTCTGTTTTATCAATCAGTTAGCGTCTTGAAAATCAATTAGGAGTATTTAACGGTTCCGCTCGCTCGCTCGCCATCCGTGCGTCGTCACGCATGTCCCAATCGTTCATCAAATACCTTATGGAGGCCCGTCCGTTTCACTTATATAATGGGAAAACGATGCACACTCCTCATAAATTAATAAATGATCACACAGGGACTCTTGTACTTTATGTTGACAGTCCGCAACAATTGAGTGAACCAAACGTGGTCCTCACTATTGCATTGGTTAAAAAGCAATACATATATTTGTCACTGTTCGCAAATATAGGACTCTTTGTTGATATACATTTTCTCAATTGTACCTCTCGAAATACGAAGTATATGAAATCCTGATGAATCATTTCGGCAACGGCTGTTTTACGAGAAATGGGTTTTATTCAGACGGACGGAAATTAAAAAAATAAAGTAGTTGGCGTAACGGTACGTACCACTTCTTCCCATCTTTTGAGGTATTATAAGGTAAATATCGCACACATTCTTGCATTTGAAAACAACTAAAATAATAATTGAAAACCATTTTTTTACATTAAATAAACCGAAAGCAAAAATGCGTTAAATATTCGGCTACAGAACCGGTGTATTCTAGTATATTCCTTATGAAATCGTACTATAAAATTAAGCACATATCAAAATTAATATTCATCCGAGTGACGGAAGCCATGCCAAATGCAAGCGAAATGGAATTGTGACGCAGAGGAAGAGAATCGTAAAATTTTATACACTAAAAATCAGATTTTTATTTAAAGATATCAAAATGATACGTTCTGTCATTTGTGAGTCAGGTTTTGAACGCACATGTACTCTCACAGTTTTTTTGTGTCCTTCTGCCACCCGTTGTGCATGCAGTCGCTGTTTCGCGACCGCTCTCCGTAACTCCATACTTATCATGTTCTCGACCCGATACAGAGCTGTTCGGGATTTATTTCTCAACCATGCACTGTTTTCAGCTCAGTCATTTAGTTTAAATGATATAAAGTATCCTGTTTATTCGTCGTTATTAGTTATTAGTGCTGAATCTAAGAAGAAATCAACGGGAGAAATACCGTTACCCATATTAGGTTTAAAATTTATAGAATGCCTCAAAGTTGGCCTTTGCTTAGATTACATCAGCGTGGCTGGCCTATTGGGCGCGTATGAGGACGGACCGCAGAAAACAACTTATTCACCTCAGTTCAGTCCCACAATACGTGATTAGAGTTATGATTGCTGTGTCCGCTAGTGAAAACAGGCCTCTCAACTAACTTGCCCAACCCAGAGTCAGTTTAGACACACAATTGTATGTGCAAAAATAAAACGATAAAATCATGTAAATGAAAATCTACCAAGAACGGTGAGCCGGTGTATACATGTTCGGTTACGTAAAAAACATCCAATGTCGACGCGTCGATTAATTCTTTTAGTCGTTAATGCGAATTTTACCGACTATCCGCACCATGTCCAAGTGCAACATATTGAATTGCTACATCTTACTGCTAAGGTAACCTCGTCAAAAATACAATATAAACCAGATATTTACCGGTTTAAAAGCCACAATGGGCCGCCATTTTGGAAGCACTGCTCTTTGAGACCTTTCGGGTCAGAATAATTTCATTATTACAATCACGTCGGCTACCCGCTGTCGACCGTTTGACCTCTGGCGAATATACCTATGCGAGTATCACTAACTACACGTAATCAATTATCAGGTCCCTATATAAATTATATATTCTTCACCAAACTATTATCAAATCTTAAATTCTGCTTTTATTTAAATACATTGATTTATTAAAACAAATATAACAAAATCGGAAAAGAGATCGATGTCAACATAATACTAATCAATTGAAATAAAAGCATGAAATGAATTTGTCCGCTGTGTGATTCAAATACGTTTTAATTGATTTCTCACACTTTATTTTAATCTATTATAGAAACGATATCTTTTTTTAAATTGCGATAAATCGAAACTATTAATTATGCAACGTATTTAAATATCTGGTTGGCAGATAATAAAATAAAATAATGTTTTCCATGCATGCACTCTTTCTTTTATGTTACTTTTTTAATGTCTGATTCCACCATTAAAAATGATTATGATATTAAAACGAATTAAAGCTGGATGTTTAACGCAGCCGGCATCGTAGCTTACTCTTAATTGAGTTAGTCCAATCCTCGCAGACTGTAATAAATAACCGGGGGCTTTCAATACTGACCGTAATGTTTCCTTCATTTAATCGATAACGCTTCGAATACCAAACCCGGTTTGTAAAAAAAATTGGACCAAGTTGAAATGTTTTTAAAAACGTCAATAGTTTTTTTTAAATAGTCTGCATTTGTTGCCTTGATTAGTGCTTCAACTTCTGACCTCTTCAATATCGATGTTGATATTTTCATATTCACTTAAAAAAATAACGCGAACGTGTTTATTTCATTGCTAGTCGCATGAAAAACATACGTTGTTTGCATGACTTTTTTTTAAGAAAACCTGCTACATAAATTTTGATGTAAGTTGAATTCGTTTGTTAATAAGTACACACAATCCTTTTAACACAGGAAAACGTTACATGCAAAAATCTGCCAACATTTAGTGGAAAGTATTAAGTTCGAAAAATAAAACACTACTTTTTACTCGTTCCACGTTTATTCGATATGATCAGGACCGGTTCGCTCCTGACGAGCATTTTCAACTGATTTAAAAAAAAAAATGGCATCACAGCTATGTAAAAATGCCAAGGCGTCAAATATTTTAAAGTTGAAAGATCATTAGAGATAAACTCTATAATAATTGACAATACCCAGACCCAGACCCACCTAATCGGTAGAGCAAGTTCTAACCATCTAGCCCAGTGTTCCCCAACCGGTGGTCAGAGACTCCGCTGGGCCGCAAACAGAATGCCAAATTTTAAGAAATTCGCCATGCAAAAATAATAAATATAGGATCTTTTTTCGTTTGCACGTTTACTTGTATTTTGACTTATTGTTAAATAATAATAATTGGTAGGATGATGCGACACTAAGGAACTTTAAAATAATGAGAAGTAAAATATCCAACAAATTTGGCGAAGCCGGCAACCGATCTCGAGTGGTATAATATGGTATGAATTTAAACACGTGCCAAGAAAACGTCATTTCAAATTATATCCTTTATCCAATTATGTCCTTTTTTCAATATCTATAAATAATATACCCAACTAATTGTGGGTAAAAGTTTAAATTAAATACGCATGCTAATTTTAAAAACGTACTAAAACACCAATATTAATAATATTTATGATTCGTATGAAATCTTTCTAGTGAGAAGTAGGCATTAATAATGCGGCTCTGCATTAGTGGTCCGCGATTTTTTTCTCCTTTTTTTACCGGTCCGCAGGTGTAAAAAGGTTGGGGAACTCTGATTTAGACCACAGCGGGCGACATTATCTTTAGTTGAAAATGCGCATAACATAGATATATGAGGGTATTACTTGCAAACACGGCTTATTCCAAAATGGTTAAAAGATGAAACTTGAATTTCATCTTGGAAAACAATGTACATTTTAAAAGTATTTTCAGTTTTTCATTACTTTACAATGATATGTTGGATCTTTTCAAGCCATGTTTGAGACTGATTACTAAAAATACTTTCAAAATTTATTTTTATTTACTAAATTACATGCGTGGTTCATGTTTCAACAACTTTGGAATGAGCCGGGTTTGTAAGTAATACTCTCCATTAAAGACAGTGCTAAAAGTGGATTAGGTGTACAATACTAAATATCCTATAATTTTGAATATAATAATGTTAATAACAAGTGTCGATTTCAGTAAGCGGTTTCAATAAAAAATAGTTGAAATCGCTTACAAAATAGACAAAATCGCTTTTATAAAAATGTTATAATACACTTAATACGGCAAGGGGTATTTTTAACTCTTAGGCAGTCAGGTGTTTATCGTCGAGTGAATTATTTTAACCTATTATATTATCGCTTCATCTATCTTAGAAGGATCGATTTAGGGTATCGTATCACCGAAAAGCCAAATTTATCAAAATAACGCAGTCCACAACCATCCATTGTTTCGTTGGATAATATAATGCCCACATTTTCAATCGGTTTATTATTACAAATTATAAAACCGCATATTCTCTTTGTGACAAATTGCACCTACATTATTGCTCGCATGTTTTGTATCAATTGCGATTACAATACCGGACAAATATATCAATAACGGTATTAAAAAAAGTTAAAATAAATCAAAAAGTACGAAATACCGTCGCTAATAAAACAATCATAAACGGGTGATTTTTATCAGGGCTTCGAACTGAAACTGAACCGAAAACAAAAAACCGTTAAAACTGTTATTTTTGCCAGATCGAAAACCGGAACCGAACTGAAAAAAAAACTTTTTTTTCGGTTCAGCGCGTATTTTAGTATTTTGTAAATTCCTGGGTTTTTGGATTCGAGTTGAACCAAAAACCGTTATTTTTTTCCGGAACGAAAACCGGAACCGAACCGATATATATTTTTTACTTGACCCATAACGAAAACCGGAACGAAAAAAATAACGGTTCGAACTTCGAAGCACAGACATTAAGAGCAAGAAATAAATGATGATTTCTATACATTCAAAATTCGGTGCCGGTTCATTTTCAATACCGAAATACCGTTATTTTTGTATTTTTAAAACCGGTATCTCGTAATTGAATAAATATCATGAATACCCGGATCCCAGTTTCGGTAATACCGGTATTGTGATCCCTAGCATCAATATTCATATAATACACTTTAGATTAATAAAATGGTACTAACATAAAGTTTTTGCGGTGTGTATTTCAAGATACATATGTATCGTTACAGTTGCATTTGAACCTCCCCAATTTACGACCTCTCTCCGTTGGCTGGGCGGCCGGCCAAGGAAGCAAGGTTAATTTAAGGGTCAAACGGTTCAAATCTCATTCCTTTATAACAATGCACACACTGAAGACCTCTATGCACCGGTGCTAATCATGACCGCCGTAATTCTGTCAACGCTGACTGTTGGATGTTATACGTAAAAATATAAATATTTTGCGATTAATAAAATTATGGGTGAATTGAAACACTGATTGCCTATTCTCCCTATTCAATTTTCTAATACCATTTAGTATTAAGTGTATAATACTGCCCTATTGAAAAATATCTTATTTGTCAAATAAAGGTATTTTAAAGTTCTAAATTCTTCCCGAAACCGATTTGTCAACAACGATGGGATTTCTTGACGTCGCGTACCGGGTGACGGACCCTATTCCCAGAATGAAATTTTTCTAACATTTATTTACAGACTCCAAAGGTTGTATTTTTAATGTTTTCATACCTCTTCACTCGCACACTATCTGATATTGAAATCGTAGATAACTTATTGTCCTTTTCTAAGCATATCGTTCTTTCCCCACACACTCCCGAGAAAGATTGAGCGTTTTACTAACAAACAGCTCTCGTAAAAACTAGCTCTGTTAATTTTCTTCTTTAGAAAAAATATGAATCTTGTTGATCTTTGCAAATATGAAAATCCGTCATTTTTTCAGCTTTAATCAGAGATAAAAGCAATGGGTTTAATTCAAAGTCTTCGTGGGGTTTCATTTTAACGACATCATCGTGACAATAAAAAAATGCTGTCTTTGTGCACTTTATTGACAATGTATTTATATATTTAGATGACAAGAAACCAGTTTTTTTAACGAGTTTTAGTGTACAAAGCTTTCAACTGCTTTGGCGCTGAATATTCGCTAATTAAATCAATAGCCCTGCCCATAAAAATAAAACCATTTCGTATGTCGGTAAGTAGCCACTTTGTGGAATAGACCAAAAAGGGGAGAGTGGCGCATTGCGGACCGCCAAGACGTATTTTCAGTTACGTAGTTTTTTCACAGCCAATTATCTTGCAAACGTTTTTCGACGTGTGCCGAATTACGTACGTGGCCAAAGAGGAGACTTTTATGAAAGGTCACTAGAAATCTCTATAACATACATATATGTAGTATAAAGACAAAGAGTCATTGTGTCGATTCCTCATATATTGACAATTGATGGGGCTGTCACGGATTTACGCTTTTTTCTAATTAAAATAACCTCACTGAAATGGTTGCAGTACATTTATAATACTCAAGGCATTTTTTTCTAGATATTATTTGATTTTGCTTCAGGCATCTCTTACGAAATGTGTTTGCTACTTTCGGCCATTTGACAGGCGGGTAAAACATAGATAAGTTAAGTTATAAAAAAATACGCAAAGATTGGAAAACTGTGCATCTTTATAAATCGGTTTTCATCAAATGAAGAGTTGACTTGATGATGTTGAGGAATAGAGAATCGTTAATTAACATTTTGATGACTTATACATTGTTTCTAAGTGGAACCCAATCCAAGGTCTAGATCGGAATAATTTCGATACGGTAATATCGATGATAACAACGCAAAACGGTCTCATACAGTTGGGGTGGGTCTTCATAAATACCTCTGAGTCAATACTCGCTGACAGCTAAATGTCAACATTCGTTGGTATTTTTTAAAATATTAAGGTGGGCTATTTTTGATCAATAATAAATACTGTGTTTTTATTTAACATATTTACATATATTATATAGGATATATGATTATTAACTGAAAATTATAAATTATTTGCAAGATCAGATTCAATCTAGAATTACGTTAACAAATATTAATTAAAATGGTTATCAATTATTATAAAATACATGGATGAAAATTTATCACACAAAACCATCCGGGAATCAGGTTTCCGTTGTATACCGTCCGGTTTAGCACTGTTATTGTTGCTGCATTTTAGGTAACTGAGAAATCCGACAAAATAAGTTTGATTTTGAAAGTCACACGCTATCAGATATTTTACATATTCATATTCGACATTTAAAAAATTGGCTGCAGATAAATTTCTAAAAATATAATTTTAATATTTTTTTTATCGATTTATATTCTCTAATAATAAAATTAACATATTGACACGACTCGTAATTTATTTTTGAGTGAGTTTCATTTATTGTGAGAATTTTTTTTCACGATGTTATACCCCAAGAATTAATCCTCACTTATATAAGTCATTACGTCCAACAGCAGTTTGAATGATAGTCGAGGTGCAACAAGTAGGTAGGAATAAAAAAAAAACATCGCTCAACTATTACGAAGATGCTTATTATTAGGAACTTGCAAACATTTTATTTAAAATCACACACAATTATTAACAAATAGAATTAACATTGCAACAGAATTAATACCTAGCTTGCACAAAAGATTGTATAGAAGTTAAGAAATTTTATGCTCAAGTCCGCGCGCGCGACTGAAACCAAAAATTATTTATGATTATAGTCGAAATTGGAAAAGATTTCTTTTTTCAATCTCGGGCGACGAGTTTTCCGATACGTCATTCTATGAATCACGTATCGCACAGTTAGTGAACAAGTGAAGTTAAAACTACCACCGGGACTTAATCTCAGCAGCTGGCAGCGTCGCCATACGTCACGTACCGATGACGTCCTACAAAGCAACAGCAACATGCTTTTCATAGATACTCAAAAACTCAAAAAATGATTTAAACACCTCTTTGCCGCATATCCATAAGAGCGATTTCTCTGAAAGTGAAAATATAATATTTTCGGTAATTTTAATGTACGGCCAGCATAATTTTAATTGAAATTGACTGAGTGTGTATTTAAAATGGTGTGGGCGTTCGTCAACCGATTGGGTTATCTGAAATTGTTTCTCGTGTAGTGTCGCTTCCGTTCATTATTCCCATAGGGGCCGTGCTCAATTATAACGAGACTAGGGATTCCAATTTGCCGGCATCTACTATAACCGGTATAATCGAAAAAAATTATCACCAGTAGTTATGAAAAACGTATTTTAGTGTTAATACAATACGATTGGAAAGATTTATTAAAATTATTAATTTCATAAATTATACACTGTTTTATTGACATCAGAGCGAATATTATTTGTTTGTCTTTAACAATAAAAGTTAAAATTAATATTTATGGTACAATCTTCCATAAAGATGTTCCAACATGCCCAGTAAACTATTTCCATATTTAAAAACCGACCAACATCATGTTTCTGTCAATCTTCATATATTTTTAAGAGATCTATAAAATATCAAAACGATTGCTCTTATCTTTTTTACATATTCGTTAATACTACAATAGTATGTATAGGAGGACATCATCTTCAATTAATTCAAAACATTCATGAGTTGTCCTGACTTCTTTATCAATCGTATTTTTTCTTTTAAACTACCTCTATTATCGCCCATTGAATTTCATAAACTATGTACAATTGTCAATTACAACAAATGTCAAGTCATCTAATTTACGCAACATTGATTCACCATATGTTGAGCAACTAATTTTGTATTTAAATAAATATAAAAAATGTTCATTTTTGGTACAACCGGTGTTTTATCCCGCAACACCGGTAAATCCGAAGGATTATTGTTAGTTCGAAAAAACCGATTTCGGTAGTACCGTTATTTGAATCCCTAAACCAGACCCTTTTTTATGGATCAGTCTTATAGTGGTCTCAAATAACCACTAAAATATATTAAAAACATTATTGTTAAGTTTTATTTCTAGCTCTACAACCCGACCCTATGTGGGTATTGTATTGACCTCATCTAGTCGGCATTATCGATCCAGTTTACAATTTCTGACTTCAAAACTGTCCATCGAATATGTAGGAGGTCGCCCAACGCCATATGGTTTTTTGAGTGTTAACTGTTTTCTGCTGATGCGTCGTGCACAGAGTGTTCATATCCTAACCTGCTCTTGGTCCGAAATTATTAAATCAAAATAAGTCAAAATCCTGGCAAAGATAAGGCATCCTTTGTGTCCATCCTTCGTGTATCACAATCACAGATGTTATAGCTTGAAATAAATGATTCAATATATCAACCGAGGTTGTTTGTATGTGATTAAAATCTTCAAAAAATAAAACATCTTTTTGTACTTATTCCACGTTTATTTAATAGCATTTATAACTGATTGAATCAGTTATATCAGCAGGAATTTTTCATTCTAATATGCTCGTGATAAGCGAAACCGGTCCTGATCCTATTAAATAAATGTGAGATTAGTACAACAGTGTTTTATTTTTTAAAGTATAATGCCTTTCCACCAAGTATTGCCAGTGATCGATCATCTTAAAAGTAACTGATTTGAATCGTTTAAATGCTGTTGTACATTTCCATGAGTCAATAAAGAGCCGGGATTTACTTTTCGACGTCTTCAGGCAGCGCAAAAATGATATCGCAATATGTAGATATTATACTTACTTATGTATAAACCAAATTTAAAAATATATTTTTTAAAAAAGCAGCACATATTGTATTTAGCGCAACAGCACAAAAACAATTTGATGAGATGGATGTTTTAACATAACAAATCAATATCTTTGTCAATGTCAGACTCGCAGGAATCTTCGTCCCTGTTGAAAGGCATGACGTGTGCTTATTTTTTTAGTAAAAATAATAACGAAAACTCTGTTTCACATGGGTATGTAATCGCAAAAGGAATAAAGACAACCAAGGCTTCTTTTGCAATGATTGAATATTCTTGCTGTCGCCTTAAAAACATTCTGAAATACTGTTTTCATTCAATTATGTTTCAAGCAAATTAACTGAAATATTTCACGGATCGCCGCCGAAAACGTGCGGAGCCTAGTTTGGGAAGCACTGATCAAAACTTAGAATTTAAATTAGTTTTATTATAACTGCTAGTTTCTCCGTCTAGCTTAACATATTTTCCATAACAGCTACAATGTCATCTAAAACCATAATACTGCTCTTGAAATGTCTTATCTTATAATTCTCCCTACATATTCGGCTATGCAAGATTTCTACCTTCATTAGCACTTAGACCATGATTCGCTTCGAATTGCGATACGGCGTCGAAATACAAGATAACTGACAAGTTTTGCCTATAAATAACTATCTGTTTCAATTAACACGTTTTATATCAGGCACAAAAATTTAACACGCTTGCTAGCTGGTTATTGTATGGCTGGAAATAGCTCGTTTTGCAACCCGTGGGAGTATGCTAAATTTGTAACAGGTTGTGTGACTTGTTTTTGCAATTTGTTTCGTACGCAATTGCCGACTTGTATCCATTGAACATTGAACACGCCTAAGCTTACATTGCGTCTTACATGCTCGTATTATTTTTAATACATTAATATTACATATCTGCAAACATGTCAAACGTTAATAATATTATGCGGCACGCTATCAAATAATATTTAATACACTATTGTTGTTTCATTTAATTAATTCCTGCAATTAAAGAGAGCCGACTTAAATAAATTCATTTATTCATCTCGGAAAATTTAGGTCTTATCATTTATATAAAAACACAACACGTATGTGCTTTTGACATCAACTCTGAACCAATATAATACATATTATAATTGCGAATTGATACACTTTGAAAGATTTTGTTGATGTAATGATTAATTAAATCACCAAAAACGGTTAACAATTACATTCAAAATTATCCATTAAGAAAATAATAACCCTGTTAGTGTATATAATATTAACGCGGTGTTCGACGGTGTGTTCTTCGTTATCTGTTGGAATTAAAGTTTTGGATAAGTTGAAGATAAACCAATGATATAAATGATATGATAAAAACTAAAAATCATAATTTATGTGAATGTGATTGTGTTTTTTTTTATAAATTTATATAAAAATCATTCGATTACTTAAAAAAGGTCTGCATTAAGGCTTCCGATACCGGGATCAGGAATCCCAACCGATTTTGCGATCCCGTAATTCCGCAATCGTCCTAGTACTAATCCAGGGATTTCTGGATTCACAACATCACGTAAAAATTCCTAAGTAGAGCTAAAACAATAAAGATGTCGCACTTTAGAGTAATCGTGGAATCCTTCAATTCGTAACTTTTTCTGAAGAAGGACCTAAAAAAAGGTTTCACATTTTTCAATATCTGTAGAAATTGTCCATTTGCAAGTTTTTAAAGTCATCGAGCTAAAAAACAAAAGATCTTTGGGTTGAAAATTATTTTTGAATCTCAATTCCTCACTTTTTTCGCCATTTGACCAATCCTGGGATCCCGAAGGCCCACATCCCGAAATTCCGGGATCAAAAAAATGTCAGAGACTGAATGCCTGTGTGCATATCGGGCCCGATTCCTGCTCTTCAGTGGTCAGTCTTATCCCACGGGTCGAAGTTTGGAGAAACCTGCTTATATATATATGTAGATAAGACGCCAATGCTACACGCACAGTCCTTGCCTTTTGTTTATTACAATCAATTTGTAATTTTTTATCCAAAGCAAAGACTTTCTGTATTTTTTCTGTAACAGCTTCCCACACATCCGATCCGATCGTGTAAACAGGGCATAGAGCTTATTTAACTTATAGTATTTTATCTGCGGTTTCTCTTTATTCGCATCCTCTCTGAAACGTTTAACAAAACTAATAGTTTTCATTTCTGTTAAAAATATTTTGTATTTTCCATATTGGAATGTGTCTACGATTTTCCATTGATACATTCATAAAAAGCATTTTGATAAACTGTAATATTTTAGGTGTATAGTTTTGCTGTGATAGCTTTTATATCGAGCAGATAAAACTCTACGTGTAAACATTAACTTATTCCTTTCAATGTGACAGTACATGTTATTCTCGGTAATGGGTTGAGTTAAACTCAGGAAGCGGGATATTAAGGGGAATTAATTAGAATGACGACGCCCACTGTGGATTAGCAGCTCTCGCGGCTTGCGGCTTTCTAAGGCTATTCTCCACTTTATCGCTTATTCGTTTATAATGACTGAGTTTAGATGGTGCCTTAATATTTAAAGAGATCTGACTCAACCATTTAACCACACACTCACCTATTTTATGCTCCCCTTTTGTGTTGCTTTTTCAAACCATTTGTATCAATTGCTATGCAATACATATTTATGGCTGTCATCATGTGCAAACCACACAATAGACACGAGAAAGGTAATCATTTCGAACCGATTGTCCTACTGCTTCGTCTTTATTGATTTTTTCATTCAAGTCGAAGCAGAAGCAAGTTTTCATTTGATCACTAGAAAAAATAGGAAACTGTTACCTGTAAATTTCTCGAAATTCAATCATTGCAAGAGAACAATTTATTGTTTTATATAGTCATTTGATATAACACGGGTTCTTATATTGTTGGTCAAATATTTTTTTTTTGAAAGATAATTAATCTGATACTGAATATTAAAATAAAATTAACTTATTTTGTAACCAAGTAGGGCTTGGTTTTTTGAGCAGTAAAATATATCTTTACCCTAGGTCAGGGATGGCGAACCAGGGACCCGCGTGATAAGTTATCTGACCCGCTTGAACTTTTAGAAATTATGAAAAACGAGTTTCTGAGACAATCTGGGAAAAAGTATACCAAATCGAGGATTTCAAATTTCTCGGTGAGCTAAAAAATGAGTTTCTGTGACAATCTGGGAAAAAGTATACCAAATCGAGGATTTCAATTTCCTCGGTGAGCTAAAAAAAAAAACGAGGTTTGGAGATAATCCGAGGGAAAAGTATAGCGAATTGAGGATTTCAAATTCCTCGGTGAGCTAATACCAATCCCGGGATCCTATATGTGACCCGTGACATGTTTTTTTTTTTTTTTAAATCAAATTTGACCCACTCTCGAAAAAGGTTCGCCATCCCTGCCCTAGGTGTTCATCATATAATAAAGGGAAACACGCGTCCAATTAATATAAATATAAACCAGGGAGTCGGGAGTCTCCGCCTCCTTTTTAAATTATTCTTGTATTCAAATCGATAGAGTCAAAAAGGGTGTCGCTGCATATTACTAAGCCTTAAAAATATTAGAGGATTTTTACTGATAGTATTTTTCCGTTAACAGGAATAGTTTATAGCAATGGTTTCCAACCTTTATGTTGCTACGGCCTCCCTTTGAAGAAAAAATATATTCGCGCCTCCCCATCTTTTATTTCATATTGTAATAAAGACACGTTTTAACTCTTTGTGCATCATCGTATTAAATGTATCCCACTTTTTTTTCTACTTACGATGCATGGTGGGTCATTCTATAAACCACCTCAAAAAAAAATATTTGCGCATGCACAGCAGATTGAAATTTATCCCACCATCCGAATTTAGTTAACTAATATAGCATTTTAGCATTATTGTTTTTTTTGCAATTACTATTTTTTTTTTGCAATTTTAGATCATAATGAATTTTATGTTATGTAACATTTTTTTTTAAATATTTTGAACAAAAAAATTCTGTGCAACTGGGTATTTTTTTTCACCAAAAATCCTGTGCCTCAAAGAGTTAATGGGTAAATAAATATTTTGCACTGTTCGCGCCTCCCTTGGGAATAGTCCACGCCTCCCAGGTTGGAAATCACTGGTTTATAGAATATATTTGGAACACAGAAATATTAAGTCAAATCTTGTCATTGCTTACAGTATGCCATCATTATTTTGAGCGCCATAATTTAATATCGCAACACCGATTTCGAATTATATATCACCAAATATTAGAGCTATCATACCACTCAAGATGGAGTGTTCTGGATTAGCGCAGTTCCTTTCTCACCTTCCGAACGGTTTCTAGTTCTTCAATGTTTCTCCTACTCTTTTGATTCACACTTCTTTATCGGCCCACTCCTTACACCCGCGACACTTCGGCAGATGTCTGATATAACGAACATTAAAAGCAAATGAATAAAATTAGTATCCCACGATTATTTCTATTATAATATATATACCTACACTACAATTTCTGTTATAAGAGAAATTTTTATATATATGTTGACTGGTTATTTTTGATAAATTTGTAAACGCCCAGTCACCATTCGATAATTAACGCCATTTTATATTATTAATATGTATCAGAAACCGTCAACTGTCTCGATAATTGTCATTCCATTTATTTGTCTGCCAAGTATAAGAAATATTGTCGAAATGTAGTCAACAGTGCATAATTACATCGATCATTCAATTCATTAGTCAGACAGCTCCAAATAACCTACTTTGATATTATAAGAAAATCTATATTTAAATTCTTGTTATGTGAAGCATGTGTACTCCCAAATTAAGTCTATCTCAACAGAAAAGTTTCTACGAGAACTGCGTGCTATTAAGTTGCTCAACCTCTCTTGTTTTTCAAAGAGATTAGGAATTTAGTAGAATTATGCCCCGTTTTTAAGGATAGGATAACTGGGAGGGGGGAATTCAAGACATCACATACATCCATGCCTTCAAACAGAAATTCATAAATCGATCGAAAAATCAATAAATAAAAACTGTCCTTACCGGGATTTGAACCCGTGACCTCCGTGTTCTTAGTCAACGACGTTGACCACTAGACCACGGAAGTCGGTATATTTAAAAGGTTACCATTAATTATAAGTATTTCTTTATTCATGTGTGCACAAGATTCATACATTTTATCAACAGGTGTTTACAGAGTAGGTACTTAGGTTCAGTGGTCATACATTGAGAAATAGTCATGTAATGACCTAGACAACACAAACATTTTGTTTAATTTTCAAAAAGTTTATCGGCATTTGCTTTTTTTGGTATCATTTTTTAATTATGTGATTACTTCATATTTAACTCTAAATTATTTTTTAAGATTTGTCTGACTAATGAACTATTCGATCGAGATGTGATGGCATATGTGTACATTTAAGTCTCACAATTTATGTAAAGTGATGATGTCTCAGTGCGAATATGTTTCTCGAATATACCAAACACTTGTCGCATCTATTTTCATTTTAAATACATTATATTTTTCCAGACAGAGAAATTATTGAACGATCATATTATTTATTGACGTATCGCTTTCTTTGAATGATTCCTTGGGTTATGAGAAAATGAATACAAAACAAAACAAAAATCCATAAATTTGGGTTTATTAATCATACATCGATTTAACAAAACATTTCAAACAAGGCTTTTTATAAAATTAATAAAATGCTTAAAATCACTCAGCGCGAATAAGTATTTTACCAAGAATCTACGTAATGTTTCTATGAAAGATGCTGTCATATTAACTTACCTAGAAAAACTGCTGAAATTTCTCAGATAGTATTTTTTTAATGTATACACCACCTGTGTTAATTGTGGCTTAGTAAATCTGAGGCGTGTGCATTTGATGACGATTCTTGTGCACATTGATATCATCGGCGCCGTTCCCAGATCAAAAATCAAAATCGTGACGTCACAACCAGTTAGCCTTGCGATCTTTTCGTGATGCTCATTTAAAGATATATTAAATCCTGTTTCTTTTTCGACCTCTGATTTTGTCTGCCCAATTATTTATTTTTCTTGTGATAATAAAACTTATGGAATCACGAAAACATCTTTTAAATGTATTTATCTTCGTCATTATAGCGAACCCCTGATTCCACGAATTGCGATCACTCAACAAACAAATGCACCACTGAAAGAAAAACGTATTGCAAATAATTGTGAAGAGATAAATTCAGTGATATTAAATTCATTGATAGTTTCATATTCGGCTTGCGTAATGGAAACATGAATACAAAGGGAAATGTGTATCAGTTAATATTTCTTACTACTATGACACAAACTTCATCCGACACTCCCATGGATTGTGTTGCATTAGTTGATTAAAATATATTATTACTTAACATGTCATCGGCGTCGTATACAGGGAGGTAAGGGGGCCTACACCACCCCTTAGTGGGGCAAATAGTTGAGAAATTATACGTTGAAGTTGGGAAGCCATAACGGCGAGGCGTAAAGAACAATTCACTACTTCCGATGGGAGCGAAAAGAAATAATAAATATTTGCAACTTTGATGCATTTTTAATTTCTGAATCTTTTTTATTGTAATCTTCCTGTTGCGTTTTGAGCAATATTAAATGCGTAAAAACCAGGGCTGTAGTCAGGTAAAAAAAAACGACTCCGGCTTTAAATTAAAAACCATTTCCTTTTAACTTTATTTATATATGCAATCAGAACATTCTAGTTATACTAGAATAATCATAAAACTTAGTCATCATTTTACCAATCAATATAATGAATAGATAAATATGTTTTCAAACAAGGGTTGGTGTCTTAAGATTTTTATTTAAGGCTTCCGAAAAAACTCGAATCCAGAGTCCTGGTAAAATCATTACCAACCCGCTTTTATTTGTATCGAAACATGTTTCTTTTATATATCTCTCATTTTTGTTGTCATAAAAAATATTGTTGGAGGATTTAAAAAAAAATACAACTATAATTTAAACTGATTTACTACACGTTTAAGAAAATTAACCGTTGCATTGTTTCTGACACCCCCTTTCAGCGTGAAAACAAATTTCTAATGAATATAAATCTCAAAAAATCATTTTCTCCAAAATGTCACTAACAAGAATCATAAAGAAGCACTCGTTAAAACAACCCTTTTTTTGCTTACGACGCATCTTTTATAATTTATTTTTATTATTATTATAGCCTTCGTCAATCGAAACATTCAATAATACTTGCAAGCATGATTGAATCAAAATATTTACTACGGCCGTACTATGAAAGTCCGTAGTATTTTAATAAAAAGAGAGTTTGTGCAATTATACTAGAGAAAGCTTTGTGCTCGATTCAATTATTTCGTGTAAATCCTTCAGTTCGTCCCCGCTGTTCATTTTAAGACTGAACATATCAATTATTGCTTGATAAAATATTAATAAACTATTTAAATTTATATCTTTGGACATTATCCAATTTTCCCAAGTCACACCTTTAAATCTAGGAGTAGAACGAATCTTTATAAACTACACAATTTCTCTCGACGTTGTATGCTTACTAGTACTACTATAGCTTGTCGGTTTTCAAAATCCGGCTTGAAAACTCTGGTTTTTTAGGAAAATTCGCGACATTTGAAATCTGGTTTTTACAACATGGTAACTCAAATCGGCTTCAAGTATATTATTATTAAATTAAAAACGTTAAATTTGAATCTTTCAATTTACGTACATACATAATTTGAACGATTCAAATTAAATATTGAAATTCCACCAAGCACCATCAGTCGAAATCTTAAATTAAAAACTTTAATATTGTTATTTAAAACTGCTTTGGTTACAAATAAAATGAGATGAAATATTTAGTTTAGTAGTCAGTATATATCAATGTTTGCGTTGAAAATATTATATTTACATATGTTAATTTTGAATTTATTTTTTCTGACATTTTGATTACGGATCATGTATAAATAAGTCCTCCGGTTAGGATCACTGATTAAAATTTAAGGATTTTTTTTACCAAAAAGTGTATACATATATATATATATATATATATATATATATAAAATAAGCGATGTTTATAAAAAATAACTTTTCGCTATTTGAAATGACTTATCCCTTTTTTGTGAAACTTAGAAAATCGGGCTAATCCGATTTTTAAAAAATATTGGAATTTGGAAATAAGTTTTTTTCAAAAGTTGGTTTTTGTATAAACCCTTCTAAATAACCATTGTGAAAACAAGTTTTGCGAGAGCGTACAACGTGAAAACTACGCCACAGTATTTGTTTCTTAAATTGGTTTACATTAGAACTGCAATTGATTTATGTTTTCGGTTCGAAGTCTTTCAGCCCTGCACCTCCTAATAAATGTTGACAAAACTTTGAAGGTTTCGACCACGACCACTCCTAATGTAGAACATAACATTTCGAACTCATAATGGATTTTACCTTCAGGAGTATTTCCACGTAGTTTTTACCGCCAAAGAATAGAGCCATAAATACTACTAGCTGTAAGCCCGTTGACCTCAACGGGAGGATTTTTGTTGCATTTTTAAGTAGTCAGAAAATTACAAACCTATTTATTGAATAAGCCAGAGATTCTAAAAATAAAATAAATATATCGGGGCATATATCGACAGCCCTGCCCTGAAGTATTTAAATTGTAAATTATTAAATCTTTGGAATAATGTTCAAGTTTGCTAACAATCATTTTTCATAGTAGCATAAATCGATCTCGGCGCATATATCGACAGCCCTGCAGTTTTTAAATTGTAAATTATTAAATTTTTGGAATAATGTTCAAAGTTGCTAACAATCATTTTTCGTAGTATATATTTTATTTAACTAATTTTCAAGTACGCTAACAAAAATATTTCGTAGAAAAAGAAAAAGACCCGAGGACATCAGTACGCACACATTTGTGAATTGTTAAATGTGATTTGTGAAAAGTGATTATTTTATCGACTATTAATATATAGATTTTGGAATTTTTAGAATAATCTAATATATTCTAATTTTTAGAATAATTTAATATCTACTTTTTTTCACTTCAATGGAATGTGAGAAAAAAGTCGGAAAATAAATGGGCAAAGAATTAAATTATATTTATATAAAAAATGCAATTTTCACATGCAAAATATTATAAATTAATTGGACATTTTATCAAAACAAAATTATCAAAATTTTGACTTATTCTCCAAATAGAACTTGTTTTTTAGAATATATATATATAATGATTTTTACTGACGTTATTTTATTACACATACTGAAACTATGCTTTCGCCAACAACTAACTATACCACGTATGTACCTAGATTAAAAACAAATCTTGAAATAATTGCGTCTTATATTTATTTTTTGAAAAACTTATTTCGCTAGTCAATCGGATTTTGTTATTTTGATAGCATTTATTTTCATACGATCAAGATGTAATGTGATTTAAAAAGAAAGTTTTCAAAAAAAAATAATGTTATAAACCAAAAAAAAACGCTCAAGGCTAGATTCGAACCACCAACTTTCAGGATATCAATCGAGCGTTCTACCTCTAGGGTACAGAGGAATAAAGAAATGTTCGTAAAATAAAATATATAATATGCAAGGTTCCAATTTCAAACGAAATTTAATATATAGTTTCTATTTTTATCGCTGCCGATAATTGTGACGTTAGCTCTCATTGTTTGACAGACGTCACAACATTCCATTTTTGAATCTTGAATACAAACAATCGAAGTCAGTATGAAACGCAAATATCGTTCCATTTTCAATTTTTAAAATTTATATACACTATTTTTATCGCTCTGATATTTATGACGTTAGCTCAGTTGATAGAGAGCTCGACTGGTAATCCAGAGTTCTGCGTTCGAGCCTGGGACGCGGATTTTTTTTTCAGTGATTTACGACAACACGAAATGTGCTTCTTCAAATCTCTACACAAATATATATATATTGAGGAGGACCGTCTTTCTTGACGTCATCGAAAAGGCAAAATCGCGACCATATACAAACGAAAAAAGTATGTATTTGGTATGAATAAAAAAATGGTGACAGCGGGGCTGGGGCGGAGGAGGGGGAGGGAAAATCGCGGACAATCATTCAGACGAACGGACATTATCGACTATTAATATATAGACTAGTAATAAACGAATCGCTATCGCTTCGCTTTGTTTTTGGGATTGAATGGGTAGGTGAGAATTTTAATGTCAGACATCCATCCATGTCTTCGGACAGAAATCCATAAATCGATTGAAAAATCAATTTATAAAAATAGTATACTAGAAACATTTACTGTGAAAAATGTATGGTATTGTTAATACGTTCTAGGTTAGTAAATAAGCTAGTCAAATACGTTTTCCAGTATATTCTTGATGACAGCGTGATTCTGAAATGTCCATCTATAAATTTATAATATTCGTAAAATTAAAAAAAGTGATATTTTAATCATATTTATTGTTTCCTTTCGTGTTTCAGCTTCGTCCTACTATCTTTACTCTCATATACAACAATCAGTCGTCGTAGAAAAAAATCCGTTGACCTATTATGCAAAATTATGAATCTACATATGTGATTCACTTTGAGAGCCGGGCATAGTTAATTATAAATCTTAGTTATCTATTTATTCCAAAAAAACATTTCATCTGCTATCGTCGTCTGCGTTCCATTCTCCAGATTGCTTCAGCGGGCAGTTTGGCGCGGCTCAGCCTTCGCGAAGTCAGCTGTTGCCCCATCCATAATCTTGCGATTCTGCAAGCAATTTCGACTATGCGTTTTAACTACAAGTAGAGATGGGATGCGAATGAAATTCAATTTTATGATCCGTATCGATATTAGTTTTAAACACGAATGCTATTTTTATTTGTTCACAATTTTGATTCCGTCATGGATGGTCTTGTATAAAATTTAATATATATATAATGTTAACAAATAGATATTTCGTTGCACAAAAAGTAATGATATTTTATAATTAAATCAAAAAAAATAATTATCATGTATTTTTAACAACAATTGTGTTTACGTAAACCTCTGATAAAATAATTTGATAATTATGTTCGGAATAAATTTCTTCATACAACTGTTGAGATAATTGAAATCTGTTCACCGTTCATAAATCTGTACATGAATTTTATTTTTGTGTTTTGTTCATTAATTATTGAACAGTAAGCTTAGTTCAAAATACAAACTGAATTTCTGACAAAATTGTAGCATACAATTTATTGCTTTGGTGTTTTCAATTGGTTATTGGTAGATTGATATCATCGTCAAAAAATGTACGGCATAATTAAATATTGTATAGTATTGATTATCTGAAACAACCATGTCGCATCATCACTATCGTTATAATATACTACTACTCGATTTCAATCAGCGAAAAAAAACACGCGATTTCTCCACCGCCCGCGCTCCTTCCTCTCTGCGCCTACACTTTGAAACTCGTCGGCCGTGACGCGTAGTGACTGGAACGATTCATGAATGAATACCCCCTCTATCAATCGCCGTCTAACGTAGTCCCCTCTCGCCCCGCGACTTCCTGCGAGGCTTACAAGTCAAGTCATTCGAGTCAGTCTATCAGCGTGCTTGAAATTCGAATGTTCGCGCCCATGTGTTTACCATTTTGAAAACAACTTCAATGTAGTATTCCAAATTTAAAAAAAGTGCAGCGATATATTTTTTTGAATATCGATTATAAATTTTGTGCAGTGACGTCGGTCCGGGCTATTCATTACCGGACGGTGCGTATAATAATTTAATTATTATCATCATTGTGATTTGCATAAGTACTT
This sequence comes from Himalopsyche anomala, assembly GCA_031772345.1. Lineage (NCBI taxonomy): Eukaryota > Metazoa > Arthropoda > Insecta > Trichoptera > Rhyacophilidae > Himalopsyche > Himalopsyche anomala. Next base: position 26,140,760 of record CM062826.1, read on the forward strand.
TGCAATTTTTAAGAATAATTTACTTTGCTGAGGCGGTCGATCTGTTGTGCCGTTTCATTCATTCATTCGGTCGATCGACCGGGTGGAATAATAAAACAGTTCGTTTGACCCCGACAACCGATCATCAATCAGTGCCACGGGAATATATTTTTATTCATTCATCGATTCTTATTCAGATCAACCGAGAATTGACGGTGAGTTTATTTTTTTTATTATTTTTTTGAATAAAATTATTCGTACAATATCGACGACACGTGACTTTTTCGATCGCTGGCATCGGTAACACAATATTTATTTGTTTTTTTTCCGTAAACTAACGCCAATCATCAAATAGTCAACCATATAGGCATTACTATAAAAATGTTTACAATTTTTGTTTACAGTCGAAAATAAGTATCTGAAATGGACAAACACATGTTTATTTTTGATAAAGTTTTGTTCATACGTACCCGCTCGTTACGCCACCGCAGTAGTGTAACTATGTCTGATTATTATAGATTTCTATGATGTATGTGAGCTTATTATTAACCAACACAAGATTGTACGGTATTCTGTAACAAAAATATTTTTTTCTATTTTGCAGAATATTGTTAGAATATAAAACAAAATGTTGTTTACTTTTTTCTGGGTCAAAGAAGTCGCTCGATAACAAACCATGCATGATTTTTTAACCCAAACAAGCCCATCATGAAACAATTGGATACTTCACCGTGTAGTAATATTACTCTACAGTTGTCAATAATTGTCATTGAAACCTATTAAAGAAGTGAAAAAATCTCGTAAGAGTGAAATTGATTGAGATTAGATACAACCAGTGGCGGCCGGTCAATGTGCCATTGAAACAATGCACCCCTTGTATATGCAGGGGCGGTTATATTTCATAAAATAATAATCAAACATAACATTTATACCATTCACTCATTTTAAATTATTCATGTATTTATTGTCTATCTATATATGTAATAATACAAATACAGTTAAGCAATAAACAATTATATACCCACAAATAAGCAATTATTTTTTACGATTAAAAAGTTATTATTGTTTAATTTTTTTATTACTTTCGCTGTTTCAACATTAAAGTTTTCACAACGTCTAAGTCCAGCGAATGTCATATTTATCATATTTGAAGGGTCCTTTAAAAAAATGCCATGAATATGGGATTCTGGAAATGTTCTTATTTCTGGGGACTATAATAAAATAACGGCTTTCTCACATATAATAGTCAAAATACTAAAGATTTTGCTTATTATATGTGAGAAATATTGGCCAGTTAATTTATACGACACTTACTTTTAATTTAATGCAATATATTAAAAGTTGCCAAAATAGTAATGAAAAAAAAAACATAACATGATCGCTTGAGTAAACATCCACTTCCCGTTGGGCGATTGTGGCCAATTTATGATCTAATTTTAGACCTGCTGTACGTAAACCTGTACGCTTTATTAAAAATATTGAAATAATAATTACTGTAAATCTTTTGTATACAAACATCGCACTTCGCGATTAATTCTTGTCTTAAGTATTTTTGCACCACAAAGACTTACTCACAATTCAATCAATGAAATAGGTATATTATAGGACGATTTGGTCTAGTTTATACTATATTATTATGCCCACTTTCCTTTACTGTAGAACCTCGATATAACGGACCTCGAAATAACGAAAATATTAATGTTCAATATAGAAGTCTGGAGTGTCTGTGTCCCGCATATGTGAACAATATGGAATAAGAAAGCAAACTGTTTCAGATATTAAAAAAATAAAGACGATATAAACAAATTTTGATTGAATGCAATGTGAGTGCGAACATTAATCACAAAAATCATATGAAAATGGCTCTGAATACTTTGTTTTAGGTAACGGACTATTGGCACTAACGAACGTCCCCTTACCCGAATTAATTAGTGTGTTATATTGTAGTTCTACTGTATTTATTTAGCTCCCGAGAGGAACACGCTACGCCAAAGCTGGAGTGGCGTAGCACCTTCGTGAGATAAGTAAAATCCATACGAGATCTAATTTCATTATTAAAGAAATTTCGTCATATTCTGAGTTGATATTGCAAGTGACATAATGCACCGTATCTGTGATGATGAATTTTGTGACCTAACTGGTAAAGCATCAGGCTGACATAGCCAAACTAATGGAAAATAAATTATCAGTTTTGTTGTCAGATTTAAGAAAACAATTAATATACATACATGATGATGTTTTCAGCCATATTTCCATTATTATATTCCTTGCACTTTGGCTAATATTCTTTTATTAAAAAATAAAACATTTATATTTTGTACTGATTATCGAAACGATATGGAACTTCTTAGTACAGCAAATGTGTTTCATTTTAAATATAATGCCTTTATACCATGAATTGAAAGTAAACACCTTTATATTGAATATTATTTTATATTGCTGGAATGAAACTATTACCAGGCGACCTCTGCAAAATCGTAGCCAGATTCTTAACCTTTCCTTTAGCAAGTTCCAATTTCATAATATCAATGACTTCGTATGCTTAGGTATATGTTCATGCTTGTTTTAGCATTTTGGAAGTGTCGTGTAAGACAAGTTGACATTTTTCGTCCATCTTAAGTGTAGAATATATTTGAATATCTATAAATTGTCATACTATCTTCCATTACTTGTTTGTTTTACGTTCTCTATCTACATCGAAGGATATCCCCATAAATATATTTTTAGCTCTGTAAAATATAGAGAAGTTACTATTTTTCACGCATCTTTTGGAAATTCTTGTTTACATACTAAGCCTCGTGCAATCCACTGCTTTACTTCATATTCAGTGGCGGTTCCTGACCTGAACTCTTGGGTGGGCTAGAGAAAAGCATATTTCCACTTCACTTTATACATTAATCTACAAGCAAATTAACAAATATTACGATACTACTGCAATGCATACATTTTTATATAATAAAATCAATGCTAATGTAACTAAGAAATAATAGAATAATAACACGGAATCCTTAAATTCGTCTCTTTCAAAGTGAAATAACAAGTACCTACTAAAAGCAGTATAGAACTGTCACTTGCTGTCACTGAAAGTCAATACCTGTCACTTTCATACAATACAACGATATTGGTTTTGTGTTTCAATGCATAAGTATGCGTAATGGGCTGAATCAGATCAGCCCCCAACGATCAACAGAAACTTGACAGATTGAAACACTATCCTTTGTATTTGATGACGTTTCCGTACATACAAATACAAAAAAAATCTAATCGTGCTTGATTGCGCCCCAGTGTAAAGAAATATGTCATGATATTGTCTGTGGTTACGGACTTAACGGGCGCTAGCCCCTGAGTGGTGTTGCCAGTGACGTAACGTTCCTGTTCCCTGTGAAGTATTTATAGGGTTATTGTTTTTTTATGCCTACTCAGTTTAAAATTGTAATACAAAACACAATCGAGAATATGATTGTAGGTAGACGTAACATTGTCTTATATTGACAGAGGAAAATTAAAACAAAGATATTATATTCATTTGGGAAAGGTAAGTTACGCTTATAAATGTATTTATTTTGTTCAGCGGCCGAATTGCTGTTGATTTTTATTCAGCCATCTAATGTTTTGGGTGGAAAATGCAGGTCGGGCTTAGCCCACCTAGCCCAGTACCTAGAACCGCCACTGTTCATATTGACTATTCAATTCTAACATTGGGTCATATGCAGGGTCGGATTTAGATGAGTACATCTGAGGCCTTAGGATATTTCACATGTGAGGCACCCAAACCTAAATATTAGGATTCAGTGGCGGCCGGACACTGTGGCATTGGATCAATGCACCCGTTGTATATGACGGGGCGGTTATATTTTATGAAATAATATTCAAACATAACATTTATACCGTTCACTCATTTTAAATTCTTCATGTATTTATTGTCTAAAATAAAATAAAACAAAATATTTTAAAATATTTATTATAGACAATAAATATATGAAGAATATAGAAAGAAGATCCAATGCCACATTGACCGGCCGCCACTGTTAGGATTAGAGGAAAACGGAATGGAAGTATTAATTGAAACAATAGAAAAGTCGCATAAACTATAATAGTAACTATATATACAAATCGGCTGGAAAAACAATATACATCTCGGCTGTAGGCCACCAGGATGTTAAGGCCCTAGTCTTCAGCCTTATGAGCATATGGGTAAATACGGCCCCGGTCATATGTCTTTAAGCTGACATCACATTTCGTCATCTTTTCGGTTAGTAGTAATTAGGGAAGGCTTCTTAGTTATTTGATTTGTTCATATCATCCGGCCGGAAATCAAACCTGGGATCCGGGGCTCGTTTGTAAAGGCGCCGCTCGGTCACTGCACAACGGGCCGTCCTCATCGCAGAGGAAGTGTTATGTTTTAGGAGTGCTTATCGGCGGAAGTAAAACAGTAATATAATAGCGATGCGGTCTCCGTTTTCACAGGCAATTACTCATGTCCAGTGTTGCCAATGTAAACGTTCCCTCCGTGATAGTATTTATCCGATTACGTAATTTAAAACTTTTGTTTTTTTTTTCTTGGTAAAAAAATGTCACTTCCATTTAAAACGGGCATCAAAAGCGAACGCCTTACTGACGACGGCAATGTGATAAACAGGGTTTGTAAAAGACCCTTGGCTGTAAGAATGTACTGTTTATTTTTTTACTGATTCATCAAACCCTCATTCTATTATTAACCGTAGTTTCAATTGAGATGACTTAATAATGAAAGAAATATTGTACTAAACTGTTAATAACATAATATGCGGTTTTCTTAATTTTGATAATCTTCTATGCATGTGTAAAATAGTTGGGCTTTAGTTATTGCCGATACTTATCGTATGTATATAATTATAGCTTAGAAATCTTAGTAACTCTAGAATTGAAAAAGCATTAATATGTGACATTGGTATTCTTAAAATCTTTTGGAATTTGGTGACGTCATATAATCGTGGCTCGCAGCTGTCAGAGTCGAAGAATTTCTATGCAAATTTGATGCTTTTACAACGGGAAGTTGGCAACACTAGTATTTTGTTTACGCCAAGAGCGCATATCCGATTTGCCAATAGAGTCGCGGTGGCCCGTTATTTTGTTGTTCTACATAAAGTCAAATGCGACACCTAGCATATCGTTTCCTTTGGTAGTGTGTCAAAGCGTATTCAAAGTGTCAAGCCTACTCTGCTGTAGATGCAACTTTATTGCCTTTCTTTAAAACTTTTAATTGTATTCTCCGCATCGGTCTCTCAAAGGTTAATCCACTGACTTTTAATTTCTGCACCGTTTTATCATGAAATGGAGTTTTTCGTTTCGTTGTAATATCATGGCTGGCAGTCAATTGCGCCACACGTTTCCACATGTTTCGGTTATGTGCTCGATTCCGCGCTGCATTTTTTGAGCACCGTTTCACTTATAACATAGTATTGCATCTACCCGGAGAGCGGAGACCAAACTTAATGTCAGCTCACTTTTCTTAATTCTGGCGACATTAACATTCAAAATATTTTTTTCTTTGAATATCCAGTAATATAAAGCATTCGTCATTGGCGGGCGTGGAATTTAGAGGCAACCGCCTTGGGTCCCGTACTCTTGACTTCCGATTGAATGACCATCCACTGGCATATTTTCTAGATCCGCCAGTGTCATTCGTCCACTTGTCCTACTCCCAGATTTATATTAATTACGTATCCTACTTCACCTTTATTCTCTCACGATCTTATTGCTCATTAAAACAGTTACAACGTTTAGATATTTCCTTTTAGATACACACTGAACATATAACGTACTTATAATATCCAATTATAAAGCTACCATCAAGCATACAAAAATGACTTTTTATTTCAAACTAATATCTTCATCTTCCACGGCATACCAGCTTACTTTAATTCTAACAAATCTATTATTTTTATTCTATCAAATATGATAGTTTTTTAAGGTATTAGAGACGTCATTATCCCACCGGTTAAAAGATTGCACTGAATTCCCTATTTACACGGTAGATATAAAATATTTATAAAGAATGCAGTCTCGCGATTCTCGCCCCTTTTTAACCCCTTCCGCATACCCCTCTGCGCATAGTACTGAGTAGTAAGCACACGCGAGGGATGTAGGAAATCCCAAATTTCTGTCACGCATTGTAAAATGAAGATTTTTTCGCTTTTTTTTGGACCGTGTTATTTCAAAACCGTGTAAAAAGGGAGTTCAGTGTACTTCGATATTTCTCTTTATGAAGAGAAATAAACATAGTTTTATAAATGTAACCGCACCCCTTTGTAGATTATCCTGGAACGCTTATCGTGTGGATTAATGAAAATAAATAAAACAATAGTTAAGTCGGTATTACTGGACGAATTCCCCATGATTGCAATCTTATCCGCCACAGACGTATCCCGTCGCGCAATAATGACTTGGCCGTCTTCGTGCGTCCTCCCGTGTACTGGTGTACTGGTGTACTGGCGTACTCGCCTCAATTGAACACATCCGAAACGATTAATCCGTCTCACAATAATTAACAGGGCCTGCTATTTGAGTTATTTCGCCGCATGTTGTGTAAAAGATAATAATATTAAATTAACGACGCATGGGAACGAGCATGGCGGGCGGCGGCCGGATGTTGTGTGTACCATTTTTTGATATCACCATTCTCGATCTTCGTTTCGGAGGCGATCGATCGATCTTTGTCGATCTCACGGAAGACAGGTTTAGTGCTTTTTTTGTTTTTTTTTTTGTTTAATCTCATGGCTGTGTATTTAGTAAGGAATCTATCACAGTGCTAAGGACACAGTTCTTGATCACCTCGCTGTAATCTACCGATAGGGCCGGGATGTGTTTTGATTTTGAATCGAGATTGTAGTTTTAACTGTTTCTAATGTGTCTCAAACGGCCATTTGGATCAAATACATTCGCCTTATATATCACGGTTATATTATACCACAAAAACGTCGCGTAATGCAAATTCTCATATAAAGGTTTCATAGTTAATTATATCCTCTGTTTTTAATAAGAGTAAAAAAGTTTGCATCACCGGAGAACTTAAATATTTTGATATGTAACCTTCATAAACTCCATAATTAGAGATTATCTGGTAAGGAGCAAAGTGAAATAATTTCTTGAATTTTAAACATATTTGCATCATAATACACACATTATTTATGTAAATAAGATTTCGAGAAGTTCTTTTTCGATTTCAAATTTAAATCATCTCCGTAATGTACCTTAAACATAACAAAGATTGAATTAATTCAATAAGAAATAAGTAAAACGATCGATCAATGCAAAGATCTTTTTTCTATTGAAATGTAATGAAAAATTATTCTCAAAACACATCAATCAAATTCAAATTTATTGTTTCTGGGAATCGTATTAGAACAAATTATTCTCCTATAAAAATAGTAATTCTTCTTTTTAGTGGACCGTGTTGAATCATGAGCTATACAATCCCTTTAAGATCATTCGTTGGTAATCTATTTTATGGTACCATTTACGAGGTTGAATAAAATAAAATGCAAACATGTATTTTTAACGTAAATGAACTCTGCTCGTAAAATTGTTGTTTACAATAATTTCTATTGAAACCAGTTGTCTCGACTCTCGAGCAATTAGATATCAACGATATAATGCAAACTATGTAAGGTTGTTTGCATTCGCTTAACTTATCATAACTACAATACTCGGTGTATTCAATTTTACCTCCATGCATGGCTGCGATGAGAGGTCACCGCGAATAAGCACTCTGTGAACTCTCCGCACGATCGTTACGCATCTGACGCTACAATTACATTCCTCGGCCGCCTTTGAGGCCGTTCCACGGCGAAACAATGGAGTCCTCGGTTCACCGGCTGCGCATCTTGCACGGAATTTTAACTCACGAATCTCTTTCTTACCATTAAGCGTAACCTGCCGCACTTTTGTAGTCTTCATAGCCATCATCAACAGTTAAAAAACCATCTGACGATTGTATACTTTTTACATATGGCTTATACAAAAACCGACTTTTGACAAAAAAAAAACAGTAAAAGTTTACGTTAAAACCACGTATCAAGTGTTTTTTTCGTTTTCTGTATATGTATCTACAATAGAAACATGGATGTACACGTATGATGTTTTTACAGCGACTTTAACCAACATAAAAGTGGTGAAGATAGAGAGCCACTTGCTAACCACTGAATGTGGTCCTATAATGACAATAGCATTGAAAATATCGTTGAGTTTATTTCATGCGATATAAAATATAAAAATACCTAGCGCATTGCTAATTGTAATCTAATATTTTGTTTCAAATAATTGTGATAGCTTTTTTTCCTCATCACCCTTTAGGAGTGAGGTTGAGTGACTAGCTTACAACGGGTTCACGTAATAAAAAAATATATTTAGATGCTTCATCCATAGTCCTTTATATTAGAATCATAAAATAACTACCCTCCGTTTACATAATTTGTTTCATTGAATAAAACAGGGCTGTGGAGTCGGAGTCTGGTAACTGGAGTCGTGTTCGAAAAAAAACGAATAACTTCGAATACTTCTAAGTAAAATGTGCATTTAAATTACTAGTGTCAAAAGTGGCGCCACTGCTAGCTACTAAGCCTAAAAACTGATTAAAGTCGTGTTTTAAGCTATGGTCGGAGGCGTAGTCGTCTTATTTCTTCGCGACTTCATAGCCCTGGAATAAGCTTATATAATACAAAACCAAACCGATTCGCCAAATAAGAAGAAGCATCGCCAACTGTAGCAATGGTACTGAAAAAATGCATCCGTATTTTTCGACACTCACGGTTTTATTTATTTTTTTGTTTCCAACATTATTTCGTTTTGCAAAGCGCTACAAATTCTCACTGTAATAAACAATTATAACTGTCTAACAAAAGATATTTGGAAACAATAATTATTTATTACAATTCCTAGTTGTATGCAATAATTTGATTTTAATTCGAGCCAACATCATTACAAAATGTGCACCAATTATTTTATTCATTCATTCATTGTTCATTCATTAGGCACATCCGTTGTTTGAATGAACGCAACGATGCACTGTTAAAATTGCTAACCTACGCTTTTTTGATGCATTTTATATGCAATCGGGAGGCGAAAAAAAAATATTACACATAGTCTGACGACACAGCGCCTAGTAACTACAGTATAATGTACGATAGTAACAAAAATATACAGTTTGTATTTGATTCAAACACCGCATTTTCCGATTCAGTATAATTAATTGTAATTTGTTTTAAATACGCATATTGAGTAAATTACGTATTATTGATCAACCATCAATTTGAGAGCGGACTCACTAACCCCCTACTTCCAAAATAATCAAAAAATGCGATCTAACTGGCTTAGAAATGTACTGTTGATGCTCCAGGGGAGGGGATGTTAGCGGATTACTACTTAGCGGATGATCGCTGATGACCATCCATAGGATGTATTCGGGTAACTGGGATATAACCTCGGAGGAAGAAAGGAGACTTTTGGAGAACAGATATGTGGTTAATACATTTAATAAAATTAAATAGAAAATGTTTCGTTCTGCGATGTAGAAGTTCAACATGTAGAAGTTACTCGACAAAATGAAATGCAGAGGAAGGCTTCTTTACCATCCTTCAAATCTGATTGGAACAAACTTAAAAACAATAAAATTGGACGTTTTAATATCAAAGACCTATGAATTAGCTGTCTCGCACAATAGATACGATATATAATATTATTCGACATGTTCCTACGCATGCGTCAAATTTTTTGACTGAAGAGAGACAAAGTTTTGAAATTTAATAGCAGACCGCAAGTAATATATTATTTCTAGATGCAGGCCATTTATTACAACGAAAAATAAATCTCAGCGATGAAAAAATTTCGATTCTCTATCTAATTAACAACAATTCAATGAGACAAATAGGCGACAAATAAATTCGCATCGTATAGTAGTGTGCCAAACTTTTTTACTTTACGGCACACTGATGAATGGGACTAGTACCGCGGCACACCAAACAAAAATGCTTTGAATAAGGAAATGTATATTTTAAAAGGAAAATGTGTCGTGTTGACCACGATGTTAACACGTTACTGTTTAACATGCAATTATAGTTTGTCAATCGGGTGTACATAAATCAAAAAGAGATCCGTTATTCAAAAAACTAGATACTTCTGTGCTTAAAATTCAAAACAATAATTAATAATGACCATATTGTAACACCCGTTTTAAAATCCAAACTGTTTTTTTTGTAATGGTATAAATCAAATACGATATTTTCTTTATTGGTATTGCATGCTACACGTATATTAAATTAATATTTGCTTTGACGCTGTGAACGGCGTGAGCATATACATATATACCCTCGTATCTAAACGACATCCGTCCATTATCTCAGACTTACGACGTGTCTCCAATCTTCCTTCAAACAATGGTCGAAAATAAATATACATAATTATCACGAGTAGCAAACTAGCAACTAGCACCCAACTGTTAGATGTAGCATGAATAACTCAATTGATTTATTACGGTAAGGGAAACGTGTCAATTGATTTTGCTTTCTTGATGATACGTACTTTCAAAATAACCTACATAGCCTCCCTGCGTCCTCTAAAAAGAGAAACCCCTAACCTGAATTTTGTGAGTGAAGAATTAGAATCAATATTTACTTTATCATTATATAACCTCACGGTAGTAAGTCAGAAGATGCTTATCAAAGAGGCGAAACACGTGTCACAATTCGTAACACCATCAATGGAATAACAATTTGATTTTATACCTAAAGCACACTTATAAATCGCAGTTGTATTGGCTGATTGACTTTAACGTTGCATATTTATATTACCATATTCTTCGACTTCGACGGTAGATTGGTTCATAAAATGCATTATAATTCGAAACCGTGTAAATAGAGAATAAAATTTACATTCAATTTATTTGTAATATTTGATAATGTATTTAAACACAATGTTATATCCCGTTAAAAATTAGAATCAATTTGTGTATATGTTATAAATAAGTAGTCTTCCGATAGAGTTAGTCTGAAGATGCGACTCGAAACTCGTGTCACGATTAAAAACACAACCGATGAAATAACATTTTTTTTTTTTGGATATCAAATTTATGGAGCTTCAAGGTACCAGGACGCGCCAGCGTCAAGGTTCTTCCAGTCTCCTTCATCGATAAAGATTTTGAAAAATTGTAAATTGCATCCCCTTACCGTCGTTCGCAGACGGAAGGGCGCGATCACTACAGAGATAAGAAGTTCACGGGAACTCCATATGCATTATTTTGCAAATCACATTCCATATGCTTCCTCCATACTATATCCGTACATGTACACACACATGCGGATACATACATACACACATACAGTATACAAATTGTTTTTAAACAAAGAGAGTCATTTTCGTGATGCTAAGTTCGTTCTAAAATTGACAATTTTATGAAATAACATAGTTGTCAATTTGAATTTTATATTCAAAGAATTTCCCAAAGTTACCGCATCACCATCGAAAATAACAATCGACGTCTCGTCATCCCTCGGGTATGTTTTCGTCTACCAGAACCACCAAAGGCGACAAATAAGTATTTGGTAAACACAAAAGCTACTTGAAATGTCGTCGCTATAGTTTCACGTTCCATGATTAACTATGAACAAATCAGTTAGATCATATTGGACACCTTGTCTCACACCTTCTTATGGGACATTCGTAGTATGGCAGTCGGCGTCGGCGCTTTGTTAAAAATATAATATGGCGTGACGTAATTAATTCTAAATATCCGCCATTGCTTATAAATATGCATATTTAATTAAGTATGTCCCATTTGCATACAATGGGGATGATTCAGTGTTGGCACATAGTTAAAAAAAGTAATTGACTCCGTTCCTCGTAAATGGAAAGTGATTGTGTGCACGTACGATAATTGATGTGAGTATAATGGATGCAAATACTACAACTGGATCGACGAAGTTAATTTAGACTTCGGCCAGGAAATGCATATGTATATCATACTTATGTTATACGCACAGGTACTACGAAACCATTTAAAAGTTAATATACTAACGACAATTCATTTAAAGGATTGATTAGCACACCAAATTCATTAATATAAAGACGAATTTCATAAATCATGTTTTATAAAACTGAATCCTTGTCGAATTTCCACTAGACAATGTTGCTTAACGCTTATTTATAAATAACTTAAATTAAAAAATACAATTGCATATTTTTTCTCCTTGCATCCTTCCATTTCATCCCAGCATGCCGTATCGTCACTGAGTACGTCCTACGGTGGGATCCGTTCAGTTGGTGGCAGGTAAAATTCAGGATCTCTGAAAGCTTCCGTAGCACATATCCAGGTCAGGTCCTTCGTCGCTTCTTCATTTTGGAGGTAGTAAAAGGCTGATCAATCCGTTGTCTCATATCCGTGTTCCTGACAAGGGCAAACCACCGCACCCCTAATATTCGCCGCTGGCGTCTATTTTCAAAGTACAGTATGCCGTTTCTTTGTGCTTTTGTAAAGGACCCATGACTTGCAATCGTAAAATCGCACTGAAATGGTGCACGCGTTGAACAGCAGGCTTTCTTTAATTACTGCAATTTTCTGTAAATATATCTTAATTTACAATAATATAGACCAGACACCAATATAAAAACGTATATATATAACTATCCTTGTACGACACCTTAAATAATTTCGTGTTAATATTTATTTATAAAATTAAACCTTCATTGAGTCAGGCTGAATTTACTCATCAAACTATAATAAATTACAATAGCACAATAATTACTACATTTAAAGAGAATCGGTTTTGTATTATCTAAATTATTTGGTAGTCATTATTATAAACTTTGCCGTTCTGCGTATTGCTGAACGTCGTTACAAGGAAATGATTTCAACGTATATAAATTTCACAGAAAGCTGAATAATATAGGGGCCCTTAGAACTGTTCAAATATACAGCGCCGTTGTTAGACCCCTGTTTTAAATAATTAATTAAGGAAATGATGCTATCCTCATTATAATGTGTCTCTATCGACCTTTGTTTTGCATGTTTCAATACGATTTGCATATTATAGTATTCGGTGTCAAGTAATGTCGCGTTGGGTCACATCCTGAGAATGACAAACGATCGACTAGTATAATAACGTATCGTACCTGGGCTACTCATTCATATAAATTTAGCATATAGCCGGAAGTAGACAAGGTGACCAATCATACAGGTAGGTAATAAAAATATTTTACACATATTACGCATATTTTTGTTCGTAAATTCAATTTGATTTAAATATTTCGGCTTAAACCGCTAAACCGCTTAACCAGTTTCCCTTAATTCAATAAAAAACGGTTAATATTTTTCACTGATTCACTGATAATTGCCTGCCTTAGTGGATTGGGTTGACAGATTTACATAATTTTGAACAATGTTAAAGTTTTTTTTTAATAAATACACTCAACTCTTTTTTACACGGTAGAAATGTTCCACAAAAAACTATTTTGAAAAATTAATAGAATACATATAAAAATTAAAGATTGGTTCGCTGAATTAAAAAACTCGTATTATTTTTTAAAAAACGAACAACGTTGTAGTAAACAAAATCGCGTAAAAGGGGTAATAATAAATACACAATAAATAAATTACACAAAACATTATTAATAATATGTATTTTAATTTTTAAAAACTAGTACTATTCATCGCTAATTAATTATATACGGAGACTTTTATTAGGGACTGAACATATATCGCTTTCATCGCTAGAAAATTCTAACACGTCGAATGTGTTAGGATCTAATGAAGCCGTTTGTTTGTTAGTACTGTCTTGTGTTGTTGAATTTCTTGGTATTAGGAAAACAGTTGCCCCCTTCTGTGTTATTTGTTTCTAGGATTTGTGTAAGAACAATTAATTCGAGTAAAAATATAGTATTCGTTCTTTTTATAACATTATTTTATTTAGTTATAACGTTTGGCTAACTCCTTAGGTTTTAAAAGCGGTAATAAAGTACGGGATGCTGATGGCATCCTCTGGGAATATCCGGAGATCGACAATGAAAGCGAAGTAATACAAGCCACAACGATTCGTTGTGAGCATGGACGGATTGAATAGCATTGAATAACTATGTTGATTGTAATGTGGACTGTTTGTTATGTAGACCGGGTGAAGTAGAAGAAAAGTCAGTATATGTTTATTAACAAACTATTTTTTCGAGCGTTGTGCGACTGTTATTAAAATTTTATAAATTATTTTGTAATTTAATCAACATAATACAAAATATTATCTCAATATACTATCAATCGTCATTAGGTTATGTTCACTGTCATTATATTGTAAATTTTAATGACAATGTTTATTGTTTATTTAAGAAAATCGCAATTTCATTCATTAATTGTACATTTCGAACAACTGTCATTTATATTAATTTATTGTTTAAAAAATCGCATTATTAACCCTGTCATTTCGATTGCTTATTGTCTTTTTTTGATGAATGGATCATTTTAAATTCTTGAATGTTTTCGTGGCCCATTCATTAATGTGTATGGAGTCGTTATAAAATAATTATTGTCTTATGTCATAGAACCTATGACATTATTGCGTTCGTGTGTGCGTTATTTACGCCACCGCTCGATTCTTGAATGGAGCGTCTCGTTGAATTAATTTTTGTCATTTGGGGTCCGCAGAGCCGCCCGGTCAATAGGTTTCACCTTTTGGCTAATTTTGGCGTTCCGACCTTGGACGTTCATTCAAAACGAGTTACTAGATAGATGCCCAGCGCGAGTCTTCTGCAAGCACGCGAATAATGCTCACAATTTTATTTTACGACTGAGGTCAAAAGACGAAGGATGTTATTTACCATTATTGAATTACATACATTGAAATACAAAAAAGTATGCTGCTTTGTAGTTTTTTTAAATATTGGTTTGTAAATTAACTTACAGATTAATTTAAAATCTAATAATGTAAATTAATGATAGTTCAATTTACTTTGATCGTTAAAAAAACAAATTGTACATCTGCCAGTGGAGTGTGTGGTATTTTTCCATGCATTTGTTACTAAGTAAAGTAATTGAACAATTGTCTTCTCAGTACTAGGGTATCCAATTTCAGACCCGTTTTTTGATACCGAGATTTCGAGATCTGGGCTTTGGGATTCCGGGATTGATCACTGGTGAAAAAAGAATCGAATTAAGAGATTCCAAATAATTGTTAACACCTTTTTTTAGCTCAATGACTTAAAAAAAGTTGCGAATCGACAGATTCTACAATTATTAGGAAGTGTGAGACCTTTTTTTTTTTAAAAAATCCATCTGAAAAAGTTGCGAATCCACACTTTCCACAGTCGTTTAAGAATGTGAGACATTTTTTTGGCTCCTTTAGATTTTTACGTGCTGTAGTGAATCTCGAAATCCCGGGAAACACAACAACCAATTTTTCGATCTCGGGTCCCGAGATTGGATGCCCTACCCAGTACTACATACAATGAATGTAGTCAATTTAATAGTACGTAGTTAACTTACTTATCTAATAACACTTGCCTGACTTGGCTGGTGCCCAAGTTTTGCGGAATGGAGTGAAGTTTCACCTCAGGCGTTTTGCCAGTCGAGCAGTTCTGGTTTATATGATAATCATTCTGCATTACTTACATGAAGATTGTCAATTTACACTCCGCTGCAGTATTGTTTTGCTAATTATGTGGAAACATGGTTTTAGTTTTGAAATATTATTCACCGTACATTCAATGTAAGCAAGTAAGTTCAACAATCGCTTAAACACGCCCTCTCAACTATTATTGTTCATTTTATTATATATATATGAAAAGTTCAGTATCATAATTCACATAATCCAAATACATATTGAGGTTTGATAAAATCGGAATAAAACCACAGTAGCACAGTTTTTCGTATTTATAAAAAAAAATATAAACTATTATGAAAATGAAAATCGCATGTGAAAAGTAGCACTTTCTTATGATGCGAAATATACTCTAACACCATAATAAATTACTAATTGTTAACCTATTTGTAATAAATCACATTATATCATAGGTTCCCAACCTTTTTCGGGTGGCGACCTCTTTTTATAAAAGCCATGTGACTAGCGTCCCCCACCGAGGAATTTGAAATCCTCGATTTACTTTTTACCCGGATTGTCTCCGAAGCTCCTTTTTTTCTTTAGCTCATATTTTTATACAATTTTCTGTTAATTAAACATTGTACACTGAATGCTCACTTCTTCTTTCTCAACAAAATTTCACAGATTAAATTTCTCATTTATCTCATTTAATTGTTTTTGTTTGTCAGAAAACAAAACTTTATAAAACAATTAATGTAAGTTTAACTTTGATACGGTGTCAGCTTTAATTTAATATCGTCCATTTCGTCATAGATAAATCGTAATATTCGCAAACATGTAGACATATTTATTCATCGGCGGTTTTATGCATGCTATATAAGTAACATTCTTACAATTTAATATAATACCAAGGCTTTTAATTACCTTGGTAATTTATCTTGCCTCCTGGCAAATTACTCCTGATCTTAAGTTGTAACATTGTTTGAGGAAGGTATTGAACCTAAAAATCCTTTCTCTCCGTGTGGCAGAAGTTTTCACTTCGAGTCCGGAACTTTTCTCCGTGCTTAAAGCAAACAAGAAGTTATTCTCTTACCAGAAACTTCACAAACTATTGCTCCAGAAACTTTTTCGACAACAATAATTTCTCATCAACCGACAACTCTTTGTCTTTTTATTTTATAGTTAGACGTTCATTGTATATTATTATAACTTAACAATTCATTGTGAGTGATATACACGAAAACATATATTTTTAAAATAATGAAATGCATTATTTGAATTGCGATTGCTGATGATTTTTGTTTATTTTGCATACAATAGGCAAAAAATCGAGTAAATGCTACTAACCATCCGTGATAGGTAAATACCTTAAGTAAACGTACCTTCTCATATTATGTCAGACTCTATTGTAAGTTGTAACCAACGATAAATTATCGATTGAAGTGATATTTTGATAAAATAGTCACATATATATTCATATTCATTACGATCATTCCCTACCTAAAGTATTTGGCCAACACACGATTCATCAAAGATTCTCTGATCCACGCCAATATCCTCGCTTCTTCTCAAGTCTGACCAGTTCCATGTAGTTTCTCCGATTTAATACTACAGATGAACACCAGCGGCCTCTCGCGGCGACGATCCATCTGGACAGCCTAGGTCCAGACTCCCTTGAGGCACTCGCTACACGTGTCCAAAACAGGTCCATTGTCGCTTTTTTATTTCAGCTAGGTCTTATCTCCGAGTTCCCGACAAAGTCAACCCACCTCAAGCCCTAGTATTCGCCGCAACCATTTGTTTTTAAAGAACATTGTACAGTTAAGCTGTGTCTTCGTAAGGTGACATGACTCGCAACTGTAAAGTAACCCTGTCGATTAATAACCTCCTCTTATTTTTATACGACTATCTTTTTTTATTCCCCGTCTCCTTCAGTGTTAATTGCACATACCGATATCGTTAAATCATACAAATATATTCGACAAGGTATATCTTACACTGTCATATCTTAATTCGTATTGTGTGTTTTACCTTTGACCAATTTCATATTGGACGAGCAAGGCCACATAGAGTCAACTTCCTGCTCAGCAACACGTTAATTTATGACTACGTCTGATGAATGATTTGTGGGAAAATTAACAATAATAAAATGATATTTATGTTATGGTTCTTGTATTTACTACGGTTACGTTATATACGCTGTACGAAGGTTTGTTTTAAAGCTTGTCACAGTATTTTATACTTCCGTGAGAACCGGAATACGCCGCCACGTTTTCGTTCCACTTCTCAATATAAAACAATACGTGCAGATACTGCAGATGTTTTGTTAGGAATGCTTTGTATTACGTAACGTATCCAGCTATTTATTGGCGTTGATTAAATCGGTATGCGCTTTCATGTTACTGGAAACGAGTCGCCGAAGCTTGGTTCATTCGAGAGGTGACATGTGTAATTATACATCGCATTCAAATAGTGAGTTTCTTTTACTAAATTACTTTTTTTCGTAGTTTTCATTATTTTTACTATTACTACTTAGAAAAATATAAAAAAAATTTTTTTTATGCGGATCAATCTGGGAAGAATGTTACTTAATATTTCAAGAAGTATTTTGTGTAAATAAAACTGATTCATTATTACAATAACTATATTTATGTGTTAGTTGTCTCAAATCGAGCGTATTTGAAACAAGTGACATTTTAGGGGCTCAAAAGACAATCGGCCCAACCCACATTTTACTCTTTTTGAGTTTTACTAATATTTGAATTATCCAATAACCAGTTTATATATAGAAAATAGCCCAAGACAACAATCCACTTGCATCACGTGTTACACTGGCCCATGGGCTGTTGTTTAATAAATGACCTTTATCGGTTTGGTCATTCGTATGATTGATGGGCTTGACAGATCTCTCAACACCTTGCAATCAATTTCGAAGTGTGTAATTTTTTAATATATGTATATAGCCTTTTGTAATTCGATATTTTTTTTGTTTTTTAATGTTCGAAAAATATGCTAAAATTGAATTTACTCAAAACTCTGATATTGGGCTTAGGACGTTTGTCTTAAGAGCCCCTCATTTTCAAAAAATAAATTATGATGTTTTCAGCGAAATTATTTAAGCTTTCGATGATTATTATACCGTTCGTTGATTACTAATTCAAACATTATCATGATTTTGTTCGACATACTTAAATAACCAGTGGAATCACGCCTAACACTCATGGAGCTCAATAAATTCGGGAAGTAATTTTTGGAAAATTGTTAATCTCAAACAATTGTTTATAAACCAAACTACGAAAACAACAGTCACTTCAACGCCTTTCTTCTAAGTATTTAAAGTATAATACATTTGATAACTCGTCTGCGATGTTGCATATGGGGTTCTTTATGTCACGTTCCTGATTCCTGAAACATCGGCCTTTGTCAACCTAGCGGGATAGTGACGAAACTAAATTAATAAAATAAACCGTATAGCACAGGTGTCGTGGCGTGTTGCACCATGAGCTTCTCCCGTTCCGCCTTTGGGTAACACTGTCAACACTCGCTTCCGTTCTTTTGTTTGATTTCGTCATGTTTGCTCCAACTGTTGCCAACCTTGTTGATGTTAGAAAAAAGGAGAAACCCGAAAGTTTGTTCGAAAGACCTATATTTGAACTAAAAAATAAACTTGTCAACCCTTTACAAAAGTTTTCTCCCTGCTACCTGACAGACTCCGTTATTATATATAAAAAAACATTGCTTTATATCTTATGTGTAAATAAATGAGAGATATTTATATTTTTTAGAAGTTTGGTGATATTATAGTAATGAATTGATTCTCTGAAACACGATTAGTAGACGAAACATAATATTTTTTATTGTGTAAATGAGCGCATTTTTTTTTGGTTCGTATTTTGACACTGTGAAAAATATTACGTACATTATCAACACAAGAATATAAAGAGCTTGAAGCGCGGTATAAGATTACTGATTGTTAGTTAGGATTACTACATCGCTTACCCGATACGTTTTTCAACAAAGTTACATTAACATCCTGAGCTGCGTCAAACAATTGTCTCCAGATGTATCCGAAACAGCCATCCTTTTGAGCATCTCAACTTGACGACAGTCATTCAAATCTCCGAAAAAAAAAAGCGAATCTTCTGCTTGAGTATACTGCATTGCAGTCTTCGTACATATTGAAGAGCTAAGCAGTATATTTTCTCATCCGATTGACAAGTCCATAGAGACTGACAAATATATGTAGATATTTACATAAAAAATAGTTGTCACGCAATGTTCGGGTGCCGTGGGTTGACCATCAGCGTACGTGGTTTACCATTTTACTGTTTGGTTTGGGAATTTGGTGCGCGGTGTACAAACAGCAACGCGAGACTTTCCTTGTTGACTCTGCGAGTAAACTGTTTGAAAGAATGCATAGTTTTATTTTCCTGCCTTTTTTTTTAAATCGGTAATGAAAACAAAATAAATCCTACGCAACTGGTATGGATAGATCAGTATTTGATATGTGCTAAGGAGTTTCTGAAAATTTTGAGTTTACTGATCCGATAAGATGTTACTAATTGGCAGAATTTTTCATATGTTTCACCCACATTTTTCCGTTTTTTTTATGTATACCATTTCAACACGGTAAAAAAATAACTTTGTTTAACTTTTAGTTATCTATATATAGTGGCATAGTAAAGGTACAAACACCAGATTATCTTTCACTTCAGGAAATACTTAAAATCAATTTGCCAATTTTGTTAATTAATTTTAACAATATAAATGGAATTAAAGGATGTTAGAAAGGAAGAGTACATGTTTTGTGTACCTTTACTATGCCACTATATATAGATAAGTAAATGCACGTTTTTACATAGCTATCAACGTTATTTTTTCACCATGTTTAATTGAGTTCTACCAATTAAGTGCCAATTCACTTTATATACCATTTCACATTGTTTTTGTTCGTATACAATGTTTTAAAAAATAGACGCTCTGTTAACATGACTATGTTTTGACATCTATAATTATCAAGTACATACACTGAACTTCTTTTTTACACGTTAAATATGTTCCACAAAAAAACGTATAAAAAGTGATAGAATCCATTGAAAATTGGTTTCCTTAATTTAAAAAAAAGTGTTATTTGAAAAAAAACAACATTGCGGTATAGAAAATCGTGTAAAAATGTAATAATGAAGACTCAACTAAATTACACCAAATTTTCTTGACAATAATATGTACTTTAATTAAGAAAAAATATTACTATTTATCGCGTTATGTACGCAGACTTTTATGAGGGACTGGACATAAATCTGGCGCTTCTGATGTTTTAGGATCTAATGAAGCCTTTTGTTTGTTATTACTATCTTGTGTTGTTGAATTTCTTGTTATTAGGAAATCCATTTATTTGAACATTTTGTTAGAACAAATAATTAGTGTAAAAATATAATACATGTTAAATTTGTTCTTTTCAGTGGGCCGGGTTGTTTCTATATCGTGTAAAATAATAATGAAGTGTATTTGTAACGTTTTAGTTAACGTAGTATACGAAGTAGCATTTTGAATTAATTTACGTAAAAGCATTTCTATTTTCGTTGTATTAAAGAAGGGCAAACTGAATAATGTTGTTTATGTCATAAACCTTGATTATTTATGTTTTTATCCTGTGTTCAACAGCCATAAACGAATAAATAAATACATCATTAATGTCACTGTGAATCTTTTGCACAATACCTCATTTTTATTATGGAAGTATTTAAGTTATCATATATAATATAATTTATAATCGCAGCAGTGCATACATTTTAATAGACATTAATGACAGGAAGCCCGCCATTAAATTAAATTTTGTTCTCGTTAGGTTTGTAGAATCAAATTTTGCCGTCATTCACCTGCTAGCTGGTCGGTTAAAAATTACGTTCAACAGTGTTGCCATCGCAAGTGCACCTGCCACTCACGAATAACAGATAATTTAATATTGGATTGAGGCTTTATCGATGGGCGAATAATTCCGCGAATTATACTTTTGACTATTTTGTTTGACCACAAATTTCATGGGATACTATGTCACACGGCGATTGTTCACTATTATTAATATGTGTCGGGTAAGACACATTTACTGTGACCGGATATTATGTTATCTTTTCCTTTTCGTGATGACTAAATGCAAATAAAAAAAATATACATATATTTTTCATACAGACGTCGTGCAACCATTATAACGCGTGATCAAAAAAACGAATGTATACGTTATATTTTGTATTGCTAGATTTATAAATTGTCCGGTGACAGTGCAACCTGCCAAAATTTGCTCAATGCGCAGTCAAAGAGAGAGATATAGAGAGAGTGGGTGTGTGCATACGGATAGAGATAAATTAAATCAAATATATTGTCATACCTATTATAACTATAGTCAGTATTAAGAGTCTTCATGAAACGCACTCAAGTCTCCAACTCGATCTCTTTACTGAACCTCTCGTCATCCACTTTTCATCTGGTATCTGGTTGTTTTTCACTCATTCCTCCAGATTAGGGCTGTCAGCATTTATCCGGTGCATATGGCCACAAAGTGAAATTTAACTACATAACAAATGGTGAATGTGTTTTTTAAAATCCATGCCCGCTCCCAATGTGGAGCATATGGCCCAGTAACGAAAGTATCTCAACAGAAGTTTTTCTGCGACAACTGTTTGTTACTCAGTCGCACAACCGCTCTTTTCCAAAGAGAGTAGGGCAGGACTCGTGGTTAACTAATCGCTCTCGCTACGCCCAGCTATTAAAGATTTGGAATGGTGGGAGGGAATTTCTAGACATCACAAACACCCATCCTTTCCAACAGAAATCAATCGAAAAAAAATCTGAACGTATTGGGACTCGAACCCGTGAGATCCGACATTAAAGCCAATTACGCTAACCGCTGCGCCATAGGACCCGGAATGTGAAAATTTTTCCCTAAATATGTTGTACTTTTAATTATACCGTTTTTTTCCACAACATTTCGAATTATTTTAATATCGGCATCGTGGCAGAGAATTTCATCTCAGTCGAGCAGGGGCGGTTGGCAACTACGACATACGAGTAGAAATTGCGGAAAACGGCCATTTTTAATAAAAAAAATCTGAAGGTTTCGATTTACGATTCCTTAAAATGGTAATACATTATTGTAAGGCTAATCAAATATGTGATGGTTTCTGTACGTTCAAAATTCATCTTTGGTATAATTTGAACACGGAAATACCGGTATTTTTGCATTTTCAATACTGATATTTCTATATTTAAAAAAAATCACGAATCGTGGGATCTCGGTTTCGATAATAGCTGTTTTGCAATCCATACATACTAGTGACACGTGTTTCGATTCTTTGATAAGCATCTTCAGATTTAATTTGTCGCAAGAAAATTTGCGAAACAAGTTATCCATTTTACATTGAATTTGTGATTTTTGCCTGTAATTTTTATTTATTGCCCTCTAGAGTATGTTTTTTTTTTATAAAAGCATTCGATTATAATCTATTTTGTACTTATTTAATACTTTTGATGAAACAGTTCGTCATACATTTAGTACCATGTTTCCTTGGAAATGGCGTATAAATACAATATGAAAAAAAATACTTTAATTTTATTGTACTATGTATGCATGTTATATTGTTGTTCACGTTTCTTTTCAGAATTTGGTTTTTTATCATATTTTTATTTGTAATATAGTTTTTTTAATATTATTGCTAATTAGTAATTTGCAACGCGACATTCCTACACATATGATTTCCCCATCTCTTATTTCAAAGAATACGAGAACACCTGACTACCGACGCGTTTCATTCATTATTTTCTACCGCACGGTCATGAATGAATCGACTGTGTTAGACATTCCGCTAAAGGTGAACGATGATTCAAGAAATATAAATGTATTTTTATTTACTTTATTGCAGTATGTTTTACAATAAAAGTATTAATTTTATGAATAAGTCTCCCTTAGCAAATTGTGTTTTATTATTGATAAATTTTTATTAAAACAGTAAATTCGTCGAATTGTTTTAACCGCAAAATATTCAGTAGACCTTAAGACGATTTATTATTTTAGTAAGATATCACAAGAGCCGCAAACTGATGAATAATAAGAAAGAAATTTTGGTTGATTTTTAATCAGATTTATCGGAAGCATTTGAAATCGGACACTGTCGAAACTTCTAAACGAAGAGGCAAAAAAAATAACACCATAGTGTGCAAATTTTTTTAATAATATATAATTTTCTTTCTGTTGCAGTAAACCACGATACTTCACTTTACATTTCATATTGCATACCCTCCTTCCTCTTATTTATAGTAATTATATTGCAATTTAGTAGGGTTTCTTAGTGTTGTTTAGGTTGCAAGTTAAAAAAACAAATCATTGTGTTCCAAAAAGCATTTTCAATATGTAGACTGACAAATTTGACACCACACCATCACCAGAACGACTGATAAAAAAGGAGTAATGCCAGTCTAATCATTTTATTTATTATTGAATCTGTGTGCATTCGAAATATACATCTCATATTTACAACATTTGCCCACAGTAAGTCACCTTATTTTGATCATTCACTATGTTCTATTACACCTACCTGCTAATTCAAAATACAGATTTTTTTTCGACACAAAGGCTGTCAAACTAATCTCAATCTTCAATTCGTTTAGTTATTATTCTTTATTTGTTCTTTGAGGGGCAAGACCTGCTAACCGAACCGATTTGGACATCACGCGTTTATTTGTTTGTTGTTTGTTTCGCTTCGTGCCGGCTCAAATCCCGGCAGGATTAAACATTCTATCAATGCTCCTTTTTTCGTTCCCCCCCTTTGTTGAGCGTCCAATAAGGCCTAGCCGTTGCCACGACCGCTCCGCCGTTGTGCAGCTTTATTTATTTTTTTGTTTTTGTTGACTTTTAATTTATGGTCCTTCTGAAGGTCGTAAAATAATCCACCTTCTCGCTTATATACGCAGACGGGCGCTGCAACCCCATTAGGGGTGCAATGGTATAATTATTTATTTGCAACTATTTCTTTTAGACTTAGCGTTGTTTTTTTTTTTTTAATTTTACATATTATTTTTTCTGATGAAAGAAATATTACATTCACTTGAGGTATATATGGATTCGACGATTTCTCGGTGGAGATTTATTTTTAATATAAAATTATACTCGAAAAAAGTCTGGTGCTTCTTAAAAATGCGGAATACGTGTCAGAATTTAAAAAAATATATGTGGAGTATTAAAGTTATCAAGTCGAATTTAGTTTTAATTATATAAATAAATTATACACCGTTTTGTATTGTATATCTGATAAAAAAAATCTAATTTGACTATCTGATAAAATTGTATTTTTTTTTTCATATATATTCAATGGAATGCCATCATGTACTGGTTTTGATCACAAGAAAAAACGTTGTAAATATAGTTTGTTTTTTTGTGTTGTTGTTTCCTAATAATCAACTTTGTAGTCGTCAGACTTGAAACACCAGTTCTAAATTAATAATAATTATATATACTACACATTAAACCAGGCGCTTTCGTAATAGAATAATAGCAGATGTGTTTATTTTTTCTCAATGGCAATTAGATTAGATTCGTTTTTTTATTATTATCTTTTTTTACAACTCTTATATCCGGAGTCGGGCTCAGTATGAATGGAGATGATTGGTCTAGTTACCACTTACCAGTTGTGTTTATAATTGCGCCATAAAAATTATTACACTCGCAGTGCCTCATATTCGGATGGAGATATAATGGCGGACATATTTCAAACCTGGCATAGTTCATCTCTGTAAGCTAAACATATCAATTAAACGTCGTAATTAAATGACTTTCTGTCAAGCAATTCAAAATTACTTTTTAAGTATTTTGTCTGTTACTTATTACATAAACAATCAGGCAGTCTTTAACTATGTTATTTGAAAATAGACCGTTTAGTATAAATAACTGAACTTAATCGTCGGACTACTGCCAAAAAACGAAGTTTGGAGATAATCGACATTTTCGAATGTTATAAAGCGAACTGAAATATAGCGTGACCGTGGATAATAAGACCAATGTATAAACAACAATTGACCAACATATTTACACATCCTAAAAGTTTAATTGTCTAATCGTCTTCGGGTAGCTGTAGAGATAAGAATTCTGTACAGCTAAAAATGTTAGTTATTTATAGCTAATGACTGCCAACAGAATTGACTTACCTCGTATCACTTCTTTTAATATCGAAATATATAAATGTATTATCAGTGAGCTTGTTTTTTCAAACAGTAGGGCGCGTTTGAATCTTCTCACAAGGAACTTTTAAAAATATATCTAAACGTATCTAAAGATTTTTAATGTATTGTACCTGCTAGTCATTAGATACACATACAAATCAATCACACGTTGCTCAATACTAAACAGTGGTTCCAAACAAACAACTCCTCGTGTTAAATTATACGTGAATAACAAAGTTATTCATATGATATTTTTTATAGACTAAACATATTTTTGTTGAAATGTGCATCGTTGTGGCAACCCTGATTGTGAGGTGAGGCAAGGTGTTTGTATTGGTTTCGTCCCACACTTCCGATCGCCTCGCGTTCAGCGGCCGACTCACAATACGTGACCGGATACTGGCATCGCGGGCCGGTCCGGCCCGGTCCGCCGTTCATAAATTTTGTATTATATGTATCTATATATACGCTGAAAAAATTTCATACAAAAAAACGCCGCGACCGTGGATCGAACACAGAACTCTGGATTACCAGTCGAGCTCTCTATCAACTGAGCTAACGTCATAAATATCAAGGCGATAAAAATACATTATATAAATCAAGCATTTGAAAATGGAACGATATTTGTGATTCACAAACTGACTTCGATTGTTTTTATTCAAGATTGTGACGTCTGTCAAATATGAATGTGGTATATTTTACATAATATAGTTTCGACAGTTAAATGCAAATATTCCATGTGTGTCATATGCTGACGGCTATTAAATATTTTACTTTTTAACAGAGGGTATTTAGAATTTATCCCGATAATTTAAAAGTTTTGTATCTTTTGTTTTAAATAACGAGTAAACGAGTCTATGCTTTGGACAAGGTAAATTTATGCTCAAATAGTAATATAAATAAAGTAAGCGAAATAGTTTGATAGATTGGGGTCAACGAGATTAAAATACGGCAAAGTGAGCCAAGTTAGGATGATGGGAAAAAGTGAACTGAACCCACCCTTTTTATTGCATAATTTCAATCATTTTTTCTCTAAAATACATTGTTTATGCTTTCGATGGATTCGTCGGTATCTTTGTGGAAGTTCATTTGAATATAAACTTACAGACTTACTGAAAGTAAGTCTGTCTGAGGATGCCTCTGAAATAGGCGAAACACGTGTCACAGTTTGTAGCACAATACGTGGAATAATCTAAGTTATTTTGTATTACTTTTTTATGCTTATTTATTGAAAAAACTTTCACATAAAATTAAAAGTTGATGACAGTTCCCACAAAAATTAATTGAAAACGTAATTGCACTTAAAAGTCAAATGGAAAAGTTTCACCATTTTTATGTTTGGTTCCCTTAAAGACTCATATATTCCTAAAAATAAGCTCCGTTTGGTGAATTAGTGAAGTTAATTTATTCTGATTAATTTGATAAATATGCATTTGATTGTAACATGGAAAATTGATAATTTTGTTTTGATAAAACCTTTTATTACCTACGCGATTTGCCATCTCGCCGTTACTGCCAAGCATTTATCTCTTGACAGTGTAAGAAACGGTATGAATATTTTATTAACACCTGGAAATAATCATTCTTCAAAAATATGGAGGCATTAGATCAGTGGCTCTTAACATTTTCGAAGTCACGGTTTTTTCGTTTTTACCAATTTTTTCGCGAGGCACCTGCAATAAGCTCGCGGTGTACCGGTTAAGAACCACTGCATTAGATATTCACTACGATACGTTTTACCATATGTAATTATTGATTTCATTTATGCTTGAATTGTCTTTAAAAATGTAAAAATTTAACTCGTCGAGTTGAATCTTCAATGTTATTTATGTCATTCAATGATGCCCGCTCTCAGTATGGATGCTATGATATACGAATAAAGCGTAGCTTAACATTTTTTTCTGCGACTACTGCTTGTCACTCAGTTAGTTGCTCGATCTCTCTTTTTTTTTTAAATATATTCATAATAGATCGAAGAATAGAGAGTTAGGACAGGACTCGTAGTTATCTTATTGTTCCCGCTCAGTCCCGTTTTTAGTTTTGTCTTATAATAAATTAACTCGTATATCGTCCCTGTTCTGGCAGAAGTTAGTAAGTAACAGATAGATAGTTCTGATAAGACACCATTAAAAAAAACCATCTTTTAGGATAAAGTCTCGTGCATCTCATTGCAATATTCTATGTTAAATAGATAATTATAATGCCGATCTGACACGAGTACAAGTTAAAAATGAATAGACAGGGACATTTGCCTGCCTATAAACCAGCATAAATAATAATTGCGTCTTCAAATAAAGGCATTTTTTGGCAAACTGATAAAATCAATGCACTGAGTCATTTCAGACAGAGAATTGAAATAAAAGAATCTCTTTGTAGACTTAGCTCATTTTTGTCAATTTTGTTACTTACCAACTTGCCAGAAAGGTGTCGGTGTTATTGACATGTATTAAAAAAATGTTTTATTTTATTTTTTTACGACTGTTTTAAATGCCAAATCGGTTGATACATGTATCATAGAAAAAATCTACATTGTTAATTAAGCTTTGAAATACATCGGAGTTTACCAAATCATAGATTCGTCATATTTATACCGGCATTATAACAGTGCCGTAATTATTAATAGAAAAAAAAACAGATGGTGTTCAAGGAATTCAATATATGTACATACATATTATAAAAACCATTCGTCGCATGCTTACATTTCACCAACTTAAAACTAGAGTTATAAACATAGCGTGTTTTCTCTTTTGTATCACCAATTCTCGTTTTATTTACACAATTATGTCACAAATACTGCATCCAATATATTATTTTGATAGTATTACTAATCTGCGTATTTGCCAAATTGCGTTTTTATGACTTGGTCACGTTCCAAAATTAGTTTCACGTAGTCCGTGATGCTTACAATGGACCTGAAACGTATTGCTATGCGATGGCCACGATCGCCTAATCACTTCCGTTCGCTAATGTTATTTGATATTCCGTCCATCTTTGTGTTATGACGGTCGGATTTATTGTTGATACAGCTACCCAGGTGCTGCCACAGCCAATACAATACTGTTTACGAGTAGATTATTTTATTACTGTGTGAAAAACGCGATGTTGTAGTGTAAAATACATTTTAAAAAACGCAGCCATAATTTGAATTTCTACGTGCAGTAAAAAGGCAGACAAAACTTCTCGTAAGATCCTTGTGAAGTAACCGTAAGAGATATATTGATTTATTTTTTATTTGTTATCTTAATTTTTATTATTTCTGAAGCATATTCTTAAAATGTAAGTACATTTGAGCACCTAAGAGGTGAAATGAGCCTTGCCTCTTTAGGAAAAAATGAGTTGCATGCGTTATAATATTCTATGTCTTAAAGTGAAGTGACCCCTGTAAATACACACTACATAAGTGTTACCTCCCTAAAATAAAATAAAAATATGTAATCCACCAAAACACCAAGTAAAGACGTGATTGAACTTAAAAGCCCAATAGATTTTTTTACCATTTTACTACTTGGCTCACTTCGCCTATAAAGGGTTCATATATGAGATGCTTGGGATGAAAAATAACAACAAAAACACACTTTTCATATTTAAACCTTAATTGCATGGAAACTACGAAGTCATTATCAACGTTAAAAAATCTGTCGTTTTTAAAAAACTGTAGAACTGAAATACCTTGATATTTTACCCTATTAAAATGGAGTTCTACCAAGTAAATGCCAAATCAATAAATAAGTTAAAAAATCTGTTCTCTTGAATCAATACTCCCAATATTATAGCGATCTCTTTTTTTCTCAAAACGGGATTTGAGCGAATCCCAAGGTGTTCGTTTAATTGTCTCTCTCTTATACTATACTTACTGGAATTTTTCGTCAATTTATTAGATAACTTAGCCTACGCTCGGGATGGCCAAACCGCGACCTGTTTATTTCTGAAAAAAACGTATCCCTTTTTTACTTACCTTAAGCAAAAGACTATTTGTCTCGTTTGCCAGGAAATTATATCTGTGTTGAAAGAGTACAATATCACAAAACATTACGAATATATTGCTTATTTAACTCCGGAAATAAATAAAGAAAAACAGCTTATGTTTTGATTCAAAACTTATTTTTATAAATTAAATTAATAAAACAGTTATTAATTTGCATACGTGCGTGTACCTCCAAATTTGAAACTAAATATTTATGAGCAGTTTTAAGGATCTCAACCATGAAACTAGCACCTGATTTTTAAAAAAATGTTTATATATGTAAAGCAGCTCCTCCCATCCTT
The DNA here is from genome assembly GCA_031772345.1 of Himalopsyche anomala. Lineage (NCBI taxonomy): Eukaryota > Metazoa > Arthropoda > Insecta > Trichoptera > Rhyacophilidae > Himalopsyche > Himalopsyche anomala. Next base: position 26,170,768 of record CM062826.1, read on the forward strand.
TTGATCCTTTAATAACTGGGTGAAGCAATAACGATTAGTAAACCACTAGTTCTGTTCAAGCCTTATCCTTCTTTTCCAACTACTCTCACTGTGAAAAAAATGAGGTTGAGCGACTAAGAGACTGAGACAGTTCTCGTAGAAAAAAACTTCTGCTGAGATACCTACATTAAGAGGCCATATGCTCTACATTGGGAGCGGACATGGATAAAAAAAATGTTGTACTTTTAGGGTGTTGACTGTTAATACTTGGTGGGAAGGCATTATATTAAAAAAATAATATACTCATTTGTAGTAATTTCAATTTTATTTAAAAAGATCATGACCGGTTCCGCTCATGTAAAATTACATTACATTCTTGTAATCAGTTGATAATGCTCGTAATGAGCGAAACCGGTGCTGATCTTATTAAATAAAAGTGGAATAAGTACAAATGAGTATTATTTTTTTTTAAATATTTTGTTTTATGTTTCTTTAAAGTAAGCAATAATATAACGTATACAATACAGTTTACTTAACATTTTTTTTTGCCTTAACGTAATACTGAACTGTATGAAATATTTATCTCATGCCTTCTTTTTGCATTGTTGACATAATCCAATCTTCCGCATGGTGTGGTATTCAATGATCAAAACTCATTCAGGTAAACCCAATAAACTTCTGACATATTTACTGAGCCCGGCTTATTCATGCAGCGATAACAATCGTCATTGTCGGAGAAGTCCGGCATCATAATTGAATCACCCCCATATCCGAAGCTTTAGCAGTCTGGCGACTTCCGATTTTATCAAGTACAATATATATTTACTCTCGAAGGAAATTGAAAACGATAATCCGATCCTGCATTATGATTTATTGTCGCTGCGAACTAGTTTCTGTTCGCTCCATAGAAACTATAATAGAAAATTATTTTTAATGTAATACGAACATTCGATAGCCTTAAATTACACTTATGTGAAGATGTTTCATAGTTATTGTGCACCCTTCACAAGAAGCGCCAGTTTCAGTGCTGTAAATATTAAGGGTGTTAAGCGGAGCTATTTTTAACCCTGTTTAAAAAATATTTGACTGTGATGGTGGCAATTTAAGTAAATTTTAGAGATAATTCGTTATTTCTGTCGGCTATATAAAATAAGGCCTAAAAAAGTGAAGTGAGCCAAGTAGTATAATAGTAAAACTTTTCTATCGGACACGTCTTTACGTGCTTTTTGGTGGATTCAATATTTTTATTTTAGGAAGTTCACTATTTTAGTGTGTATTAATTACTGAGCTCACTTCACTTTTACATTACTTTAAGACAGGCATGGGCAACCTTTTCTAGGTCTGGGGCCAAATTATCTTTCTGTCTCCGAGTCAAGGGCCGGACCAAATTATCAAACATAATAAAGTACCTAGTATTAAATTAAAAACACGTTGCTACTTCTTATATATATATTTATTTATATAATGAACGACATTAATATTATATACTGATAACAAAATTTAGTGTGAAGATTGGCCTTGAACTTGAATTACGAGACTAGCAATATTGGCTCCCTGGAACTAATAATTTCTTTCTTTATTACTTTGCCGAGATGAATCAGGGCCGGACAAAATAGCTCGGCGGGCCGGTGGTTGCCCATATACGCTTTAAGACAAGTAAAATATTATAACACATGTAACCCCCTTCTTTCTAAAATATCACTTGGCTCACTTCACCTTTCAGGGGTTCAATTGATATGAGCACTTGAAAAGTGAAGTGCTTCGTTGATGAACGAAATCAACCAAAAACATCTTTGTCCATTTTTTATTTTATTATCTAAAATAGATCTTTTATAATCCATGTCCGCTCGCAATTTGGAACATATGGCCTCCTAATTAGGGATTCCAACGCGATATCTGGATATCCGATATCCGGATATCCCGACCCCTTTTTAACTATTCGATATCCGGAAATTTGGAAATAGCCGGATACTATTCGTTATAATTTTAATGTAATATTTTTACAAAATCCGCGGCGAAAGATGATATGAAACTGGGGCATTACTACCTGGGAAAACCATTACTTAAAAGTAGTGTTTTTTTTAACCTTCCCAAACTCGGTATTATGAATAGATATCTCAACTTGTTATCTTAATACTTAAAAGTTCGACCAAATCGCCTCGGACTCTACAAAAAAAAACCTTTAATGCGAAATTGTCATTCATTGAAGAAATCCGTTCAGGAATCTAATGCAGCTGCAAATTTTCCAATTTTAATATGATGGAATATTCAATAAATTGTATTGCCTTATCTAAGGCATGTTCAGAATGGGAAAATGATTTAGTGAGGATAATAATAAAGAATTAAGCAATAATAATGCAACGTAGTAACGGCCTGAGGAATTGAAAATTTGTATTCAATAATTTGGAAAAATTTAGAGTTCATTAAGTGAAGAATCTTTACATGTGATTAAAAAGAGAATGAACGTGACGCCGACTAAAAAAAATAATAACACCGGATATATCTACAAATGAAAATTTCCCATTCTAATGAAAATTATCGATACTCAAATAAATATGAGGCCATTTCTTAGCACAAAGTATTAATTAAAGAATTCACCAAATTTTGTTACTAGTAAATAAATGAAATCTCTCAGGACTCTGATTAGAAATAACACCTTCTCTTTTTTCGACATCCGAATGCATTAATTCTATTTTTATCTCTCGCGAAACTGAACACAATACAAATATCTGAAAAAGAATTAAATACTTAGATCAATTTAAAAAAAAGAAAACGAAAATTGTAACGTGTTGCTTAAAAAGTCTTCTAACAATAAAATCAACTGCAACGAACGAGTATTTTCACAGCAACAATTAAAAACTAAATTAAGATCAAATTTAAACATCAGGATACATTTAATGCTCTCTTATTTTTAAAATATAATTTTTAAATCTGATAAAATGACTTATATTACAAATTATCTCGGTTTAATGTATATTTAGTACATAAATTTATATATTAGTAATCGCTTTTGTTTATTTTCATACTTACTGAAACTATCCGATATATCCGGATAGTTTCAGTTTACTAATTCGATATCCGAATATTTGAAAATGACGAATATTGAATCCCTACTCTAATAGAGGTATCTCAACAGATTTTTTCTACAAAAACTGCTTATTACTTAGTTGCTCAATCTCTTTTTTTCGAAGAGAATATGGATAAAAAGGATAGGGTAAGGACAGGACTAGTGGTAGGCTAATCGCTCTCTCTACTCACCGTTATTTTAGATTGGAAAGATGGGAGTAAATTTTAATTTGAAAAAATGCCGTTTGTCATGGGATACGAAGCTGTGAGGTACGGCATGGAAGCCAACGATGTTGACCACTGTGCCATGTACCCGAATTAATACAAGTTAAAAAAAATAATAGGTAATTCGAGTTTATCCGTTCAACTAACGTAGCCGACTAAAAATGAACACGTATGACAGTGGTTTCCAACCTTTATGTTACTACGCCTCCCTTTGAAGAAAAAATATCTCCGCGCCTCCCCATCCTTTATTTCATATAGTAATAAACACACGTTTATAAGGGAAAATAAATATTTTGGACTGTTCGCGCCTCCCTTTGCAGTGGTCCATGCCTCCCAGGTTGGAAATCGCTGACTTATGGTAATGAAATAAAAATTTGAGAACACGACCTGCAATGTTTTGTTCCAGAGGTATTTTTCTTAACCGCTGTGACCGCATTCTAGATTCGTCATTGTATGGTTGCCGTTGCACGAGGGTCCGACATACTTGAGAAATGAATTGAATCACCCCATACCCTTACTATTTAATACTAACAGTCGACTTCCGTTTCGACTTCCGCCACTTCCGCAAGAATGCGTGAACAACAATGAATGAACCCGAATTGCAGACGGGAAGGATTAATACCGTTACTGTGGAATCGATTGATGTAATGGCCCACTTTGTGCAACGGTCGTAACCTATTTTTATAAACGGTGGTTTGTATGACGCCGATAAAGTATACTATAAGACGAGAGCGAGTATACCGTCAGCTCATACAAGCGTTGCGTTTATCTAGAAAAAAAATTATTTTCTACACTTACGTTCGAGTCGCCTCTCGAGCTGTTGCTCTTGAGACACTCACCGTCATAGGTAGACATCGTTTTAAAAAGTGTTCGTGCGGACGTTTAATTTTTGAACTCGATCAATTCATAACCGAATATGAGAAATGCACCGCAATATTGCCGCCTGAGTGGTCAACGTCGTTGGTTACCGCTACGGAGGTCACGGGTTCGAATGCCAGTACGGGCAGTTTTATAAATTGATTTTTCAATCGATTTATGAATTTCTGTTCAAAGGCATGGATGTATGTGATGTCTTGAATTCCCCCCTTTCACCCATCCTATCCTACGAACGGGGCGCATCGAGAGCGATTAGCTAACCACTAGTCCTGTCCTAGCCCTTTCCTTCTATTCCTACTCTCTTTGGTTGAGTAACTGAGTAACAAGCAGTTCTCGTAGAAACACTTCTGTTGAGATAAACTCCATTAAGAGTCCATATGCTCCACATTGGGAGCGGACATGGTTAAAAAAATAAATATATTGATAAGTGATTTCGATATTTTTTTAAGACTATAAGTCCTTATTTTTCTTTACTCGCTGAATACTCTTGACATATTATTTGTTCACATGGAAGAAACCGAATAAACGGCTGTAAATTTTTATTTATTAATAGATGGTAAAATAAATTATTTAGATGGGAAATCAAATACCTTGCAGTCAACGGTCCCTCTAATTTTTCTATTGTGTGTGCGGACCATCAACTTCTGTGAGCAGTAAATTTTCAGCAAAATAAAAAGTGTGCGCAAATATAAAAATTTGGTGAAACAAACTTATTTTTACAATCGTTCTGTGTGCGGCCATGTGCGGGGATGGAAAAATGTGTGCGGGCACATTTTGGGAGGTGTGCGCGCGCACACCTTAGCGGGAACATTGCTTGCAGTGTGAAAAAATGATCATTTCCATTGCGCATGGTGGCGCTTTTTTGTGGATGTTTGTTTACACATTCATAATTTATTATGTGCATTTTACATTGTCTGTCGGACAAATACAAATTTCTTCGTCCTTCGCTGTGGGACTCGATAAAATTCATCAAGGATTTTTGCTAAGCAGGAAGTCAGGATTAATTCACATGGCCGATGATTCCAGGGTCACTTCCTGCCGTCAGATTTTTACGCCGTTATTAATTTACAAAGAATGCTTAATAAAAAATCCCGCATATAAATATTAAATACACAACTCACGCTTTTTCTGCGGACAGATTTATTTCATTATGTTTTCATAATTCTTTAGAATTTCGCCGAATCACCTTCCGGCTGAGCTTTTTATGATTTTTATTATAAGCTCGGATGTAAATAAATATTATGAGCTCTTCTGTTGACTTTCCCGTGGGATATTAGACTGGTATCTACTTATTGAACGTATCTACCGCAAAAAAGAAATTCAGGTAGATCACAGATTAAATTATGATTTTAGTAAAATCTATTTATAATATTTCTAAACATTCGATCAAATTTGTAAAAACAAATGAATTATTAATTAACTATATAATAATATTGTTTTTTTCTTTTTTTCAGGTAAGCATTTTTGTTGCATAAGAAAGAGGTCGAGGGCGGTGGGCCGCACTTATGACAATCAGAAGGTTTGAAGAATTAATTTAATCTTAAAAAAGAAATGTTTTTGTGCTGTTTATTTAAATTCATCTAACTTTTATTGTGTATCTAAAATTGATGGTTATTGAATATGTGAAGAACATGACGAATAAATGTTATATAACGAAAGTACATTTTTGCTCCTCGATAATTTGGATTGTGAAACTGCCTTTGCTATATATTTAACTTTGATAGCAACGTCAACAAGAAATGTTATACGCGTTTATTATGGTTATCGTGAAATGATGGATTCAGTTGCAACGCAGTTTAAGGATAACATCTTCCAGAGTAATGATCACCGGTCTTCATCATGTACCTACATATATGCATTATTTACAGAATAATTCAACACGTTGAACTTATTATTTCTATATTTAAATATTAGTAACGAATTCTTCCATATAGTGACTATTTGCTATTAATCTTTTGATCTTATAGTCAGCATAAAATGTTATCTCGCTGAGCGAAACCGTTTCTGACAATAGTTTTATTATTATTTAATATCGTTGCTTTGTAAAAGTATGTTATCAAATATGGTCTCAATGAGGTTTTATACAAATGTATATTGTATTAAGTATGAACAGGTGATAAACCTGAAGCCCTGTTGATGATCATTGGTGATCATGTGCGGACTTTTAAAGTAATTGAACTTTCATTGTTTTCATTTATTTACAAAATATTTTGCGATAAAAGATTCTTTAATTAAACTTTATAAGATTATAAACAAACGAATGCGGCCTTCCGACATGAAAACGTTTCCCTGACATTAAACATCATTATTGATTGCATCAATTCAAATGATCAAATAGATTTTAAGCTTACAGATATAAACATTTCGGATTATTTTAGATCTTCATAAATAGCGCAGATAAAGAGCAATATACGTAAGATATTGCTTCTTTTCGATGGTATTGTGTAATATTTTCAAGTTCAATGAAACTCGACTGCATAGTTAGTTAAATGATAATAATAAATTCGAATCATTTTTCTTGTATGAATTTTTGATTGGGAATATCTATTCGAATGTGTCTACTTAAAGCCGAATGATATTCTACAATACACTGTTTGCGTTGTATAAAATTTATATTTATTTGAAACGAAGTGTCATTTGTTACTGACTATGAATGCATTGTTATTAAGCGCATGATATATTGTTAAAATTGTTTGACAATTTTTCTACCTTAAGTATCTCTCAACTTGCCCAGTTATTCGACCATATAATAATGTCGATCCCTCGGCGGTTATAGCGCATAATAAATGTTGTGAACGGCCCACATGGACGAAATAAAATCATCCAGATTATTATCAATTTATGTTTGATATAAAATCCGTCAAAATGTGGGCACACGGATTTGTAGGAGAACATTTTTAGTGACGCCATTAAACTTCTGCCTACGCGGATCTTGTCACATCCGATTGTACAATTTCTTTTGTTACACATTTATGGACATCCAACAGAGCATCTCAAACATTCCGCCGTATTTTTATCAATCTTCTTTTGAAAAAATATTACACCTTGTTACCGTTTTGAAGGCTTTCAAAGGGCTTCAATAATTTATTATAATAACGAATCTTCTTTAATTTGAATTTTATTTCATTTTTTGACTAGACTTAGGACGAACAGAATTTTTTCATTCGATTTCTGTTCGAAGACATGGATGTTTGTAATGTATTAGTGAATTCTCTCCCAACGTTCCAATCCCGAAAAAATGTGGACTAGTGGCACTGTCATTTAACGATTTCATTACAAAGTTTGGATTTTTTTGTATAGAAATGTAGGTTTTCAAAATTGCTAGGTTAAATAAGTATTTACTGAATACGTCGGGCGTATGTTCTATTCGGTTGCTGTGTCCATGTGTTCGAATCCTCGGACGGGTAATTTTATGAATTGGTGGATTTGTGTTCAAATGCACATTTGTCATATGGCGAAAAAAATAAATATTGTTAGTTATAACAATTAAGCATGCCAGTCCATGTAAAATTCAATTTTGCATTTCAAAAATAATTGAGTATATATTGGTCATTCAGGGTATGTGATAAAATCCCGAATGCATTGAATCAACGCGATTCTTTATAAATGTGTTGTTGTTTTATTGGTGTAAAGAAACTATGAATATTAATTGTATATTATCCGTATGTAGTTAATATGTTATTGAACGCGTTTCATATTTATTGTACCTGAGTCTCTTTTTGCCTCATCGTTCAAGTAAACGGGCCAATGTTTTTTATGTCTTTTTTTGTTATTGCTTATCACCAAATAAAAACATATTTATCATATGTATGTTATTGTCGAAAATGCAAACACTGAATGCATATATTTTTTTGATTTGATTGAATAAATTTTAATATCGAGTAATTTTCTTTTGGTAAATAAAATATAATAAATACATTAAAAATTATAGTAATCATAAAAAATAATATTGGGTCGTTTGTGGTAGAAACTATCGCGTATTTATCTTTTATTAAACGTTGGTCAGTGTCCCTAGATTAAATGTCCCGTGCATAAGGAGAATCGAGTTCGTGAAATCGAAATATATTATGAGCATGTGTTTTTTGTTTTGTCTTATAATAAATTAACTCGTATATCGTCCCTGTTCTAGCAGAATTTAGTTAGTAACAAATTGACAGTTCTGAGTAGAACAGAAAATGAAAAAACCACGCTTTTAGGATAAAGCCTCTAGGATCAATATTTTAAGTTACATAAATAATTATAATATCAAAATATAGATACAATAATTCCGATCTGACACATAAAGAATTTAAAATTAATAGACAGGCACAATTGCCTGTCTTTTAACCAGTATTAATGTCGCAACTGACAAAATCTCATTGAATGGTTGAGAACAGCTGATTTAGCTGATAACGTGGGATAGTGTGCCACTACATTGAACTCGACGGCTTGGTGGTACGCCTGTACGCTTACTTGTGCATAGCATTATTACACTTAGTGTGATTTCACGATCTCATTTTATTGCCAACGAACTTTCTTCATTGTCTTTATTACTTATTTAAACCTTGTCGTTCCAAATCTCGGGAATCATTTCGCATTGTAAAAATCTTTGCATTATCTATTGTTTTGTGCCAACAATGGAATATCGTCGCAGCCTTATATTTCAATTCCAATTTTGTCTCTATTTATGCTGTTTTACCGTTAAACGAGCAATACATTAATAAATAATTCAAGCATATTCATGAGTTTCACGTTATATGTATTATATATGGAGTAGTTAGCGTTTTATTAGGGGGTTCTACGAGTCTTATTAATTAATACGATGTGTTCATACTAGTGATACAAGGCGGGAAAAACCAGAGTTTTTGCGGGCTTAAACCGGGAAAATTATTTTAATAAACTGTTGTTAAATTATTGTAATTTTCTAATTTTCCGAGTTTATTCCCGTTTTTTCCGCCATTTTTAAATTCCCAGGTTTTTTGCATCTAAAATTCCTACAAAGACTTTTTTTATGTGTGAAAAATTCGAGGCTCCGGCATCGTAAAAAAAACTGCGAACCTGCATTTACAAATGAGACATATAAAGAGAATTGTAGCAAACTCCAGTATATTTCAAAACCTAACTAACAATTAAGATGTCTGTGATACATGAATTGCCATTTAAAACAGCCGAAACGATAGAAAATACATTTTTTTTAAAACGTCTGATTTCGATTTAAAAAAATATGTAAAATAAGTCTGCATATTATTTTAATATCCATTAAAATGCATTATACTTAATTAAAGGTAAAAAATGTATCCGGAGTCACCGGTTTTTTACGACTCCGACTCCAGCGCCCTGAAAAAATGGCAAAACTGGCAACAATTAATATTAGTGCCTTAAATTTCTAAATCCGTATAAAACCAAAGCAAATAAACTAAAATTGCATAAAAAATAACTTTGAATTTTAAAAAAATATATAAACGAAATTCATACAAAACTTTATTTAAGAATCGAGAAATATTACAGTAAATTACTAACTCGGCATTAGTGTAAAATTGATTTCCTCTGGTATTTCACGGCTTCAATCTAAATTACGATCGTAATAAATTGATGTTTTTGAAATCCTGATCATCGCACTCTACTTACATATTTAAACTCGTCCTTGTCTCCGGGGATCGTACTCCGTGACCCCCCGATCGGAACATTGCCACCCGTTCGAGGGCATCAATCTACGTATTCGAAATTCAAAAATTGAATATGTTTTATTTTTTATTTTTCGCCGTCTGCCGTGTTTAGGTCAACTTGTGGCCAGTCAGATGTATGCGCAAAAGTTGACACTAGCGCAGTCCTGCGATTTTGCAATGCAAATCGCTCGATGACGTATTGCGGATGAGACGAGCTTTATAAAATCAACCTACCTACTTATAATATGTCGCAATTCAACCCTGCATTGCGCATTTCGTTTTCTTTTAGGTGAGAAAAAAAGTTAAACCTTCTCAAAATCATCTGTTTTTTCTTAACTTTGTCATTTGGTTATGTAAATACTCTTGGCGTACCGCTAAACGTCGAAGTATTAAGTCTGAATCAACTCAAAACGTTATTATTTAAATATGTTTTAAACGTAATCAAACACCTAAAATCAGGCTTACGGAACCAGCGGCATTCTATATCCTTGAGTGCTTTTTATCACTGACCAGTTTTTTTTTTCATTTTATTATTACAAAATAATTAAATTTTCTTTTTCTACTCGTAGATCCAATGCAGCTTTCCTTCATAAAATTTTCATTACGAAGTATCGATTTGTTGAGTAGCTATCTATAATGATGGTGAATCAATTTTTGCCATTATTCTTGTTCAACTAAATATTTTATTTTTACATTCATACTATGTTCGCTCTGCGGAGCTTATGGCCTCCTTATGAAAGTATCTCAACAAAAGTATTTCTCTACGAAAACTGCTTGTTATTCAGTTGCTCTCTTTTTTCTCATCACTCTCGCTACATTCCGTAATTTTAATATTAGGAATATTTATTTATATAATGATACATATTTAAAATTACTGATAATTCAATCAATTGTATCATTTTTTCAATTTAAATTTCGCTTAAAAAAATATTTCTTAAAAATAGATACGCGTTTGCATGTTTGGCCGAAAATACAGTCGTATGTTTGAAATTAGTCATTTAGCTGAAGAGCCATTTGAAGTTTTTTTAAACTACAACATCACTTTGCGACTGTCATTTTTGTAAATAAAAATGAGATAATTAAGTAGATATCGATTTCACCTTTTTTCGAGCTGTAGAAAAATAAATTAAGTGATATTATTGTCTTTTACTATTTGAGGTCAAGATAATATATAAATATGCACCTTAAAAATAAAACAAAATATCACAAATTAATTACTTACCTCAGCTGACACTTTTTTATTAAGTTTGCTACAGTTATATTGTATCGTTTTTGTCTCTTTGTCTTTAACTTCTTAAGGGAGATCGACAATCGTCACTAAACTGTAAATAGTAATAAATTATCCTTCAGCGCCTGATGGTGATAAAGAGATTCACACTTACCCACAACGGAATATAATGGCTTTCCAGCTGCCCACGTGAGTATTTTTTTATGAATGAACCATCGCATCCGATTATCCAATTTTACTAGCGTCCATTTATTATTTATTATTGGTGTTTCCTGCTATTTCGGTATTATTTTTAATAATCAATCTCTTCTCGTCTCACTTATTCTCTTCAATCTCCATAAAACGCCCGGAGTTGTCAGACATTTTGTGGCGCGGGTGTTTACTGTTCACTACCCACATTATATCTGTGAAAGTACTACTTATGTATACACTACATTCCGCTTAATATATTATCGATAAACGAATTGTAGTGCGTTCAATTGAAGAATGCAAGTAAACGTCCAAGAATTATGCTATTTTATTTGCAATCTTCAGTTCATTAAAACTTTCCAGTCCAAATTAAGGAATCCAAATGGAGCATCCCAACTCGACACTCATATTACTCGACAACTCAACTACTCGAGTATCGAGTAGTAAAATTTTAAAATACTGGAGTATTCGAGTAGTTTCAGATGTACCAACATATATATTATTAATTCAAATTTGTGTATATAAATACATGATAAATAAATAAATACGCTTATTTAATTTCATTAATACACTTATTTAAATTTATAAAACATATATTTAAAAAAATAATAGAGAATTAGACATTTTAAATTGGTTCGAAGTTTTGTTTTTATAATTCCCACAGTAGAAAAAACTATGTTGCTGTGGACGTCTGTTTTATAGTTAACTATGAATTAAATAGTTCATTTAGTTTTTCTGTCCGCTGTTTAAATGATTCCAACTTTTTAAAGACTCTTGTCATCATAGACTCTCGTCATCATAAATTTGTCATTGATAAGGTAAGTCAGCAAGCAAAGTAATAAAGAATTCTCGCATAGATAGTCACGCAAACTGGAAAACATTAAAATTATACAGATAGTAAATCAGCGCAAGTCAGTTAAAGCAACGTTAACATTATATATTTTTAAATAAATAATATTTGGAATAAATCATCATTTTAAATTACGAGTATCGAGTACTTGAAAAATGGACGAGTATTCTCGTATCGAAACCGATACTCGAATGGATCCAATACATTGCTTAAAGTCAGCAATTTTACTTCGGCACATGATGAGGACTGTACCGGCACAAAAATAAAGGATATACATTAAAAAGAAATGTGGATTTGTGAGTTACATGTATGAATGTGATAAATATTTGTTTGAATGTGCAGATGTTGAATTTATTTAAAATTTAAAAAAAAATGAATATGCATTATTTAAAATTAACATTTTTAAGGCTTCTTCTACCGCGGCACACATGAGACTCCTTGCGGCACAGTAGTGTGCCTTGGCACACAGTTTGGCAGACACTGCTATAAAGGAACTGGTTGTTATTCTGTTGCTAAAATTAACTTTAGTAAATGTTTAAATTGGTTGGCGCGGGCTACGAAAGGACTATCAGTCAAAGAGAGAATACAGACAAATCAATTCAAGGAAGTGCCGCACTGGGATGTGATCCGTAGACACTGGACAACACAGTCGAGTAAACGACCAAAATCGTTAACCGCAGAATCATAATTATATTGTGCCTATCATGTCATTGTTTTTTCAACTGTATCGCTTTCTTTATAGAAATTATAGTGTTTATTTATTACATTGCGAATGATGTTTTTTTTCTTTATTTCCCCCCTAATTGCAAAGCCTACCTCGATTGCTCATCTCGTTTTATACCGTCAGGGCATCACGGTGTATATTTTCGTACATTCTGACGTTTTATTTTTTTTCTCGGAATCGAATAAACGTCACAATAATTAGTGGGAGCTCATTTCCATGATCGATTTTGGCGCGAAATATAAAATTCTTCGCGTTTTAATTGTGGCATACATTCTGCGACAGGGACGCACTCAGTCACTCTTTACGCTCATTTAAAAAAAATATGATTCAAAATGTTCGGTGATTCTCCCATACACGAATTCCTATTATTCCTTTTTATAACTGCTTATATTCCGCACTATTAAATAAATATAATATCATGATTTATTATGTCTGCATTTTGTATATACTATTTGCGTCAGGTCCATTGCACAGTGGTCAGCGTTGTTGGTTTTCATGCAGGACCTCATGGAAGGCATGGATGTTTGTGATGTCTAAAATTCTCCCCCCCCCCATCCCACCATTCCAATCCTAAAATTACAGGGTGTAGCGAGAGTGATTAGCCAACCACTAGTTCTGTCCTAGTCCCATACTTTATATCCATATTCTCTTTGAAAAAAATAGGGGCTTAGCAACTAAGTAACAAGTGGTTCTCATAGAAAAAATCTGCTGAGATACCTCCATTAGGAGGCCATATGCTCCATATTGGAAGCGGACATGGATAAAAAATTATGTGTTGGCAATAAACAGGAATAAAATATGTGCGGAGTTTTTTTGTGCGCAGATGTCGTGTACGGAAGAATCCGATCACCAAGCAAAGTATTATCGCTTTTGTGAAAGGTGAATGTTTTCAATATATAGTGTTGAGTTATTAATGTAATGTAAGTAGATATTCCCATTAAAAAAACAAAAAAAAATATATTAAATATAATTGCTTAATTTGGTATAGAGTTTGACATCGAAGCAGCAAAAATTACACACGCTTTATGTTTTCACATAAAAATATTTTATTTCTCTTATATTGACGCACGCGAAAGCATGTAAAGAAGTCGAAACAGTTATTATTAATACTGATATTTCTTTCCTTAGAGATAATTGTTTTTGGACATATTTTTTTTATATTTCAAACTGAGAGACATTTTATTTTCAGAATATGAGCGTGTTTTTTTAATGAAAAAACTATACGTATAAAACAGGTGTTGAGTTTATATTTCAAATTTCTGTACGCGAAATTGCCTCTTCGGTCCTTTAAACCACTCGTTTTTTTGCACTTAAGGATGTATGGATCCTTCGAATATTTTTGCATTACGAATAGAAACTAACGGCGTTTATTCGTTTGAAAACTGTAACCGAAATATGTATGTAAGCTGACAGTTTTACACATGCGGTAAATCAAAATTTCCATAAATAGACCGGGCCCATCTGTTGGATAGTCACCACATTACCGATCTATCACTACGGCAGTGTGAAGTGTGACCTGGTCTCTCTTGCGTCAAGCAATTAACGAAATCCGTTAACTATACTTCCGGATCCCATATTGTGTTCAGGTATTCGACATATTGTGCTAGGGCGCGCCGCACTTCCTTCCGGCCGACGAAATGTGGTCCTCGCGGCGCAACGCGCGACTCGGCGGCTCGCGGCCTATTCTCTGGGGAGGTCTGCCGCAGTGGAACCGCCTTGGCACTGTTGTCGCTACTCCGTTATGTTTGCCTTTCAGGGCATATCAACGGAATCATTTTTGGACACCATTGTGTCGCTAATTGTATTTCTTAACGTTTCCGCTCTCAGTGATTGGATTCTCGACAAGGAATTGTCGAGGAAAACAATAAATGAAGTGTGGTTCATTTCTAAGTGGATTCTCCGCAAGTTAATTGCTTCTCACTCTGACTGTTAAATACAAAGCCCTGTATACATTAGTGTAAAAGTGGAAAAGCAATTTATTCGTGATTATTTTTATATTTTCAAGAGGCTAACAATTCATTGATTGAATTCATTCATTCTAGAACACGGGTTCCTTACCTGTGGGTCGTCAACTTATACATTATTATTATCCAGGACAACTTTTGTAAAATCCGTGGAAGAGCTAAAAAAAAACAAGTCAGGCTGATCATTACTACGGTCAACTAAAAATATATTTTTCAATTGCATCGAGGTTGCGGGCAACATTCCCTCTAAGCTACGCGCGTGCGCGGCCGTGCAGCAGTTGGGATATCCCCCGCGCACTCATTCCGGGTTGGCGCGCACTACAAGACAGTTGGTCAATTCATATTTGATCAGTCCGCGCAACCTTTGAAATTTCCGCGCAGCTAACCTCTTCCCTTAGAGGGAACATTGGTTGCGGGTCACATGGTTTTTATAAAAAAGGTGTCGCCACCCGAAAAAAGTGGGGAACCTATGTTCTAAAACGTCGCGTGTATAGTAAGCTCAGTAAGTTGCAGTATTTTTTTTGTGACACAACTAAACTTATTGTTGAAATTTTTCATTTATCACTTCTTCGTATGAATGAATAATTATTATATATTTTTACTATTCAAGCTAAACATTCGATGTCATATTCCAATATCTTCGATGGCTACTTTGTAGATTAAAATTAATCTTTGTTTTTCTCTCATTTGTGTATGCGTAACACGTGTTTTGCCTCTTTGAGAAACATCTTCAGACTAATTTTATCTTAATTACGTAACGCAGCGATAGTTAAACATAGTACAGAAATATAATAACCGTTAACCAGGATATTCCATATCGTGTAATTCATAGTTTCTCATCGCCGTTTTACGCATTGCCAATTTTTAAAATATTCAGGTCCATAATTTCAAACCACTGTCACTCTCGCCTCCCCACGCGTGCAGTTATGTGCACCACGCTGCATTCTGAATGAAACGAATACTTACCTGAATGTAGTTACTCAAAGAGAGCATACCGCAAGCACAGGAAGTATTATAAATTATAATGATTATTATAATACGCGAGCCTACCACGCAAACCTAACGACCACCTCTGTCGGATATCTTTCGCCCATGCCATTGCTTGCCAGCCGTACAAAAAAAAAATCTCTCGGGTCTGATGGTTATTTTATTAAGCTTCCCCGATAAGGAGAGATCAGAATCAAATGTCAAACGGTTGACGAAAGCCAATACTTCGTTTGCCCTTGGGCTTTATGAAAAGAATAAAGGGTTCTGAATGTTTATTTGACGTAACATATACATATGTATCTTTATACGTATCGAGTTTAATTTGAAGATTGAAAGATTTGCTCGAATGAGAAGGTATTTTTTAATACATAATCCTTCAATATGGTTTAAAAGGAAATATACATGAAAATGGAAGATATAAAAATGTTACCGGGAAGATCGAAAATAGGATTTTCAATCCCTAGTTATTTTTTTCTTAGGCTTGCGAACCCCTTGTTATCTTTAAACAAAACAATATTCTCAGATCAAATCATTCATTACCTAGCTGAAATTTCCGTAGATAGTTTAAATGTATTTTGAAACATTAGACTTTGTTTCCTTATGAAATTTCTCGTAAACTCTAATTATGTCGGCTGCATAATAAAAAAGACTTGTGTATTAACAATGCTTAAAAAATATATATTTTTAAATAAACATATATGGTTCCCAGATGTTTTTAGATGTTGCTTTGCCCGATTATCTATCATATTTCACACGTGCACATTTTCTCCCTTTACTCGCTTTGAGATAAAGTGAACCTCTTGTTAGCGTACTGGCAGCTCACCCTGCTTACACCATCATGTAAATACACCTCGTTTCGAGGAATAGTTTTTATATTAAAGAAATATTATTCATAGCCTAATAATGAATTAATCTAAAACTAGAAATTAGATCATTTCATTATTCAAAATGTCTGCCTATGTGCGCGCTTACCTCTGTAAGTACAAAATTCAAATTTTAAAAGAAATCGTTTAATTTTACTATTCAAAAGTAATTAACTTTGAATCGTTCAAATTATGAACTCTCCCACGCGTTTTGTCACTAACGACCCGGGTTTGAACTGAACATGAACTGACCGGGTCGTCTGTGACAAAACGTGTGTAAGTGTACAAAATTTAACAAATCAAATCTAATATTGAAATTTCACAAGCACCTTTGCTTCGAAATCTTAAATTATATCAAAAATAATTACCGTTTAAAATTAACAATGCATGTAAAAAGACAATTTATTGGTTTCCTTGAACGTTGCTTGAATAGAATTGTCAGTACTGGCAATATCGGCGAGTCAAAAATTCATATTATGGGCTATGCAAATTTTCAGTTAGTATTGATACCTATATGTTTTTTTTTCAAAATAAAAATTATGTTTTGCTTCATACTTTTTTTATACTTCATACATGTTTTTTTTAATCTCAATCTCCATCTGAAATTTTGATTTTTTAGTTGTATCATAACGATACTTGCTTGTTTTGATACGATAATCATATTTGTTTCATCTCCTGGAATTAACAAATTACTAATTGCTAAAATTTTTCAAACTATTTAGTAGAATTATTTACACCAGTGGTCGGTAACCTACTACCCGCGGGTAATTAAAATACTCACTTCGCATTTTTAATTACCCGTCAAGAAATTATGATAATATTTTTTTTAATCAAATTAATTGATAAAGAAGACCAAGGAAGTCACCAATAACAATAGTATATGTGTGTTTTGTATTTACACCTATATGTATATCATGCAAATATATTATGTGTTATATATAAATATATGTATTATTTTCTAAGAATGATTTTTTAAAAGAATAAATGGTAGAAAAATATTTTTATCTTTACCCACTAACCAAAAATGTTGCCGACCACTGATTTACACGATGGCCGTTATACCTACATTCATTTTTTTAATCATTTTCTTATTATTACGCAGAATACTTTTATCAAGCGGAATAAACTAAACACGGAATGTTATGTCCGTCATTGGTTTATATATGATAAAATAAAATTCAAGGTACTAATTATAATTTAACGATCGTAGTCATGATCTTCTAGGAGGATATCCGATGAAACACGCTGCCATTCCTCAATCTAGATGCACTCAACGCATTCCTAAATCGAAGAGTGGCAATTAAAAATTCCTATCACGCGGTTTAATTATTCCGCGAATGTGATGCAAATCCCGGCGTAGCCCCCCCCCACTCCCCATATCAATGGTATCAATCATCATATAACTCGCGCGACTTCCCATGCGGCTTGTGTTCCCACCAGACACGTGTTTTTGGAGAGCGGCAGTTCTATTGGATTATTGGCATGCTTTTAGGGTTTTTTTCTGTGCGCCCTCTTATCATACATCTGGCTCGACAAGGCAAAGCCGGCTGGCACATTTTTGCGGGGCCCACCCCGTATTTTTTGTACTAATTGCTCAGTTAAGTACAGCAATAATAATAGTGTAAATTCTCTACATAATCTCATGTATTTTTCAAAATCATTTCCGCCAAACTGCAAGTCAGTAACTAGAGATTATTTACAAGAACTAGTTGTAATTTAGACACTCTAGGCAGGTGAACGATTTCCAAGTTCAAAAAGTTTAACTTTTAAGTTTAAAAAATTAAATTTTTGATTTAATAATCATTGAATTGTTAATTTATTCCGTTTTATTAAATTTCAAATGTTGTTGTTGTTGTAATTGTAATTTTTAAGCTTGTAAATAAAATTCAGAAATAATCATTTTTTACTACTTGGGCACGCCACTCAATCGAGAAATAATATTGTAAGGATTTTCGGCACGCGAACCCAAAAAGGTTGTGTCGCCAAATAGTCAAAGTAACGATTTTGGCTATTTAAAAAAAATAAAAATTAACAATAGTTTATTTTTTCCTTCGTATTGTATTATACTTGTAATTAAATACAGTGTGCCTATTTTTGTAAGCCAGTTTATCCCTATTTTTTAAATCATCTACAAAAACTGCTGGTTGGTCAACCTCTCTTTTATCAAATCGAGTAAGGATAGAATGATAGGGTTAGAAAATGACTAGTGGTTAGCTAATCGCTCTCACTACGCGCTGTTTTTAGGCATCGCAAACATCCACGTCATTATTAACAGAAATCCGTTGATCGATTGAAAAAAATCATTGCCAATACTGAGATTGGAACCCGTTAGCCACTCGATCACGGAGCTGATTGCATAAATATTAACTTAATATAATTGGACGTATCGACATTTTCTTGTAACTATTGAATTGATCAGATTTTGCCTGTAATAAAAAGTTAAAACATATTTGATTTTCTGCTGTTGTCGGGCTTTGCAAGTTATTTATGATGTGAAATGATGTCGAGTATACGTAAGTATTTTTTGTTCGATTTAGACCAGGAGTAGGAAACCTTTTCTTATCTAAAGGCCGCATTCATTTTTCTGATTCTTAAAACAGTAAACATTGACTAGGGAATCTTTGTCCGGAAACAGGAATTTACGGTCAGAATATGTCAGGAATTTACGAATTTACATAAATCTACAGAATTACAGAATTGGCCAGAAGGCCGCACCAGAGTAGCCAAAAGGATGCAGGTTCCCTATGCCTGATTTAGACTAATGGTTTTTCTTTTAGACGCCATGTATGCTAAAATTATGCATTGCAAGATATGCTAAGACTTAGTCATAGCAGCAAAATATCTAACGACCATCCTTCGAATGACTTTAAAATGCCTTTCCCGTCCGTTACCCCTTTTAAAAAATATTCATCCCATCCCCGAAATAAATATCATCAATCCGGCCGGAAATTCGCCATTTCCCGTTGCGCCAGACAACCAGTGCGAAATAAAAATACTTCAATCTTATTGAGTCGTTCAAAAGTATTTTAACTTTGATTCTCGGAATAGACTTATTTTTATTTGTCGAATAGGCAATTTGGTTTTAAATAATGACACATCTTTGACTGTGTAATTATTTTACTGCTGTGTGTTTTCAGGGCCGAACTGTATTCGTTTATAACATGCGGCCGGCTTTTGGGATCGCCATGTACGGCCTATCTACATATATATCAGCTTGCTATGACAATACATGTTGTACGCTTTTTGATACGAATTATTTTTTATTTCCATAAAAAAACTTGTGATACTTTAAAATAACACGTAAGTGTAATTTAAAATTATTATCTTTATATATTCTCTCAATGTGACAGCTATACTCAAATAGGACGATTCCTTTTTTCTTGCTTTAGAAGTTCTCAAAACTCAAGAATATTTTATTATTTTATTTGGAATACACCAATGTAGGAAATAAACCGGCGAGTTTGTTATTAAAAAATGATAGAAACACGTGTCAAATTTTGTCACACAAAAAGTGGAATACAAAAATTATAATAAACAATTGTATATTAAAAAATAATACCTAAGAAATGCTACATTTCAAAATGAGGCTTATAAAAACAAATAGAGCAAACTTCAATATATTTAAAAAAATATTATGTAAACGCTGAAGTAGAGATACACTCTATTAAGAGTTAATATATTAGCATTGGGAGTGGACATGCTTACATAAAAATATATATCAGCAGAAGTGTTATACCTTCTGTGCTTATGTCAATCGAGAAATTCAATCCTAATATGTATAGGTGATACTTCAGTTTGAATCGGATTGATTAAATCACGATCGGCACAAAAGACAGTGATATTCAGTTATAATTTGTAATTCGAAAATGCATTGATTGATAACCGACCCCTAAACTTGCTCTCTCGCGTGCAGCGGGCGCATTGCATTCGCGATGGCGGGGCGGGCCTGCATTTGTCCGTGGGCGTGGCGGAGAGCTCGACGAATACACACAACAAACATCCTAAAGTCATTTATTTCCTGTCGCGGAACCGGAAGTTCGCATCCTCGCTGAGGGATTCGCTTCTTCGTTTTAAACTTTTTTTTGTTTGTTTTCATCCCCATTTTGTTGTGTTGTCAGTTTGTTGTTTCTTTAAAAAAGAGTAAAAAACCACATGGCGCGCTATCACCGCGGTTTGACACAACACTGCGAAGACGGGACAAAAGGGGAAAATAGATATTGCGGTTAGGGCTGTTGTCATCAACATTTATCTCCCAACTTCCCCTATTGCGTTTTTTTTAACATCCACAACCCACGATTCCAATCGATAACTTGTCGTTTTGATTTCTAGGTAATAATTATAATCAAAATTAATACTATATCATTATTTTGCGAATAGTTACACCATAATATCGACTGTGGAAAGGAAAAAGGACGTAACCCACACATATCAAATTTTACAGGAGGCGCAAAAAACGTGCTTTGATGATTTTGGGCCATATGCAAATTATAAATTATACACAACCTTAAAGTGCACGGAGACTTCTAAACTGGTGTTTAATTGACATAATCTAATATTACTTAATGAAATTTTCTAGGAAAAACCTTTACTTTAGTTTTTTTTCTCGGTTTTGATACTTATTCGGCATTTGCAGCTTGCATCCTTTTGATAGAACGTTTATCAAGTTTGATACATTGTGATTATCGAAAAAAACCTGTTTTTAAAAAACTTTTCCTTTTCCGTCCTTTTTCCTTTCCACAGTCGATATGATGCATAGAGCTATACAATTAAAACAGTTTTTATGACATTCATTTTAACATATGGGTAATAGATGACAAAACATCATATCGTAACGATTTTTCCACAACATGGTATCTCAAAACATACAGGTTTTTAGAAAACATTTAAATGTACTTTATTCAACCCGTAGACAGCATGCATCGCTATAAAACACCACTGAAATGTTTTTGTCTTCAATCTTCACCCTCTCTTCCGTGCCAAACATAGCACACGACCATATTTTTTTCCAAATTATTTTTCTGCCAACGTTTTTGTACTTGATTAAATACAGCATGGAATTCTGAATTCACTACACCAAAAAACTCAAAACTGACAAAATTGAGATACGTGTTCATAGAAAATTAACTAAGATATGTAATAAAATCTGGGTTCTAATATTTGAAAAAAAATCAATATTTGTATTAGATATATACGCAGGGGTCAACGTCGTTGACTTCCGTGACAGATCTAATGGGTTCGATTCGTACGAACAGCATTTTTTCAATCGCTTCTCTGTTCGAAGGCATGGGTGTATGTGATGTCTAAAAACTTCCTCCCACCCTCCCATTACTGAAAAAACGGGGTGTACCGAGAGCGATAGCGATTAGTGAACCACTAGTCCTGCCATATTCTTATCCTTCAATCACTAAAAAAGAGAGGTGAGTGACGGAGTAACTAACAGTTCTCGTAGAAAAAAACTTATGTTAAGATACCTTCATCAGAAGGTCATATTCTATTCAATACAACAAGTTCTTGAAATTTACTTACTATTCAAATCTGTTGGCATTCCCATTTTGCCAGTAATGGCCTTTAACTTAATAATATTACGATACTTTTATTTACTGAACGTCAGTCAGTTCAAGTTCATCCGTGTAATTGAACGCCTGAAGATGCCGAAAGGCGAAACCCGTATCGTTAGTGACAAAACTTGTGTGAATGTACATACTTTGAACGATCCAAATTTAATATCACTTAAAAGATAATGAATTCATATAGAAAAACACTTAACACTTCTTACTGAGATTCGAGCCCATGAGAACCGTCACCGAAGCCAACAACGTTGGGCCGTTGGGCGCTTCATTACGGTCCCGAAGAATAAATTAAATATTGTTGTTTTCTATTGATTTTATTAATAAATATAAACAGTATGTTTACCTGACTATCGCGTAATTAACGTAAGTTCTCAAATCATCGACCAGAATAAACAGAGCCTTGGAAAACTTTACTTACCACTTAGCGATGCTTAATTATGTAAAATTGCATTTTATTACAGGTTTGACATGATAATTATGATCTCATTATGAGCGTGTATTGCGATTGAATCACTAGATAAACTATAACGAATTTCTCTTTTGTTTTTGCCTATTGGATTCGTTTAGTCACGTTTAGGCATTATCAACAACGGACGATTTTTGATTTCCTGGCCAATCGGTTGGAAAATACGTAAAAATTCACAATGGAAATTTCAGCCGATTCCGCATATAAATATTATTGCTCGGTGTCGCCATATATTTGACATTCCCTTATAAGGATATCAGGAATATGAACTGGAAAATGTAATCTTGTTCCTGCAGCCGCAGTAAGTATTGTGACACATTTTTTAAAAAACAATACGTTAAATTTATTATTATTTGAACATGCTGGGAATATACTAGTAAATATTCTTCCGCGTCGAACGTTATCATTGTATCTATTTTTATTTCATTTTTTGCTTATTCTAAGTTTCTCTTGATCATTTTGATTTTGATGTTAAATATTAATTTCTCCGATTGGATCTTTCTTCGTCTTTATCCGATCTCCCTATTCGGAGTATGATTCCACCGCTCGTCCCACTCAAGGCGCCATTATTCGCGAATTTTCCCTGGTAACGTTAGCATCTTGTATTTCCGCCGAATACATCCTAAGGCTGGTATTTAGTAACCGGAGAGATATCCTATCGTAGGTATTTGATTGTTGTACGTTGTAATGATAAGAAATTGCGAGGTCGGATCTCTTAACAGATCGGGCTTGACGAAATTATACTGTCTTACTTGAGCGTTCGCTGCTATCGTCCGTTATTCTGAGCTTTAGTTAGGGTCGTGCGATTGGGATAACCTCGGCTTTTATAACGGCATCGATTATTTTAGCCGTGTCGTTAATAATCGTTTCTAGTAATAATATTGTTTCAAATACGAAATAAACATTTACGCTACGTTCGTGAGACTCGTCTGGATGAATTAACCATATAGAATCTATTATTTAATAGTTTAGTATATATTGTATAGGGCAGGGTTTCCCAACCTTTTTTGACTCGCGTACCACTTGGTAGTACTAGCATTACGCTAAATTGTTCCACCATATAAAAAAATCATCACCATTTTTTTAATATTTGGTAATCATTCTTTCCTGCATGTCCGCCATTACAGATTTTTTTTGCTTTCCACGGGGACAAGACATCGACTGCGTAGCCCGTTCCTAGTTGCTGGCCTTATGTTTTTAAACAAGAATTGAGTGTGTCTTTTATTATCTATCCATACTGTTTCTCTTTCATACAAATTATAGTGTTTTGAATTACTACTCTTCTTATAACAACTTAGCAAATTCGGTGTTAGTAGACCGATACCAGTGATTTAAGTATTCAGTCGCCATCAAAAGTTTGGTTACCCATAGTATAGGGCAGGGATGGCGAACAAGGGACCCGCGTGAGAAATTATCTAACCCGCTTGAACTTTTAGAAATAATTGTTTTTATTAAAAGTCTTTATTATCCAATCTATGTGACCCGCGACATGATTTTTTTAATAAAATTTGACCCCACTTGCGAAAAAGGTTCGCCATCCCTGG